>UESW01004330.1:0-166176 GCA_900491605.1 Calamus simplicifolius
TGAGTCATCTTGGAAGGACCTTAATCAGGAGATGAGGAGGCATCTGGATGAACAACACCGGTGGCTGGAAAAGCTCAGTCAAAGGCTCAACAATCAGCCAGAGGTGGACTGCAACATGGTGAGCTGAGAGGTGTTAGTGCAATTAATGCAAGGTGGAAGATGAGGACAAAAGGCTTTGACTATTGACTTCGCCTTCCCCCTCTCCCCCCTTCTCTCTTTCTCTCGACTGCGCCCAAGAGCCAACCAAGCCCCGGACCTCCTACGGATTTCGTCTAGCTGCCCCCAATCTCTTCAAAGAAAGAGCTCTCAAGCCCAAAAGCTCTCAAGCCTTTAATCGATGACGGCATCAAATAGGACACGAAGACAAAAAGCTACGAAAGCTAAGTATACTACACCAATAAAAACAAAAGAGAAAAATGAAGTTTTTATTCAACTTCTCAAAAATCACTCGGGCCCGCCAAGCGACCGCCAAGGTAGTTTTCCGGTAGCCACGCGATCGTAAGGACACCCCCGGACCGGTACGAGAAACCTCCGAGGCGTTCAATTCCTATGGTCTAGGCGGCCCCGAGTCAAACGCCCGGGCCGGTCGCAAAACCCCCGAGGCAATTTTATTTTTGCCCCATCAATAAAGGCTACCCTTCGGGGTATCAAAAAGGACCCTGAGCCAGGTCAAAGTGCCCTCAGGTCACCCTCCAGGGTTAAAGGCTCCCGAGCATGGTCCTACCACAGTGACTCTTGGGTCACCCTTCGGGGTCTCAAAAAGGACCCTGAGCCAGGTCAAAGTGCCCTCGGTCACCCTCCGGGGTTAAAGGCTCCCGAGCATGGTCCTACCACAGCGACTCTCGGGTCACCCTTCGGGGCTTCAAAAGGACATCGGCAGCCCAAAAGACACAGACACCCCAGACCAACACAAGAAACCTTTGGAGGTTCAATTCTGGTGCTCTGGGTGGCCCCGAGTCAAACTCACGGATCGGCACACGAAACCCCCAAGACAAGTATGTTAGGCCCCTAGCCGGCCCTCGGGCTGGCCTAGGTGGCCACATCTATGATAGGCCCCTAGCCGGCCCTCACGCTGGTCCTAGGCGGCCACATATATGATAGGCCCCTAGCCGGCCCTCGGGCTAGCCTAGGCGGCCACAAGTATGTTAGGACCCTAGCCGGCCCTCGGACTGGCCTAGGCGGCCACATCTATGATAGGCCCCTAGTCAGCCTTTGGGCTGGCCTAGGTGACCACATCTATGAAAGGCCCCTAGCCGGCCCTCGGGCTGTCCTAGGCGGCCACATCTATGATAGGCCCCTAGCTGGCCCTCGGGCTGGCCTAGGCGGCCACATCTATGATAGGCCCCTAGCCGGCCCTCGGGCTGGCCTAGGCGGCCACAAGTATGTTAGGCCCCTAGCCGGCCCTCAGGCTGGCCTAGGCGGCCACATCTATGATAGGCCCCTAGCCGGCCCTCGGGCTGGCCCAGGCGGTAACAAGTATGTTAGGCCCCAAGCCGGCCCTCGCGCTGTCCTAGGCGGCCACATCTATGATAGGCCCCTAGCCGGCCCTCGCGCTGGTCCTAGGTGGCCACATATATGATAGGCCCCTAGCCGGCCCTCGGGCTGATCCTAGGCGCGACAAGTATGATAGGCCCCTAGCCGGCCCTCGGGCTGGCCTAGGCGGCCACATCTATGATAGGCCCCTAGCCGGCCATCGGGCTGGCCTGGGTGGCCACAAGTATGTTAGGCCACTAGCCGGCCCTCGGGCTGCCCTAGGCGGCCACAAGTATGTTAGGCCCCTAGCCGGCCCTCGGGCTGGCCCAGGCGGCCACATCTATGATAGGCCCCTAGCCGGCCCTCGGGCTGGTCCTAGGCGGCCACATATATGATAGGCCCCTAGCCGGCCCTCGCGCTGGCCTAGGCGGCCACAAGTATGTTAGGCCCCTAGCCGGCCCTCGCGCTGGTCCTAGGCGGCCACAAGTATGATAGGCCCCTAGCCGGCCCTCGGGCTGGCCTAGGCGGCCACAAGTATGTTAGGCCCCTAGCCGGCCCTCGCGCTGGTCCTAGGCGGCCACAAGTTGTTAGGCCCCTAGCCGACCCTCGGGTTGGCCTAGGCGGCCACATCTATGATAGGCCCCTAGCCGGCCCTCGGGCTAGCCTAGGCGGCCACAAGTATGTTAGGCCCCTAGCTAGCCCTCAGGCTGTCCTAGGCGGCCACATCTATGTTAGGCCCCTAGCCGGCCCTCTAGCTGCCTAGGCGGCCACATCTATGTTAGGCCCCTAGCCGGCCCTCGGGCTGGCCTAGGAGGCCACAAGTATGATAGGCCCCTAGCCGGCCCTCGGGCTGGCCTAGGCGGCCACAAGTATGTTAGGCCCCTAACCGGCCCTCGGGCTGGCCTAGGCGGCCACATCTATGATAGACCCCTAGTCGGCCCTTGCGCTGGTCCTAGGCGGCCATATATATGATAGGCCCCTAGTCGGCCCTCGCGCTGGTCCTAGGCGGCCACAAGTATCCTAGGCCCCTAGCCGGCCCTCTGGCTGGCCTAGGTGGCCACATCTATGATAGGCCCCTAGCCGGCCCTCGGGCTGGACTAGGCGGCCACATCTATGATAGGCCCCTAGCCAGCCCTCGTGCTGGTCTTAGGTGGCCACATATATGATAGGCCCTTAGCCGGCCCTCGGGCTGGTCCTAGGCGGCCACAAATATCCTAGGCGCTTAGCCGGCCCTCGGGCTAGCCTAGGCGGCCACATCTATGATAGGCCCCTAGCCGGCCCTCGGGCTGGCCTAGGCGGCCACATCTATGATAGGCCCCTAGCCAGCCCTCGGGCTGGCCTAGGCGGCCACAAGTATGTTAGGCCCCTAGCCGGCCCTCGGGCTGGCCTAGGCGGCCATATCTATGATAGGCCCCTAGCCGGCCCTCACGCTGGTCCTAGGCGGCCACATATATGATAGGCCCCTAGCCGGCCCTCGGGCTGGCCTAGGCGGCCACAAGTATGTTAGGCCCCTAGCCGGCCCTCGCGCTGGTCCTAGGCGGCCACATATATGATAGGCCCCTAGCCGGCCCTCGGGCTGGCCTAGGCGGCCACAAGTATGTTAGGCCCCTAGCTGGCCCTCGCGCTGATCCTAGGCGGCCACATATATGATAGGCCCCTAGCCGGCCCTTGGGCTGGCCTAGGCAGCCACAAGTATGTTAAGCCCCTAGCCGGCCCTCGAGCTGGCCTAGGCGGCCACATCTATGATAGGCCCATAGCCGGCCCTCGGGCTGTCCTAGGCGGCCACATCTATGATAGGACCCTAGCCGGCCCTCGGGCTGGCCTAGGCGGCCACATCTATGATAGGCCCCTAGCCGGCCCTCGGGCTGGCCTAGGTGGCCACATCTATGTTAGGCCCCTAGCCGGCCCTCGGGCTGGCCTAGGCGGCCAAAAGTATGATAGGCCCCTAGCCGGCCCTCGGGCTGGCCTAGGCGGCCACAAGTATGTTAGGCCCCTAGCCGGCCCTCAGGCTGGCCTAGGCGGCCACATCTATGATAGGCCCCTAGCCGGCCCTTGCGCTGGTCCTAGGCGGCCACATATATGATAGGCCCCTAGCCGGCCCTCGGACTGGCCTAGGCGGCCACAAGTATCCTAGGCCCCTAGCCGGCCCTCGGGCTGGCCTAGACGGCCACATCTATGATAGGCCCCTAGCCGGCCCTCGGGCTGGCCTAGGCGGCCACAAGTATGTTAGGCCCCTAGCCGGCCCTCGGGCTGGCCTAGGCGGCCACATCTATGATAGGCCCCTAGCCGGCCCTCGGGCTGGCCTAGGCGGCCACAAGTATGTTAGGCCCCTAGCCAGCCCTCGGCTGGCCTAGACGGGCCACATCTATGATAGCCCCTAGACGGCCCTCGCACTGGTCCTAGACGGGCACATATATGATAGCCCCCTAGCTGGCCCTCGGGCTGGCCTAGGCGGCCACAAGTATCCTAGGCCCCTAGCCGGCCCTCGGGCTGGCCTAGGCGGCCACATCTATGATAGGCCCCTAGCCGACCCTCGGGCTGGCCTAGGCGGCCACATCTATGTTAGGCCTCGAGCCGGCCCTCGGGCTGGTCCTGGGCGGCCACAATCATGTTAGGCCTCGGTGGCTTTAGTACAGCCCCATCAGCTCTACGTTTCTTAAATTTTTTTTTTTTACACTCCTTTAGCTTGGTTAGCGCAGGACCTACAAGCTCAAGAAGTGTAGGGGGCATCTGATACGACCAGTTAACAGGCCCATGGGCAGTAAAAATAAAAATTTTCAAACAATTTAATGACCTCATATGGCCGACAAGGCTCCAAGGCCGACAGCTCCAAGGCCGATGCCTCCAAGGCCGACAGCTCCAAGGCCGACGCCTCCAAGGCGACGCCTCCAAGCTAGGCGGCCCTGGCACCTTCTCAGTCGGTCCCGGAATGTTCAAGCCAGGCGGTCCCGGCACCTTCCAAGCCGGCCCCGGCGTGTCCAAACAAGGCAGCCCCGGCACCTTCCCAGCCGGCCCCGGCAGCACCCAGCCAGGCGGCCCCGGCACCTTCCCAGCCGGCCTGGGCACAACCCAGCCAGGCGGCCCCGGCACTTCCTGACCGGGGAGGGCGGCCTCTGCTTTTCCCTCTCCGTTGGAGCAGGACCCACCAAACAGCTGCAGCCACCCACCTTGATGGGACTTAACCTGCAGCCCTGACATATCGAAGAAGGAAGCAAGCTCTGCCACTTCTGCCATCACCATAAAAGTCTTGACAAGTTGCAGCATTTTGGGCCTCACAGATGTCAGCCCTGACATTTCACCCCCAAAAAAGTCCCTAGTCATCATGACACTTCAGCCACTCAGACTAAATGAGCTCCCAAAAGTCCCAAAAAAGTTCCTAGTCATCATGACACTTCAGCCACTCAGACTAAATGAGCTCCCAAAAGTCATGGTCCATCATGAGGCCCCACGTGACTCCTTCCCACTAGAGGACAAGAACCCAAACTTCTCAAGCAAGTTTACAGAGTATAAAGGTAAATAAATTAGGTAAGAAGGGGCAACTCAAAAACTCTCGACACGCTCATACTGAGCCTCTCGCTCTTTCTCTTTCGAGCTTCCTCAAGCTCATGGCTGTGACCTCGATTGCTGACTTAGGCATCGAAGGGTCTCGCCGGAGACCCCCTCCGGTCCCGGAACTTTTTGCAGGCAACCCGGCGAGGCAAGGATTCGAGAAGCACTTCACTCCCGATGTCCAGGAGAGGTGGTTGAGCGTCAACAATATTCAATTGCAACAAACAATCACAAAAGCACATGAATACTGACCTACACATGTGCACACAGAGAGTGGTGTTGTAATCAATGAGTTTAGCATCGTGTCCACAAATATCTTTATTTTGGATAGTGCCATCTTCCAATGTTAGTCACAACTGAACCATAAAGTTTCGACATAACAAAAAGCTATCAAGCAACTTTTATGTTCATTCTTCAGTCTCATACCATTATTTAAAAAATTAGACATGGTTAGAAATTTTGTACTATTGAATTCCTTCTAGTTAACTCCCTTCTTTTATTTGCTCTTGTTAATATATACAGGCATGATACAAAGATCTACACCTCTTGATACAGTTCATCTTAATTTAATTCTCATAACAAGGCTGACACAAAGTTTATACAACATAGATGGAGGAAAAGATAACATGATCTTTGAACATGATCTCATTGAGCAAAGGTTAGAGTCTCTCAAAAACCTGATTACAAGCAAATTGTTTTGACATTAGAGCTCAAAATAATTATTTAAAGTTTCTCAAACTTTATGTCAACATGCAAGGAGACTTGAGCACAAAATTCTTAAAACTCGGATAATATTTTGACATGCATGATCAAAGACCACAATGAAAGAAAGGCTTCAATCTTTCTTTTAGGAAATGCAGTGAGCTTTAAGCTTATGTTGAAGGAAAGATATTTCAGATTGTATTTTTTTTCTGCCTCTCATTTTCGCGTCACAATGGATGTACCTAGATCTATTGTTGCAAATTTTATAGAGGAAAGGCCTTTAATACCAAAAGGTGGGTGCAATAGATGGTGCCATTGTCTCACTGCTGTCAACCATGGATGAGCTAAATTGAGAGGCCTATAGATCAGGCAGGGATTTTAGGATCACATCCAATCTTTGGAACCAAGACTGAGAGCAAAGCACATTCCAAACACTCATTCACCAGCCAATAATATTTGCCAATTTGATTCTCCTGTCATTCCATTGTTTTAAAGATAGTCTCAAAAGTCTTAGAAGAACTTCGCAGGACCTTTCATCAGCCAAAACATCCTTTTATGTTTTGGTTTTTCATTAACCTAATTACAAAGCAAGGGCCACCTAAAAGAGAATTTTTTGTTTCACTTATCATAACATGTACGGCAACTGAGAATTGTAGCATGTCACTGTAGCAGTGACCTGATATGGGTCTATTTCCTTCTTTAATTGTAGACTTCCAAGCAGACAGAAGTAGGAAAGAAATGGACCCGGTTGATGTGTTTAAAGGAGGACCTAGTCAGCTTGTTAAGAGACATTTATTGGAGTTTTTTTGATGAAAGAAAACAAATATTACTCTTCTCTATCATTCTCTCTCATCTCCATTTCTATTTTTCTCCTTTTTTTCAACTTATCTTCCATTCTCTTCTTTATCTTTCTTCTTCTTTATTCTACTTAATATCTTCTATTTTAACCATGAGTTTTCCTCCATACCTTTAAAGCAGAAATAACAAGATGAGTAATCTCAGACCTAAAATTTATCTCCTTTGTTGCACTGAAGTGTGATCTAAACTCATCTAAATTTGTTCCATTCTTAGACCCGATCATATCTTTAGAATTACATAGCTATGTGACCCTCTTTTTCAGTACTGTAGGAACCCTAGAAGCTGTCAACTTTAACCCAAACCTTAACAAGCCCTTAAAGCCTTCACCGGTGATTCTTTCTAATCATAAGATCACTTGAAACCTTTTATGACCTTATTATAAACCAATAAAATTCTGAAAGATATTCTCTATGCTTAGTTACCACTAAAAACCTAAAACACTTTGGTATATCCCCCTTCCTCCATAAACCAGAAGACAAGCATAATCTGTCCAGTGATCTCTTGTGTGAAAGAGAACAACTAGAACCTTCCAAACCCTAAGGAACCTTTCTCCCATTGGCCTACATTGCTCAACACAGCTTTAAACCCAAGCATCCATGCATATCATCTACATTTTGCAAAACCCATGTACAGCAGCACTATTCAAAAAAAAAAAAAAAATTATAGGGGTCGAATCAATCAACCAGTAATCTCTTTAAACAGACCATGGCTACCATATTTTTTATAAAATTTTGATTATAAGTGAAAAATATCCTTTAAGAATACCGTCACATTCAACTAGATATCTTGATTTTGGGTTTACAAAATTTAGTGTCCTCTCTCTCTTTTCCATTAATTCTCCTTTTCTTATCTTGCATGCAATGTAAAATACTGCAGCATGCAGCATGATATCAGAAGTAATGACACATAGGTGCCATGTACTTGACACCAAACAAGAAGGTAACAAACTAGAGACGGTTATAAGGAGAATCAGAACAAGTCAACCTAGTGAAGATGAGGACTAAACTAGTTTGATTGCTCTGCTGAAAAAAAACATACAGATTCAGAGCATTAGTAAAGCACCTGGTACATTCTTTGGCCAAATTATACAAGCTAAAGTCTGAAAGCTCACAACAAGTACAAAACACTTCCAGAGAATGTTTTTGCAGTGGAAGATTTCCCTTCTACATATTTAGTGTCCCCTACTTGCTATGAAACCAGATGGTAGTATTGATACTTGATATGTTCTTGATATCACACTTTGCTATCTCACCACATGGTAAATTCCACTGAGTTTCCAATCACCTCTCCTCCAACTCTTTTTCTTTCCTATCTTACCATATGGTAAATTTCACTGAGTTTTCAATCACCTCATCTCTCTTCCGACTCTTTTCCAAAACAAATTATAATATTAAACTCTTAAAACCAAAACAAAAGTTTGCTCAAAATCTAAGCCACAAATAAAAAACTCTTTAAACAGGAAATACATGTGGGAATTATGGCAAGCCTCAGGTGGTCATTAATATATTAGTATTATGAATTATGACTTGTTCAATTTTTGAACAAGATGATAAATATACCAAGTGTGTTAGGCTTAACTGATCCACAAAGAAATTCTAATAAGAGATCAGAGTCAGCAACCCATTTGTATCTTCATTCTAAAAGAAAAAATAGCTAGCAAAAATACATAAAATGGTGGCTGAATAAAAAGATAAAAATTTTTGTTTCCCATAGTAACGTTAAATGATGGCTGAATAAAATGCTAAAAAGTTATTGTTTCCTATGCTAAGAATTCACAATTAAAAAGCAGCAACAATAGTACTGCTCGATGCGCTGGCGTAAATGGTGTTCAGGTGGTCTGACCGAAGACGCCGTCTAAGGGCTGGGGGTGTGCTAGCAGCGTACTTGCCGTGTAGGGAGGTGTTAGAAAATTATTTTTGATTTTACAAAAATTCTTTTCTAAAAATGCTAGAAAATTAATCTAAAAATTTTAAAATATAACTCTAAGGACAAGTTTTCGTCCCCTCGTGTGGATTGTTGGCGATTTGTCCCCAAGGTACAATGACCCGGCTCGATCCGATCCTCCTACCACGAACACGATCGGATGAAGGTGCAAACCCAATAAAATTCAGATGCCCAAAGAAAAAATATAAACATAAAAATAATGAAATAAAAAACCTTTTACCATAGCTTGTTGAGATGCAGAACTCCAAGCTCTTACAACAAGATAAAGCTTTTAGGATTTGAATCCTTACTTCTATATTTCTTTAGCCTATCCATACACATATATATATATATATATATATGACCGTTTGACCATTGTACCGTTCCTCTTGGAATGAAAAAAATGAAATGCTCGAGGGTCGCAAAATAAATGCAAGGAACGCTTGCCGAACGCTCGCTGGGTCCATTATACCTCTTTTTTTTTTAAACTTTTTCAACGAACAAAAAAGTCAACAATCCCCCACAAAATTTTTAAAATAAAAGAAAATAAATAAATAGTATAATATTAATTTTAGGGCATCTTATACTGCGCAATAGGCGAGGTGTCCGTGGACTTGAACCTCACTTAGTATTGATTGTATACATCTAAAAGAACCATAGTGGATTAGCCCTTGAACTAGGTCCTTGACTCAGACTTTACTAATCACACACACAATATGGATCAATTGGGTTTAAGCGGTCAGCGCATATTAAAGGCCTTGCGCTTAGTACCCTGATTTTTCATGAGAATTTCTTAAGTTAGCCCAAACCTTTAGTCACGGCCTAATATGACAATTCTCATATAGGTGAATCCTCCAAGGGTATTTGTGACTAATACCTTGCAGATAACCTACCTCGGATCCATTAAGAGAATCACTCAACCTTACACAAATTTACTTTGTCACTTTATAAGAGCACTCATCATAGGGATGGGTTGAAATTTTTTTTTAAAATTTGTGCTCTAACACGATCACTCAATTAGCTTCGTTTCTACCACATTGAACCTCATTCATGGGATCTCAATCACAGAGGTTGGGTATCCACTACTGGTGACCAAATAATGGGCTTAAGCCCCATCCCCCGATGAATCTAGGACTCCACTCCTAGATAATCTCTTGGTTAATTAATCTGCCAAATTCTTCTCAGATTTGACAAATTCCAAAGAGATAACATCATTTTTCTTATGTTGTCTTATAGACTTATGATGAAGCCGTATATGGCGATTCATCTTTTTATTGATACTCTTTTGATTTATCAGTTCAATTGCGGCCTTATTATCACAATGGATTGATATAGCTAGAACTGGCTTAGGTACCAAAGGTAGCTCTGATATTAGATTTTTTATCCACTCTGCCTCATTACAGGTGGTATCCAGAGCTATCAACTCGGCCTCCATGGTGCTTCTAGAAATGATAGTTTGCCTAGTGGATCCCCAAACAATAGCAGCACCGCCAAGAAGAAAGAGATATCCAGTGGTTGATTTTAAATCAGGAGAATCAGTGACCCAATTAGCATCACTGTAACCCTCAACCACCTCAGGGTATTCAGTGAACATCAAAGAGAGATTAAGTGTTCCCTTTAAATATCGGAACACTCTTTCTAAGGCTACCCAATGAGATTAATCAGGATTTTGATTATATCTACTAAGCCTTCCTACAGCATAGGCAATATCAGTCTTGTCCTGTTTGCTACATACAAGAGAGATCCTATAATTTTAGAATACTTTAATTGATTAATTGGGTCACCTAATTTTTTTTTAGGTGAAAGCTAGGATCAAAAGGAGTAGATATTGATTTAAGATTGGAATAACCAATCTTCTTGATCATTTTTTCTATAGAATGAGAAAGAGAGAGAGCTATCCCTTCATGGGACTTGATAAGCTTCATCCCTAGGATTACATTCGCTTCTCCTAAATCTTTCATATCAAACTTAGAAGAGAGGAAAGATTTAACACTTAAAATAATTTCAAGAGATGTTCCAAAAATTAAAATATCATCTACATATAAGCAAAGGATTACACAATCATTGTCAATAATTTTAAAATAGACACACTTATCATGATTATTGATTTGAAATCCAAAAGATAGAATAATTTGATCAAATTTCTCATGCCATTGTTTAGGAGCCTGTTTAAGACCATAAAGGGACTTGATAAGTTTACAAACCTTGTCTTCTTGTCCCTTTACAACAAAACCTTCAGGCTGTTCTATATAGATCTCCTCTTCAAGATCTTCATTTAGGAACGCAGTCTTCACATCCATTTGATGAATGATTAACTTATGAATGGAAGCAATAGCAAGAAGTGATCTAAGGGTTGTTATTCTAGCTACAGGAGAATGGTATCAAAGAAATCTAACCCTTTCTTTTGGTTATACCCTTTGGCTACTAATCTAGCCTTATACTTTTCTATTGAACCATCAGGTCTAAATTTCTTCTTAAATACCCACTTACACCCTAAAGGTTTGCTTCAGAGGGTAAATCAGATAAGATCCAAGTTTCATTTTGTAAGATTGAATTAAATTTAGAAAGAATAGCTTCCTTCCAAAAAGGAGCATCAGGTGAAGACATCGCCTCTGAAAAAGAAGAAGGTTCGTCCTTCGACTAGGAAAGTAAAGAACCTTCACAAGATCTTTTTCTTTCCTTATCCTTGAACTTTTTCTAAGTTCAGAAGGTTCACCTTCAGGATTAGATCTTTTTCTTTTCTTTGACTCATTAGAGGACCCAGCTTCAAAAGAATCATGAACCAAGTAAGGATTAGAAGAGAGTTGATTTGGTATTTGGTTCTTGAAAGGAAAAACATTTTCAAAATAAGTAGCATCTCTTGATTCGATAAGAGTATTATTTGAGATGCCACTTATATCAGAGTTTATCACTAGGAACCATTTGTACTGCCATCTAAGGAATAACCTATAAAGATAGCATCTACTATTTTAGGTCCTATTTTTCTTCTCTTGGGTTCAGGTATTCCTACCTTAGCTAAGCATCCCCATACTTTAAGATAATCTAGCCTGGGTATTCTACCTTTCCAAAGCTCAAAAGGTGTTTTAGGACTATCCTTAAAGGGTATCCTATTTAAAATATAACAGGCAGCTAAAAGAGCTTCCCCCATAAGTTCTCGGGTACACCTGAACTTATTAACATTGAATTAACCATATCCATTAATGTATGATTTTTTGTTCAGCTACACCATTAGACTGAGGAGAGTATGGTGGTGTAACTTCATGAATAATCCCATATTCTTGACAAAATAGAGTCATTTCATTTGAGGTATATTCACCACTGCGGTCTGACCTAAATTTCTTAAGCTTTTTCTCAGTTTGGTTTCAGCTTCTACCTTATAAATCTTAAACCTATTTAATACTTCATCCTTAGATTTTATCAAATATATGTGACAATATCGAGAGAAGTCATTTATGAATGTTACAAAGTAACTACTTCCTCCCCGTGTAGGAAACTTGGTAGAGTCACATACATCGCTATGGACTAATTCAAGAAGTGTTGAACTCCTATTTACTAATTTAAAAGGTTTTCTTGGCATCTTGGCTTGAATACAAATCTCACATTTGAACTTTCTATCAATATGAACTTTAGGAATTAGATTAAGATTTGTCATATAATGAATACGATCAAATTCACATGACCAAGTCTACTATGCCAAACATTTGAAGATTCAACATTAAAAAGTAGATGACTTTTATTAGATAACTTAGAGGATACATTTAATTTGAAAAGACCTTCACAAACAAAGCCTTTACCAACAAACTCATTATTACGAGTAATTACAACTTTATTTGACTCTAGAACAATTTTATATCCTCTAGATATAAGAGAGATCCACTAATCAAATTTCTTCTAACACTAGGAACTAACAGCACTTCGTGAAGGACCAGGATCTTCCCAGATGTCATCTTTAGATCCACTTGACCTTTCCAAGCACTTGTGCTGAAGAATTATTCCCAAGTGTCACACCTCCTCCACTTGATTCCTGAAAAGTGGAGAACCAAGAGCGATCAAAACAAACATGAACATTAGCTCCTGAATCAAGCCACCAATCACAAGAATATTGGGTTGAGTTAATTAAGAATTTTGAATTTACCAACCTGAAAGAAGGCTCAGCACCACTCTCAACCACGTTAACTTATGGTTTAGATGATTTTCTCAATGGTTCAGTCTTTCGGTGGTAGCAGTCCTTCGCCACATGATTTGTCCTTCGCACACAAAGCAGAATGTGCCTTTATAATTTTTTGACTTCTGATTCGGTCGGTTCTGGTTTGATCGATTCTGAGGAGGTTTGTATGATTGGTTGGATCTAGATTGAAACTTTTTCTTCTTAAAATTCTTTCCTTAGGTTTGAATTGATTTGAAGTTGGATTTGACTCGTCAGATGGATTTTAGGTCCAAGATTGGTCTTCTGATTTTGATTGAGCTTAAGCCGGTGTTCTTCTTCAATCCTAATAGAGTTAATCACTTCTGTTAGGGTCAAGCTATCTTGCTTATGGCTTAGCTCTCAAGTAAAGGATGACCAAGACGGTGGAAGGGCATCTACTAAGGCTTGGACCTTATAGTTTTCAGAAAAACTACAGCCAGTCAACTCAGACTTTCTAAGAAATCTTGAAATTCATGAATTCGAATACTAATAGGTTTGGAATCTACCATTATGTACTTTAAAATTTTGAGATGGTCGATCGATCTAGACCAGCATCAACCATCCCATATTCAGCCTCAAGGGCATCCCATAGTTCCTTAGTAGTTTTAGTAGGAAGGTAGATATCATAAAGATTATCAGATAGGGCACTTAAAATTCTATGTCTACAATAAAAATCTATTTCTTGGGTGTTATTAATGTTGATGAAGAGGAAGTATCAACTATACTAAAAGAACCTTGTTGAGTATTGGATTTGAGACTGATAATTTTATGGCAGAAAATAAGCCTAAAGTGGTAAGCCAATATTTAACTTGGCTTTGCCACCTCCTAAAGAATAATCCATTAAATTTTTAGGTTTATTGTACTAAGATCATCGGAACCCATTTTAAGTAAGTTGGTTGCTTAATTCGTTCTGCACAACCAAAAAGTTGAAAGTTTAGCCTTATAATTTAAATTTTTTAAATTAGTGATTTTTTAGATATTTCTAGATTTTAAATTTAAATTCAAAAGAATTAAATCTAGAAACTATTTGCAATAATAATAAAACCACTAAGAAAAAATTAACTCAAATAATTCAATTTTGAATTTGAGTTTCAATTTTTTTTAATTTCAAATTTTGAATTTCAAATTGAATTTGAATTTGAATTTTGAATTTTAAATTTTAAATTAAAAACACTTTTTTTAAAAAAATTACTTATAATAAAATCTAGCAATTTCTAATGATAGGAAAACTTGTCCTTAGCTGTTAGAAAATTGTTATTGATTTTGCAAAAATCCTTTTATAGAAAATGCTAGAAAATTAATCTAAAAATTTTAATTCAAAATATAAACTAAATATAAAAGAAATCTAGCTGGTCGAGGCGTGTTAGACACTGCCTAAGGATAAGTTTTCGTCCTTTCGTGTGGATTGTTGGCGATTTATCCCTAAGGTACAATGACCTGGCTTGATCCAATCCTCCTACCACGAGCACGATCGGATGGAGGTACAAACCCAATAAAACTTCAGATGCCCAAAGAAAAAATATAAACATAAAAATAATGAAATAAAAAACTTTTTACCAGTAGCTTGTTGAGATGCAAAACTCCAAGCTCTTACAACATGATTAAGCTTTTAGGATTGAATCCTTACTTCTATATTTCTTTAGCCTATATATATATATATATATATATATATATATATATATATATATATATATATATATATATATATATATATATATATATATATATATATATATATATATATATATATATATATATATATATATATATATATCTATATATATATATATATATATATATAATATGACCATTTGAAAAATGTGAAACGAGCGTTCGCAAAATAAACTCAAGGAACGCTTGCCAGCGAGCGTTCCGCGAATGCTCGCTAGCTAGCGAGCGTTCTCCCACCCCACTCGAGCATTTAATGCTCGCATGGGTCCGTTAGTGGCACACCATTCAGGTTTTTGGAAATGGAGGCAGAGTGATCCCTGCCATTTTGGTCTTCAGCAAATATTGTATTCTGATCTTCAAGGGCTGACTTGTACCCATGTCGTATGATCGCCCGCTTGTACCAAAAAAAACTTTTCAATGGACAAAAAAGTCAATAGGAGGTGTGCTCGATGAGGATCAAGTGATAGAAACGAGAGGAGTGGAAGGTGGAAGCGGCGGCGAAACGCGAGAAGGCCCGAGAGAAGAGACCGCCACATGACGGGTGGAAGAGCTAAGGTTAGGGTTTAGGGTTTTAGAGAAGTGCGAAACGCCTTTGAGTGTTGCGAAGCTGATCGCAGTAATAAACAAAATAAAAATCTTGGGATATTTATCGTTGGCCACATCATATTTATCGTTGCTTTCAGACAGCCACACCTCTTCGTATTAGACTTTCGAGATAAGAAAACATATCCGCCTTTTGGTATAGTAAATGTGCATCGAATGTGTAAAATTATGCATCCATATCACGATGTGCATGAAAGTCCTGCGTTCAATGCTTGCTTGCTACATCACGGTGTAACAAGTCTTTTCCTGAGACAATTACATCTCCAAATATTAAACCTCTTAATAACTACAAAAAAGTTAAATTTTAAAAATAAAAATTAATAATATTATTTATTATTAAAAGTCAAAAATATATGCTACATACTTATAGAGTTAATATCTTAATTATTTATTATAATTATATAAAAATTACGGTAGCACATTAATGGATTTTGATATTCATAAAAGCAAAGGTCTGATCTTGACTATGCTTTTCCCATTTTTTTCTATTTTTTTTCTTTCTATTTCTTCACTCCTCTATAACCTCGATATAGACTTTATGAGGACAGAGAAGGATTTAAAATGGGGTAATCAGGGTTTTGAAGAAAAAGGAAAGGTAGGTTTCTTTAGTTTCTCCTCTTTCCTTGACAAAATTTTTCATAGTTGAAGGGTTTTCTATCTTTTGCTCCCCATGCATACTAATGATGCATTTAATGATTATTTTGAAATCATCATGATGATCTTAGATCGCTGTTAATCTTGTGATCTAATTTTTAATAATCAAATATCACTATATTTGGTATGATATCACAGTGAGATCATTATCATCATATTTACTATGCCATTAATAACCATAAAATACCAAAAGCATCTCTATTATATTTGATACGGCTGACCGTCTCCTCTGGGTGGTATTATCTTTTGCATGATTTCCGAAAATAATGATGTGACAGCAAAACCCAGAAATAAAATCTTGGCTCCGGCCTCCAGCTCCGGCCTTCGGCTCCGACCTCCAGCTCCGGCCTTTAGCTCCGGCCCTTGGCTCCGGCCTCCAGCTCCGGCCTTCGGCTCCGACCTCCAACTCCGGCCTTTAGCTCCGACCTCAAGCGATGCCTTCAGCTCCGGCCTTTGGCTCCGGCCTCCAGCTCCGGCCTCCAGCAATGGCTCCGGTCCTAACTTGGTGCCTTTCTCGCATGCACAATGACCCGTCTCAGGAAACAGATCCCGAGATTCGAGGTCTATTGCCGTGTACCTCGCTCACTGAAATCACGGGCAAGTGCTAGCACGCTCGGCAGTTACCGCTACAAGCGGCCCTCATCCAGCAACGTCTTAACCACTCGCTGTTCAAAGAAACTTATCCCAATGAGGAAGATTCGACGGTTCCAACGGAACGAAGTAAACGGGACCCCCCAGATAGGTATAAGAGGAGGACCCAAGCTCAATGCAAGGGGATCTCTCTCTCTCCCTATCTATCGCTCTCTATCTCTCAACTCCTATCTCACTACTACAGAACTGAGTGACAAGTTTACTAACTTAAGCGTCGGAAGGTCCTTGCTGGGAACACCGGTCGTGGACTTCTTACAGGGTTCCGAAGAAGAAAGACTACCCCTCCATCCCATTTGGAAGCCCACGACAAATCTCAGCATGCCCGTCGCTCATCATGGTTGATTTGTCTGCATCAGATTGGCGCACCAGGTAAGGGCGTTCACACGGGAGGAAGGCAAAGGTTCTCCTTGTGACCCCACCAATTCTGCAAGGGAGACGATGGTGACCACACGAGTACAGGAGGCTTCCTCCAGTCAAGCTGCAGAGCACATTCCATGGGCTGAGCAATCGGAGGCCAACCTCCGTGTTTCGCCCCCTGCACAGATAAGCTAGCCTAACCAGCTTGAAGTTATAGCTTACCAGGTCCAAGACCTGATGACAATGGTACGGGGACTGCAAGAACACTGCTTGGCCGCTGCACCTCAACCCCCTACGCCTGGTGAAGGGGTGCGGGGGACAATCCAGTCTCACCAAGGCGGGACCCCACCCGAGGTCTCCCATCACTCACCCCCTGAACCTCGTCACCGAGAGGCCTTAAAGTGACGGCGGTCCCCCTCCCGTCACCCTGGTCGTTCCCACCATCGGTCGGACGAGAAAGAATCCAGGCGGATGAGCTCCCTACGCCGGCAATCTTCTTCGGCTTCCTCTTCCGATTCATCTTAAGATGGCACCCTCAGGAAGACTACCCGTCGGGCCGAGCAATGGCTCGATGAGTATCATCGATGGTTGGAGGAGCTTAGTCGCCGGATCGCTAACCCTCACGGGACAGACTATGAGCATCGCCCCCCACTTTCCGGTGCATCATGGAGGAACCGGTCCCGCCCCATTTCCGTCTCCCCCAACTGGACCCATACGATGGCACAACGGACCCACTGGACCCTGGAGAGCTACAAGGTCCTCATGCAGGTCCAGGGAGCGACGGACTCCCTTTTATGTGTCGCCTTTCCAGCCACCCTCGGCAAGGCGCACGTGCATGGTATTCCCGCCTGCCTCAGCGTAGCATCAATTCGTTCCGACAACTCGAGCGATCTTTCCTGGCCCACTTTGATGCATGCCGGAAGATCCCACGAGTGGCTGATAGCCTATTCGCTGTCCAGCAGAGGAGTGGCGAGACCTTGAAGGACTTTGTCGCTCTTTAAGGAAGCAGCATTGGAGGTGTACAACCTGGATGATTCTGTAGCCACTTTGGCATTAAAAGAGGACTTCGTCCCTCCAGGTTTGCCTATTCCCTGGATAAGAAGCCTCCGAGTTCTTATGCCGAGCTTCTGAGTCGAGCACAGAATACATCCGTGCTGACGAGGCGGATTCTTCCAGGAGGAAAGCTGACAAGAACACCAGTAAGAAACCACGCCTACTGATCATGCCGGAGCACGACCCCGGAAGCCTGAGCCTCCTCACCGCTCAGATCGCCGACCACAGACGCTTATTCCTAAGGAGCAATTCACTCCCCTCATGGCTCCTATATCTCACATCTACTAGAGATCGAGGAGAACCTTATTTCAAGCGTCCGGCTCCCTTGAAATCTGGGACCCCCCGTAACAAGGAGTTTTACTGCCGGTACCACCGAGACTATGGCCATGACACCGAGGACTGCCGCCATCTGAAGAAGGCCATTGAGGAGCTGGTTCAGCAGGGTCACTTGGGCAAATTCGTTCGAAGGGGAAACCTTCCCACTTCAGGTCCATCGGTGCCACCGATACTTCCGGCTGGCGTGGACAATGCTCCAACGGAGAAGACCATAGCTATGATTTCCTGGGGGCAGGTGGCGGTTCAAAAAGGCAGCGAGAGGGAATAGATTCTGTAATTCCTTTCTTTGGAAAGGATTTAGATGGGGTAGTTAATAAGCATGACGACAGCGTCGTTGTGTCCATGACTATAGCCAAACATCCTGTAAAAAGAATTTTAGTTGATAGTGGGAGTTCGTGGATGTTTTGAGCTACGAGGCTTTTGTTCGGATGAATCTGTCAAAGTCTTCCCTCCGACCCGTCCCGCCTCTAATGGGCTTCACTGGAGACTCGGTGAGCGTTGAGGGGAGATCGCCTCCCAGTCACGGCTGGAACCCCTCCATGTCAAAGCACCGTGGTTATAAATTTCTTGGTGGTCCGGGTCCCGCTGGCTTATAACGCTATATTGGGGAGACCAGGATTGAATTTGCTAGATGCCGTGATCTCCACTAAGAGATTATTGGTAAGGTTCCCCACCGACGAAGGAGTCGGAGAAATGAAAGGGGAGCAAAGCCCGCCACCGCTTTGCTATCATTTGTCTCCCAGTCCACTGGAAGCGGCGTCGGCAATAGCCTCTGAGCCGCTCGATCCCCGGGAGCTGGGAAGGAGGGGAGAGCCAGCCGAGCACCTCCTGACCCTCCCCTTGGGGATGACCCGGCAAGGACTGTCCAGGTGGGGCGTTGCTTCCAGAAGAGGCACGTGATCGACTTCTCACTTTCCTGCGTGCCAACACCGACGTCTTTGCATGGTCGTCCTCAGACAT
Organism: Calamus simplicifolius; assembly: GCA_900491605.1. NCBI lineage: Eukaryota > Viridiplantae > Streptophyta > Magnoliopsida > Arecales > Arecaceae > Calamus > Calamus simplicifolius. The sequence continues at coordinate 18,977 of UESW01004330.1, forward strand.
GCCGGGCGTCCCTGAGGAAGTGATCACCCATCGGCTCAACCTCAGGCCAGAGTGTCGGCCGGTCCGACAGAAGAAAAGAAACTTCGCTCCAGATAGACAGAAAGCTATCGACGAGGAAGTTCGCAAGTTAACGGCTGCAGGCCATATTCGGGAAGTTCATTACCCGAATGGTTGGCCAACGTGGTGATGGTCCGTAAGACCAATGGGAGCTGGAGAATGTGCGTGGATTTCACCGATCTCAACAAAGCATGCCCCAAGGACAGCTTTCCCCTGCCCGGATCGATCAACTGGTGGACGCTACATCCGGCCATGAGGTCCTTAGCTTCATGGATGCTTTCTCTGGGTACAACCAGATCAGGATGAACCGGCGGATGAAGAAGCTACCTCCTTCATAACTGAGAAGGGTTGTACTGCTACAAGGTAATGCCTTTTGGGCTAAAGAATGCGGGAGCCACCTACCAAAGGCTGATGAACAAAGTCTTCGAAGGCCAGATAGGACGCAACATGGAGGTGTACGTGGATGACATGCTGACAAAAAGCGTCCATGCCACCGACCATATCGCGGACCTAACGGAGACTTTTGACAACCTTCGTCGGTACCAGATGAAGCTGAACCCACGCAAGTGTGCATTTGGGGTGACAGCCGAAAAGTTCTTGGGTTTCATGGTAACCCGGCGGGGATCGAGGCAAACCCGACAAAGTTCAAGCCATCTTGGACATGAGGCCTCCCACCAACAAGAAGGAAATACAGCGCCTGACGGGAAGGGTGGCCGCCTTAAGTCGCTTCCTGTCCAAGTCCGCTGAAAGGTGCCTACCTTTCTTCAAGGCGCTCCGCAAGGTCAATGGATTCGAATGGACGAAAGAATGTCAGAGGCGTTCGAGGGGTTAAAGGAATTCTTATCTACCCCGCCGCTGCTAGCCAAGCCAACAGGTGGAGAAGAACTCCTTCTATACCTCGCGGCTCTCCTGAAGCCGTTAGTTCTGTGCTGGTCCGCGTGGACACCAATGGCATGCAAAAGCCAGTATACACAAGCAAGGTGCTCCACGATGCAGAGACCAGGTACTCAAGATTGAGAAGATTATCTTCGCGTTGATCGTGTCTGCCCAGTCTGCGGCCATACTTCCAAGCCCACCCGATCGCGGTGATCACAGACCAACCTCTAAGACAGTTCTCGCTCGCCCGGATACTTCGGCCGATTGGCAAGGTGGGCGCTCAAGTTGGGGGAATTCGATCTATCTTTCGCCCCCGGTCGGCCATGAAATCTCAAGTCTTGGCAGATTTTTTGGTCGAATGCACTTGGGGAGAGGAGCAACCCGAAGAACCTTCTACAAACCCCCAGCCTCTCGGAACCAGTGATGATGAATGGGTCCTTCATGTAGACGGGGCATCAATTCTCAAGGGAGCGGAGCAGGCCTCATCTTGGCCAACTCGGATGGAGTTGTAACCGAGTGTGCACTCCGCTTCCTCTTTCCAGCCACTAATAATCAGGCGAATATGAAGCTCTGCTGTCTGGGATAAGATTAGCCAAGAGCTTGGGGTGAAACGCCTTAGGGCGTTCACTGACTCCCAACTGGTCTGGCCAAATCGCAGGGGAATATGAAGCAAGGGATCCCATCATGTCCCGCTACTTAAGTATGGTGCAATCGCTAGCTTCTCTCTTAGCTTACTTTAGCGTTAGCTACATCCCTCGACAGGAGAATGCTAGAGCCGACGCCTTATCCCATCTTGCCACCTCAGCTGATGGGATGTTGGGAAGAGCTTATGTAGAGCACTTGGAAGCCCCGAGTATTGACGCAACAAGAGAAACTCTACCAGTTGAGCAGGAGCCTTCCTGGATGGATGCTATGTCCGGTACTTTACCGAGGTACCCTCCCAAAGACCCTGCCGAGGCCAGGAAACTCAAAAGACGGGCCCCGAAGTTTTTCATAATGGAGGGAAAGCTCTATCGAAGGTCGTTCTCATACCCAGTTCTCAGGTGTGTTGGCCCCACCGAAGCGGATTATATCCTGCGAGAGATACATGAAGGTATATGTGGAAGCCATCTGGGGGGCAGAGCTCTTGCATACAAAGCCCTACGGCAGGGGTATTACTGGCTGACAATGAAGGAGGATGCGTCCGAACTTGTTAAGAGGTGTGACAGCTGCCAGCGCCATGCTAACATTCAACATCAACCGGCGTCCCAGCTGACCCCCTGGCCGCACCCTGGCCCTTCGCCCAGTGGGGCATGGACATCCTGGGACCATTCCCTCCAGCCTCCGGACAACGCAAGTTCCTAGTGGTGGCAGTTGACCATTTCACCAAGTGGATCGAGGCGAGGCTCTCGCTAAGATCACCGAGGGCAAAATAAGGTCTTTCTTCTGGAAGTCTGTGGTGTGCCGGTTCGGGCTACCGCACACCCTCGTTACTGACAACGGCCGACAGTTTGACAACACGGCCTTCCGGAATTCTGCGTTGGCCTGGGCATCCATCATCGATTCACCTCTGTGGGGCACCCCAGACCAACGGCGCAGCCGAGGTGACCAATCGCATCATCCTCCAAGGGCTCAGGGCTCGGCTAGATGGCTGCAAAGGGCGCTGGGGAGGAACTCCCCAGTGTATTGTGGGCCTACCACACGACGCCACGAGCCCCTACTGGGGAAACTCCTTTCAGCCTGGTCTTTGGGACCGAAGCAGTCATTCCGGTGGAGATAGGAGTCCCAGTCCCCGGACAGAGTTATACCACGAAGAAAGCAACTCAAACCAGCTGCGGCCGATCTAGATTTAGTGGAAGAATTGCGAGACCAAGCGCAACTTCGCATGGCGGCTTTCCGTCAGCGAGCGGCCAAATACTACAATGCTCGAGTACGATCCAAGACGTTCCGCTCCGGAGATCTCGTTCTGCGAAGAGCTGAAGTATCAAAGCCAACGAGGGGGGCAAGCTGGCACCGAAATGGGAAGGACCATACCGTGTCAAGGAGGTACTTCACCACGGGGCATACAAAGTTGAAGAGCTAGACGGGAAACCGCTTCCTCGCACCTGGAACGCCGACAATTTACGCCGGTATTATCAGTAAGGTGCTATCTTAAATTTGAATCTACTTGACAGATTGCTGTTCGAAATGTTCGCATTATTTTTGAGTGAGTATGCTCGCCAACAAAGACTCGGCAACTAAAGACTCGGCACTTGACCGGCACTAAAGACCGGCTCGCGTCGGCACTAAAGACCGGCTCCGCGTCGGCACTAAAGACCGGCCCGCATCGGCAATAAAGACCGGCGGCACTAAAGACCGGCTCCGCATCGGCACTAAAGACTCGGCACTAAAGACCGGCTCGGCACTAAAGACGGCTCCGCGTCGGCACTAAAGACCGGCTCCGCGTCGGCACTAAAGACCGGCTCGTCGGCAACTAAAGACCGGCGTCGGCACTAAAGACCGGCTCGCCGGCTCGCGTCGGCCTCCACCAAAGACCGGCTCTGCATCGGCAAAAGACCGGCATCGGCACCAAAGACCGGCTCTCGGCAACGGCGGCGTCGGCACCAAAGACCGGCTCCCTGCGTCGGTAATTAGGGACAACACAATCCCATTTCGCGCGACATATCTAACGAGGCATTCCATGGCTTCGCGCCTGCACGAGGGTCTTATACTACCTACTTTCTCGATTCACCGAAATTGGTCCCGCATCAGTTTCCTACCATTGGTTGGTGATTCGCGACAACTCACACAGCTAAAGCTGATTATGACCAAAGGCACGCGATGAGGGTTAAAATTCATTGATGGCTAAAAGTTTACAAAATTGCCGATCTGAGTCGGGCTTGGAGCAATACAAAAAAAAAACTACTAAGGGTCATTTGGGGCCGGGTCATCGTCTTCAGGGACGTCATCTGGCTTCAGCCCTTCAATATCCTCGAGGTCGTAGAGTTCTTGGATTTTTTCCTTGCAGTCTTGGAAGCCGGCCTCGTAAGCAAACGCCGTCGATTCGGCTAGCTCCTTATTAAAGGCTTTAGACTTCCTGAAATCCTCTACGGCCTCTGCAGCTCTTTTCTCCGCCTCGAGGGCTTTCCGCTCGGCCTCGACGGCCTCCCTCTTGGCCTCAGTCACCGCCGCCTCCAAGTCGGCAATCTTGGCATCGGACTGGCGGGCGACCTCTTTGGCTGCATCTATTTCAATGGAGGCGGAATCCAATCGAGTCTTCAAAATGCACATTTCTGATTCCACCACCTCCAGCCTCTCCTCGGCCATCCTTTGCTTTTCCTCGGCCGCCTGAGCGTTATCCAGCTCATTGGCTGCACGACGCTGGGCAACTTCCAGCGCGTACTCTGCCTTCTCGCTCTCAGCCGGATGGCTTCGACTTCGCCCTTTAAGGTGGCCCGGGTATCCTCCAAGGCCATCTCTGCCTTTTCTGCCCTAGCCTGGAGTGATAGCATCTCCTCCCGCGACTGGTCGAGAGCAGCATCACTCAGGGTCCAAAGTTCCCTCATGGCGATCAGAGAGTTCAGTGCCTGAATGGAATGTCAATGTTAAAAAGCAAAATAAAACAAACAAAACAAAGAGGAAAAATGATAATGGGGCAAAGGCTCACCCAAAGATGTGCCACAGACGCCTCGCGGAAGAAGGTGGCTCTCCCTTGATGCCGGAGAAACTCTTGCACCTCTACCACAGATGCTTCATCTAAGGCCCGCTCGGCCCAGCGGCTGTGGTTCGCCAAAGTGATTGGAAGGAAGGGTCGACGCCCCTCCTTTCCCTTGGCACGGGGGCCGCGGAGGAGGATTCCGCCTCCGACTCTGCCTCCGGCCCCTTGGCTGGTGGAGGCGCTTCGGTTGTTGCCCCTACGGGGGGCAGGATAGCTGTGGAGTTGGCCCTATTGTTGCAGGGACCTGCTCCGTCTCCACGGCTTCGGGCAGGGGTGACGGCGCTTTTGCGACCTGCTCTGGAGAAGGATCGAGCAGGATGACAGGAGGAGCTGGAACTGAAGGTGATCTTCTTTCTCCTATTTGGCTCCGCCCGACTTCCTCGCCGGCCTCGGCCCTTACCGTGTCTTTCTTGGCGGGCTCGTCGGCTTGGGCTCTGGCTCCTCACACGTGCGGGGATCTACAACTTTGGCCCTTTAGCATCGGCCTCCCCAGCGTCGGCCCTTCTAGGTCGGCCTTCTTCAAAACCTTAGCGCGCAGGGGCTTCACAACTCTAGCCCCTCCAGCGTCGGCCCTCCTTGGAATTTTGGCGACGGCCCTCCTCTCGCAAGGGACTCATTCCCCGTTGCCTTCCTCTTCTTAGTGGCCGCCTGCCTGAGCTCGCGAAGCGATGGCGTCATCCCTATAAAGGCGGAGATGAATAAAAAAAAAAGAAAAGAAAAGAAAAGAAGGAAAAGGTGAGTAATCAAGTGCTCACCACCAGAAGGGATTAGGCCGGCGAGACGAAGGTTTTCATCGACCAAAAGCTTATTGCATCGAGGGACATCGGCAGTCAGAAGCTGCCCAAATGCCATTCGATCTCTTGGGAGGATGGAAGAATCCCTATTGGCATCAATGTTGGGTGTCCCCCAGCTTCCGCGCACCCCATCGATATCAGCAAAAAAGAACTTATCCTTCCACCCTTTAACGGAGGTGGGAAGGTACAACTTAAGGATCCTATTGGACCTAGGAGTGAAGGACCACCAACCTGATTGCTTGCGGAGGGTATAAAAACTGCGGAATAAGGAGATGCTGGCCTCTATGCCTTGCAGGTGACAGAGAACCAGAAAGCCAACGATGGTTCGGATCGAGTTAGGAACTAACTGGGAAGGTGTTAGAGAATATCGGTCCAGAAGATTGAGGATGAAAGGGTGGATAGGTAATCGAAGTCCGGCCTTAAAGAAGGCTCCGTACAAGGCAACTCTTCCGGGACGGGAAGAGGTTACCCTGTCATCAGGAGCAGGGTAGAACAGAAGGTTTGGCGGAAAACTATACTTGGCTTTCAGATTTACTATGTCTTGAGCAGACATAGTGGAAGCAGTCCCTTCGGGGGACTCCTTGACAGCGCTGAAGGACCAGCAGCCGTCGGACGGCTCCGGGGAAGTCCGCCCGCCGGTCAGATGACTCCCGGCTACGGGGCGTCTGACCGGCCGCCGTTCCGGCAAGGAGTGATTGGAGGAGGGGTAGACCATTGGCTTGGTAAGGAAGCGGAAGTTTGAGAAGGAGTGGGGGAACGCCCCGGAATCGAAATAGAACAAGAAGGCGAGGAAGCCATGGAGACTAACCTGGAAAACTTGAGCTAGGATCGAAGGAGCACGAGGAGAGAACAAACACGGGAGGCGGACGGACGCTTGCAGGACTCAGAGGAAGCAGTAGCGTAAGAGAAGGGAGGATGGGAGGATAAGGACGATTTTTCCTCTTATAGCCCCATTTCAAATCATCCCATGGCCGTCCGTTCTGGCCATGTGTCCACCTTCAAATGGAAGGCGCTTCGGCGGCCTACCGGCGCGAAAAACACGAAAAGCTCCACCAATAGAGAATGGCGGTGGCCTTACCACAATGATGACGCTCGCCTTTTTACGACTCACTACTCGAGGAAATCCTCTCCAATCCCAACAGCCCGGACAGACGAAATGATGGCGCGAAAGTCGGCCGCCCAGTGGATATTAACACCCCTTTCGCTGGTGATTGTGCGCTCACTCATCTCAGGGGCGGGGGGCATCTGATACGGCTGACCGTCTCCTCTGGGTGGTATTATCTTTTGCACGATTTCGAAATAATGATGTGACAGCAAAACCCAGAAATGGAATCTTGGCTCCGGCCTCCAGCGATGGCCGGCTCCAGCCTCCAGCGGCCTCGGCCTCCAGCGACGGCTCCGGCGGCCTAGCTTTTGCTCCGGCCTCCAGCGACGGCCTTTGGCTCCGGCCTCCAGCTCCGGCCTGGCTGGCCTCCAGCTCCGGCCTCCGGCCTCCAGCAACGGCTCCGGTCCTAACTTGGTGCCTTTCTCGCATGCACAATGACCCATCTCAGGCAACAGATCCCGAGATTCGAGGTCTATTGCCGTGTACCTCGCTCACTGAAATCACGGGCAAGTGCTAGCACGCTCGGCAGTTACCGCTACAAGCGGCCCTCATCCAGCAACGGCTTAACCACTTGCCGTTCAAAGAAACTTATCCCAACGGAAGATTCGACGGTTCCAACGGAACGAGGTAAACGGGACCCCCAGACAGGTATAAAGAGGACCCGAGCTCAATGCAAGGGGATCTCTCTCTCTCCCTATCTATCGCTCTCTATCTCTCAACTATCTCACTACTACAGAACTGAGCGACAAGTTTACTAACTTGAGCGTCGGAGGGTCCTTGCCGGGAACACGGCCGGGGACTTCTTGCAGGGTTCCGAAGAAGGAAGACGACCCCTCCATCCCATTTGGAAGCCCACGATAAATCTCAGCATGCCCATCGCTCATCTTGATTTGTCGCATCAATTATTTATAATATAACATATATATATCATATCATATGAATATTAATTATAATATATATATTATATATATTATATATATAATATAATATAATATATAATATCATTTATTATATCTTGTATAAACTCAACTCAACTCATCTAAGCCTTTTTCCAACTACATGGGGTCAGCTATATGAATCTGCTTCCTTCATGCTCTATTCAGGATTAAGTCAATACTCAAATTACAAATAGTTATATCTTTCTTTATTTTTGTCCATATTAATTTAGGTCTACCTCTACCTCTATCAGTACCATAGAATATTAAAAGATCATTCTTTCTAACTTAATTATTTAAGGTCTTCGTTGTATATCTTTAAATCACTGTAATTGATTTTTTTATTTTCAATTAGGGCTACTCCTATCATTTCTCGTATATTTATTCTTAATTCTATCTTTAAAGTTTTACAATATATTCATCTTAACATGCATATTTCTTTACACTTAATTTATTCATATATTGTTTCAATATTGTCCAACGCTCTATTCCATATAGCATAGCTAGCCTAATAGTGATTTTATAAAATTTTTCTTTTAATTTTAATAAGATGTGTCGATCATATAATACTTCTGAAATACTTCTTCACTTAATCCATCCCGCTTTAACTTTATGATTCACATCTTCGCCTATTTACCTATTTGCTAGATAATTGATTTCAAATACCTAAATTTTTTACTCCTTGTATCTCTTGGCTTGCAATCTTCACTGTTTCTTCATTTATATTTTACTTCCACTAAATTATATTTCATATATTTAGTTTTAGTTCTACTAATCTTGAAACCTTTAGATTTTAAAGCTTCTTTTCAAATTTCTAGCTTAGCATTTAGTCCAAATTTAGTTTCATCAATCAACATTATATCTTTTGCAAATAATACGCACCATGGGATGTCATCTTGAATATGTTTGGTTAATTCATCCATAACTAATGTATTATATCTTATATAGTATATAAATAATTATTACTAATATATAATTAAATATCATTTATAATATATATAATATATTAATTATATTATAGTATAATAATATAATGAATTAATATTATATACTATGTTATATATAAATTATTATTATTATAATGTCTTCATTATAAATAAGAAGTACTTTGAATTATATATTTAGTTCAAGATCACCGCAAGGGAGTAATGTTGGATCACCACCAGGATTGGATCACCCCCTTTGAAGGTAATCCATGAGATGAGGATGATCTTGGATCACTACAAGTAGGATCACTCTATTGTAGCCAAATAGAATGGATCACCAGTGATTCCATCACCATCCCATGGATCATCAATGATCATGAGTGGATCACCCCATGATTCTGAGTGGGTGACCCTATACGAAATGCTTTCTAAAAGCCTCTTTGGATAGAGAGAATGAAGAAAAGGGGAAGGAATGGGAGAAGGTACAAAAAAAAAAAAAAGCCCTATTTGGAAGAGAAGTAAAAGGAAGAGCAAATAAGGATTGCTCGTTATTTCCTTCCATTCCTCCTCAACAACATAAGATTAGCAAGTAAAGAAGAAAAAGGAAATGTTCTATAATTTTGGCCTACCTTTTTCAATTCTATTCCTAAGAATTATTTTAGATCTTTCTCATAATAAAGGGTATATATGTAATTTAAAAATATAACTTCCCCTTTCTGTCTTCTTCATCTTTGGATTTATCCAAAGAGCATCTTCTTCCTCTTCATATTCTTTTCTCCTCTCCTCCTCCCAAAAAAGAGAGGATGATAATCTTTTATTACTCTTTCTTTTCCTCCCTACAAATATCTGAATAAATCCAAAAATAAAAGGGCAAAACGGGTGTAATACACATGATTTTTTTTGGATGAAAATGGCTCCATAAAATCTTAAAGTAACTTCAATGACCCTCCAATTATTCAAGTCTACCCACATCTTTAGCCATAGATTTCTTTGGTTGAAGTCTTAATTAATAGCCCTCAAATTGTTCCAAGTCTACTAATGCGGCACATCTTTAGCCATAAATTTGTTTGGCTGAAGTCTTAATCCTGAATTCCCTACTTCAACGTAAACTTGAACTACAATAGGATGATCAGATTAGATGCACATAAAGATAGGAGGAAATTAAATGGGTTAGGTGTTAGTGTGTGCCCTAGATCCAATTGGATAAGATGCTAGTTTGTACATATTTCTTTATGAATGCAAATCAAATTTATTGGTTTCTTTATCTATCCAGGTATTTTTCATATATATATTAAATATATTTTTCCTGTGAGATAAAGTCCAAAAGAATGCGAACTGTGCATATGGAATTTGTAATAGAGATTACAAATTGTGAGATCCAAAATTGCACATTATGGTTCGATCTTTAAACTTCCCTAGTCGATGCGTAGACAGGATTGGACACTGTCGAACGCCATTGAGACTAGCACACATTGCATATCTTCATCCTTGTGGTGTGCAGCTGATCTTGCAAGCTGAAGTATGAAGATACTTGGATATGGTGTGTGGATGTTGTTATTGTAACATACATTGGATGACCCGCACAGAGATTCCATATGGATATTCTATATAGTGTCGATGGTTGATCTTTGATGACGGTGGTGCGAGTGATCATTTGACTTGAGATCTTCATTGCACCTTATGTGTGGAATATCATGCTTTGATGATATGCAAACGTCGCTCTAGACACGGGTGGCAAATATGGTGTCGATTGAGTATGATATGAAGCACATGAAGGTGGTGTTTGATCAAGACAGGATTCATCTCCCTTGATAGAAAGGGTTATATCCCATGGCCACTTGATGGATTAAATTGACTGTTAAATCCTTGCAAGGTTGAGTTGGAATTCAAAATGGTTTTGAAGTTCTAATGAGTCAATTTTTCTGAGATCAAGTAAACAAAGATCAATTATATGGTTGACACATTCCATACCACTGATTGATCTGTTATATGTGACAAAGGGATTGAATCGTATGGTAACCGTTCATGGACAGGTGTTGATGACCACATCAACAAACCCTTAACACTTGGATGGTCATGATGCTTTGCTAGAGGCCGCTCATGATCTATAATCATGGATTCTTGACTTAATCAAAGAGTTGAATTGGTTAAAGAATTGACTTGGACAAGGTGTTGATCAAGTCATCCTTAGGGTCAATATTAGGGACATGATTATTACCAACGTGTCAAGGGACCTAATGGGTCACACGCATTAAGAAGATTTTGGATGAAGTTAAAATGAGAATTAAGTTGGACTTAATTCAAATTAGATAACCAATAAATTAGGATTGGGTTTGACTCAATCTTAATAAGAGAACATGAAATTGATGAATAGGATTCATTATAGAGAAAAGAATTTTTTGTTCAAAAAGAGACCTTTTGTACATGAGATGTACATATGAAATCCATTAATTAGGCTTGATCCATGTGATGGATGGCTTAGATTAATTGAGATTAATAATATGGTATTTAATTGGGTCCATATGATGGCATGATTTGATTCATGAAAACCTAATTAAACCGAGGGCTAGATCGTGCCACGTGGAGGATGGATCCATGCCCATGTGATAGACATGACCCATCTCCACGTCATGGAGGAGTGAACCCCATGATTTGGGGCATTCTCATGAAGCCAAATTCAAGGTTGCGATGTTGGTTTCATGGGATAACCAATTTCTTAATTTTTAGGGATATAGTTTGGTGGTTGTAATCTTAACATTATTATGATAGCAAATATCCTAAATTTGTTAGGATAATTGTTATCAACTTGATAAGGTTGAATGGTTATGTGGTTGTGATAAAAACCACACAACCTCCTTTTTATGTATAAAAGGGAGAGAAATACCCCCTTCGAGAAATATACACTAAACTCCTCTCTTCTCTCTCTCTTAGATGCCTAACACCTCCTTTCTCTATCTAAAACATTCTTTCTCTCTCTAGGATGTCTCTTTCTCTCTAGGACGTCCCTTTCTCTCTCTAGATTGATCAAGATTTGATCTTGATCAAAAAATCCTTTTTGATTTGGAAAATCAATTGAAAAGAAAGAGGCGCTAGCACCCCTCGCAAGAAGGTTATCATCTAATCCTGAGAGGACATCATCCAAAGATCTTCACGTAGATCACCATTAGAGGCCGGACGCGTGGACGGCTAGTGGTAAATCGTTTACCGGCTTCATCGGGCATCATCCTCAATAAAGAACACATGTATGATCTATTAAAATAATCATGTGTTATTTCTTGTTAACTGAATCTGTTCCTGAGGATCTTGGGCTTTGAAAATTAAATTCATATTTATTTTATTTTTCGCTGCGTGTTATATGAATTTGATTCATATAAAACATACAAAATTCCCAACATTAGGTTGACTATAGGTCAACCAATTGAAGTCTTAATCCTGAATTCCCTACTTCAACGTAAACTTGAACTACAATAGGATGATCAGATTAAGATGCACTTAAGATAGGAGGAAATTAAATGGGTTAGGTTGACTATAGGTCAACCAATAGCCAACCCATGTCTTAAGACCTTTGCTTGGAATCAATACAACATGAACTTTAGATAGGGTTTGATTCACATGCTAATATAATCTTACATTTGGTAATCAAATTACTAAAAATGTAAGATTACCATATTTGATTTGATTTGTTTGATAAAGTTAGCTCATATTTTCAAGAATGCAATTTTTTTCTATAAATCTATTTTATTTTTTAAGTGGTTGTATTTTTCTCTAGAATATGAAATATTCTAATAAAAAGAAAAGAATCTTTGTAAAATCATTTTAAAAGTATTATATTTATATAAATATTTATATAAATATATAATAAGTTTATTATATGATAATAAACGTGAATTATTTAGATTGATCATGTTAAAAATTAAAAATTATGATTTATGTATGGACATAATCATAAAGGCTGAAATTTAACATATCATGTTTAAAATTTAATTTTGACATGATAAATAACATGATTAAAATCTAAAATTATATTGATGAAGATTAAATATTTAATAAGTTTATTATAGATAATAAACGTGAATTATTTATATTTGATGATGTTAAAAATTAAAAATTATGATTTATGTGTGACATAATCATAAAGGCTGAAATTTAACATATCATGTTTAGAATTTAATTTTGACATGATAAATAACATGATTAAAATATGAAATAATTATATTGATAAAAATTAAATATTTAATAAGTTTATTATGATAATAAACATGAATTATTTAGATTTGATAATGTTAAAAATTAAAATTATGATTTATGTATGACATAATCATAAAGGCTGAAATTTAACATATCATGTTCAGAATTTAATTTTGACATGATAAATAACGTGATTAAGTCTAAAATAATTATATCATGATAACATGATAATCAAGATTAAAATTAAAATTTTAATTTTGACATGTTATCATGTTAGGGATGTTGATAGAGACCAATTAGGATTTTCATGTGATGAAATAAATTTATCATACAGATAATGATAAGACAATATATAAAATAAATTGTTATAAAATATTTGACACTTATCATAAATCCCTAAAGATCACTATCTTATCTTATCATTATGTGTAATAGATGATAAGGTTTAAGAAATTAGATTTAACCATATCATTGTTTGATCCTATGATTCCATAATTGATCAAATCAATTGGGCTTAACTACAATGGTGTCTAGAAAGGTGCGATCATGGTTTTAATTGCTCCGTTCGCTGCCTGGAAAAACTCATTCAATGGGATCGAAGGTATGCTAAATAGGACCCCATTGATCAGCTCATCTGGTCATTGTTAAGGAAAGCTCTTAATTGATAAATCAATTAAGGTTAATCATGATAGTAGCAATTGATTTGGTCACATGATCAGGGTTTCCATATTAGATAGTGATTAGGATCCTAATTTGATAGGAGTCCCAATCATAAGATGGATCTTATGAAAATTTAGGTAATTGAAATTAATCTAAAATTCACATATAGGATATGTAACCTAGCATGATACAAATGTTGTACATGCATGATGGGACCTAAATGCGCTAAATCCCTCCACGAATATTAAGTCATTAGCCTTCCATTGTTCACATGATACAAAATCATTAGGGCATGAGATTTGTTGGGTCATAGCCAAGATCAAGTGAACCTATGAGGAGTTCATTGGGGAACAATGGGTTGACTTAACTAGGTTAGCTAGCATAATTGGCCATAGTCAGGGTCAGTCTAATCTAGAGGCAATGTTTAGGGTGATCACATCAGATGTGATTGACAAGGTAATGTCCCCTAAATGATCTAGGAGTCACATTTGATGTGATTGATACAAATCTACCTAATTTGGCTTACTAAGATTTGTTGTGCCATAGCCAAGGTCAAGGTAAGTCAATTTGAGGGTCCTAGCCCACTAGAAAATTATTTGATAATTTTTCGAGATTAATAGAGAGGGCTATTGAGCTCGATAAAATAGTGGGAGTAATCGATTTAATTAAAATTTTTTAAATTACCATATTAAATCGATGATTTGCATTCATAATAATTGACTCATTCTATTTTCTTCATAGTTGTAAGAGACACCATGAGTGTGAACATCAATCTCAGAGGTATCCTAGAATCCAACAAGCTAACCGGACCTAATTTTCCTGATTGGCTAAGGAATATCAAGATCGTTCTACGATATGAGAAAATCCTATATATCCTTGATGAGGCAGCACCAGAGGTCCCACCTGCGGATGCTTCAAATGAAGTTCTTCTGGCATACAATCGACATAGAGATGCTGAAGAGATGGCTACATGCTTGATGTTGGCATCTATGTCACTAGATCTTCAAAAACAGCATGAGCATTTAAATGCTCATGAGATTTGATGCACCTGCAAGAATTGTTGGTGCACAATCTTGCTATGAGAGGTTTCAAACCTCCAAAGAGTTGTTTCAGTGCAAAATGACTGAGGGTTCATCAGTGGGTGAACACGTGCTGAAAATGATCAATTTGATTGAGAAGTTAGCGCGATTGGGTTTCGTAATGGACCATGAACTGAGTATCGACTTGTTTTTACAGTCATTGCCTCCTAGCTATTCGCATTTTGGTTGAATTTCAACATGAACAGACTTGAGGCTACATTGCCAGAGCTTGCAAATATGCTGACTAATGCTGAGCCTAGCATCAAAAAGGATAAAGGGCAATTGATGGTTGTAGAATCTTCAGGCACTCAGAAGAAGCGTCTGAAGAAGAATAAGGCCCAAAAGGCCAACACAACCAAGCGAACAAAGGCATTAAGAAGAATATAGCCAAGAAGGATGCAGCCAAAGGAAAATGTCACTTCTGTAACAAGGATAGGCACTGGAAGCGTAACTGCAGGGCTTATTTTGCAAGTCTAAAAGAAAAGAAGCATACTGATGCTTCAACATCAGGTACATTCATAATTGAGATGTATTCTTCTATTACTTCTTATTCAACTTGGGTATTGGATACCGGTTGTGGGTCTCATATTTATACTAATATGCAGATGATAAGAAACAGTAGAAGACTAGGAAAGGATGAAGTGATTCTGCGCATAGGAAATGAAGCAAAGGTTGCTGCATTAGCTGTAGGAATTTGCTTTTTATCTTGCCCACAAGGCTTGAAATAGAACTTAGTAATTGTTACTTTGTGCCGAACATAACAAAGAATATCATATCCGTTTCATGTTTAGTAATGAATGGGTATTCTTTTGAAATTGGAAATAATGGTATTTCTATTTTTTGGAACAAAATGTTCTTTGGTTCTGCTGAATTGTTCAACGAAATTTATGTTCTTAATCTTCAAGCCCCTATTCTCAATATTGAATCAAAAATTAAAATCAAATAAATCTAGGGATTCATACCTATGGCATTATCGTTTAGGCCATATAAATGAAACTCGTTTAACGAAGTTACATAAAGATGGATACTTGGGCTCATTCGATTGGGAATCTGTTGGCCCAGATGGCAACCCAAGAGGGGGGTGAATTGGGTTCTTAAAAATTTTAACCTTTTAAAACTATTGGCTTTGAAATAATAAGTGCAGAATAAATTTCAATCACAAATGAAGAGATAGAGAGAGAGACAATTAAAGCACGACAAACACAAGAATTTTATAGTGGTTCGGTGTATCCAACACCTACGTCCACTCCCAAGTTCTACTTGGGTCCACACTATAATCAACTAGATTACAGCCGAGTTGTTTTACAAGATCACAACTCAAAACTTGTTGTTTCCCAGGGATCACAACGAACCCAGCTGGTTTTCCGGGCTCACCAGCACAAAACCCTAACACAAGCTAATCTAGCTTGTCCCGAGGTATACTACCTCCACTAATTCAATCCCCTGATTGAACTAGCAAAAACAAGAAAAATAATGTTTACAATAATACACAGCTCCTTAAATGAGCAAATATTCAAAGTAAATAAACAAGTTTAGAAAGCCTGATTTGAAGATGATTGGATTTGAGCTTTTCTTCTTTTCTTCTTTTCCTCTTCTCTTTTGAGATGTTGAATCAAGCCTCAGCTCCGATTCTTCACAGATGTTGCAGATAAGAAGTTGGAAATCACAAAATAGGGCTTTTTCTTCTTTGGAAAATCCTCCGATTTTTCAAGTTGAACGCCTTGGATTTCTCTTTGAGCTTTTTGGAGTGGAAGAATTTGAACATGGATTCTTTTCTCTTAATTTCTTGCTCAAGACCTCTCGGATTTTTTCAATATGATTTCTCTATATTTTTCGTTTTTCTCTTTTTTTTTAAACGAACGCTCTTCCCCCTTTTATAGATTCTGTTTAATCCATTTTTTGGTGTAAAACTAGCTGTTAGAATGTACCTGGAAAGTTTTTCCATGCATGAAATATAGCCGTTAGGGGTTAGGTAAAAAAATATTACCGTTTGAGCTGATCTGGCAATTTAAAAATCCATTCCTGACAGGTTGGAGTCGGCTCCAACTTTTCAGGTGTCGGCTCCAAGTCGTGTATCCAAAAATAGAAAGTTCTGAGCTCGTTGAGGAGTCGGCTCCGAAAAAGTAAAGTGTCGGCTCGCCATGTTCAGGTGTCGGCTCCAAAAGACTGTAAGTGTCGGCTCCAAGGTAGTCAAAAATTATGCGTTCTATCCCCGTGTCGGAGTCGGCTCCAGACACTGTAAGTGTCGACTCGAAACTCTGGGTGTCGGCTCCGAAACTCTGGTGTCGGCTCCGGACCGTATCAAAAATCAGAAAGATTTTGATTGGCCATGGGGTCGGCTCCAGACTTTCTAGGTGTCGACTCCAGGCTCTGAATTTTGAAACTTACTTTGGCACTTGATTCAAAACACGTTTCTTGATGCTTTTGATTAAACAAATATTTTTAAGCCCTGAAACACTTGTTAAATTTATTAGTAACACAATGAATATACTCAATTCCTTTATTAATCATCAAAATCAATAATTGGGTCAACAATCTCCCCCTTTTTGATGATTATAAAAACATTGAGTATATGCAAGATTCTCAAATCAAAATTTTTAAAGATGTGATCCTCACAGGTAAGCTCCCCCTGAATAAGGTAGCTCCCCCTATGAAGTTCAATTTAACAATTGTTCTTCCTTTTGCTTTACATTTTAGTTTTGATACCTAGAATTAGTTATATCAATTTTCACTTAAGCTTATTTAAATTAATGCATATCCAAAATAATTTAATACCAATCAAAGCATAACTAATCAATGCATATACGACATAACTTTCTCCCCTTTTTTGTAATCAACAAAAAGATTAAGAAGAGTAAATTGATAGATCAAAAGATAATTTCATTACATCAAAAAGTTAGGTATTACAAAGTGAAACTGAACTTTGTCAACATCAAACTATACATCATTACATTAAGATTTCAAGATAAAACATCAAACAACAGCTTACACTTCATTGAATCAAAAACCTGTACTTCATTACATGATAATCATAGATTAGTTCTAATAATCCTTTGTAAATGTTCTAAAATTTTTTCCATCCCTTCACTCTGAGTCGCTACAAATTCTTTTAATCTTCTATCAACAAATGAGCATGCAGTCATGATCTTATCTTGAAGTTCAGCATTGCATCTGGAGTAGGTTTCTGAGTCTCCACAAATATCCTTAAGTTCTTCAAATATGTTCTTGAGATCAGTCTTTAAGGATTCAGCAGATGAGCCAAGAGTGGACTCAATTTTTCTAATGCGATCATCCAAAGATAAAGGGTCTCTTTTAAATTCATAAATTGACTGTCAAACTCAGTCTTCATTTCTTCCTTCTGAGCAGCAAGTAGACTTTTAAGTTGCTCTAATTGAATGTCTGAAAATCCGACAGATGAAGTAGATGGAGGTACCGGAACTGGAGCAGGAGCAGGAGCAGGACTGCCAGGCTGTGGAGAAGGAACCCTCACAGACGGACCAGCCTCAAAAGGTGCTAAAGACCTCATTTCAGTGGCTCTCTCATCCAAACTGCCTTTCCTCTCCCATTGTCCATTAACCTTCACAAATCCCATCCGATGAACTGTAGCCAAACTATAGTAGTCAGTATGCCTAAGGTTCTTGAAGGCTCATTATCCAAAATCACAACTCCTTGGCTCCTGAAAACCATAGTTAGAACCATACCATAGGGTAGGGAAGATCTCCTTTTTCCTCCAGCCTCGGCCATATAGAAAATCATCATTGCAGCAAGGTTTATGGGTTGACCAGTCAACACACTATCCATCACCACTATGTCTCGCTCCGAGACATACTCAAATCGTCCGGTCTTAGGAAATAAAATTCTACTGCAAATATTATGAAGTAATCTCAACTCCAAGGGCAATTGGTTAGCCCTAACCTCTTCAAATTCTGTTACTTCTCTCCCTAACATCCTTGACAGAGCATCTGACCTCTCACTGTGAATATCAGCTGCTAATCCAGTGATAGGAATGCTTAGAAGATTTCCTAATTTCTGAAAAGTAAGGTGGACTCTTTTACCTCTAACAGAGCTTATGATCCCCATCACCTCTTGACAAATTGAAGTAGAACTCCTTGACTAGGGCCGGATAGGTAGGAACATCTAATGAGCACACTTTATCCCAACCTAGCTCTTTGAGTTGATTTCCAATTGAAAAACCCTCGGACTCAAAGAATTCAAATCGACCTTTCTACCCATGGTAATTACTCTCCCGGCTAAGGTGTCTACCTGAGGAGAGAAGGGCCTGGATTGTCCGATTGGGTTGTAGAATCCTCGCTCGGAGACGGCTCGCGGACGGGTCGCCTCGCCGAACGCTTCCCAGTCACGGGCGCTCCAAGTACAGATCCTCTCCGCTTAGGTGCCATTTAGATCCTTAGGAAAGTTTGAATAGGGTGAATTTGAGTTGGGGAGGTTTTGAGAGAGTTTGGGAAGTTTGGTTAAGGATTGAAAACGAATGAAATGACGAAGGTGTCGACTCTGCCCTAATAAAGTCGATTTGGGACCCCCAGGTGTCGACTCCCGCAAAGTCGGGTGTCGACTCCAAATCGCTAACACAGTCAGCTCGAACTGGAGTCGGCTCCACTTATACGGGTGTCGGCTCCAAGGTCAGGACCGAGAGCGACACAGACGAGGTGTCGACTCCTCAAACTGAGGTGTCGACTCCACTGACAGTTTCAGAGAAAAATAAGATTCAAACATCTGAAACTTGTCAAAATAGGTTCAATAAAATTTTAAAAAAATCTTTGGAATATGAAGAATCAAATTGCTCAGATGACTAGATAATTTGTCCTTAAAATTATGAAAGGAATATCAAGAAATTAATAGAAATCTAGATAGTCATTCCTTAGAGTTTCAAAATCATTCCAAAGGGTCACAAATCCCTAATTCACCTCTAAGATAACAAAATCTCTCTTCACTTAAAGGTTTTGTAAATATATCAGCTAATTGTTCTTCAGTATTAACATAATCAAGACAAATTTCATTATTAGCTACATGTTCTCTTATAAAGTGATATCTAATTTCAATGTGTTTTGTTCTTGAATGTTGAATTGGATTTTTAGTTAAATTTATTGCACTTGTATTATCACATCTAATAGGAGTTTTATCAAGTGTTATGCCATAATCTTCAAGTTGTCTCTTAATCCAAAGGATTTGAGCACAGCAACTTCCAGCTGCAACATATTCTGCTTCAGCAGTTGATAATGCAACCGAATTTTGCTTTTTGCTAAACCAAGAGATTAAGTTACTTCCTAAAAATTGACATGCACCACTTGTGCTTTTTCTATCTAGTTTACATCCAGCATAGTCAGAATCAGAATATGCAATCAAGTTTAATGTTGAGTCTCTAGAATACCATAAACCTACATTTTTAGTTCCACTTAAATATCTTAAGATTCTTTTCACAGCAATTAAGTGAGATTCTTTAGGTTCAGATTGAAATCTAGCACATAGACAAACAGCAAACATGATATCTGGTCTACTAGCTGTTAAGTAAAGAAGAGATCCGATCATACCTCTATAATGTTTTTGATCTACTTTCTTACCATCTTCATCTTTGTCCAATTTGCATGAAGGACTCATAGGTGTTCCAAGGGGTTTGATTGACTCCATTCCAAACTTCTTGAGAAGTTCTTTGTGTATTTTGCTTGATTGATGAAAATCCCCTCTTTGCTTTGCTTGATTTGAAGTCCTAGGAAGAAGTTGAGTTCTCCCATCATGCTCATTTCGAATTCACCCTGCATTAACTTAGCAAATTCTTGACACAAGATTGTTAGTAGCACCGAATACAATATCATCAACATATATTTGTACTACTAATAAATCCTTGTCTTTTCTTTTCAAAAATAGTGTTTTATCAACATTTCCTCTAGTAAAATCATTTTCAATCAGAAATTTGCTTAATCTATCATACCAAGCTCTAGGTGCTTGTTTTAAACCATATAGTGCTTTGTGCAATTTAAAAACATGATTTGAAATTCATGATCTTCAAAACCAGGTGGTTGTTCAACAAAAACTTCTTCATTTATAAATCCATTTAAAAATGCACTTTTAACATCCATTTGAAATAAATTGATATGCATATGACATGCAAATGCGAGTAGTAATCTAATTGCTTCTAATCTAGCTACAGGTGCAAAAGTTTCATCAAAATCAATTCCTTCTTCTTGATTATATCCTTTTGCAACTAATCTAGCTTTGTTTCTAATTACTATGCCATTTTCATCTAATTTATTTCTAAATACCCATTTTGATCCTATAACAGAATGATCTTTAGGTCTATCTACAAGGGTCCAGACATTATTTCTAGTAAATTGATTTAATTCCTCTTGCATAGCTAACATCCAATTATTATCTTTTTCAGCCTCTTCAATGTTTTAGGTTCAATTTGAGATACAAATGCAAGATGATTATTGATGTTTCTCATTGATGATCTAGTTCTTACTCCTGAGATGGATCACCTATAATTAATTCTTTTGGATGACCATAGGCATATCTCCAATCTCTAGGAAGATCTACATCATTATGATTTGCATCAACAACATCAACACTAGGAGAATCATCATCTTTAGCTTCTTGTTCATGATCTGAAGATACATCATATTTAATTTTTCAATATCTCTTTCTAATATGTTTGTATCTTCCTCATCATCAATCTTTTCTGAACTCGATGCTAAAGATTCATCAAAAACTACATGAATAGATTCTTCTACAATTAAGTTTCTCTTGTTAAACACTCTATAGGCTTTACTAGATGTTGAATATCCTAAGAATATGCCTTCATCAGATTTTGCATCAAATTTTCCTAGATTATCTTTACCATTATTATGAATGAAACATTTACAACCAAATGCATGAAAATAACTAATGTTTGGTTTTCTATTGTTCCATAGTTCATAAGGAGTTTTCTTAAGGATTGGCCTAATTAAAGCTCTATTAAGAATGTAACATGCCGTGTTTATAGCTTCCGCCCAAAAGTACTTTGGTAGGTTGCTTTCACATAGCATGGTACGGGCCATGTCTTCTAAAGTTCTATTTTTTCTTTCTACAACTCCATTTTGTTGTGGTGTTCTAGGTGCAGAAAAATTATGATGGATGCCATTTTCAATGCAAAAGTTTTCAAATAAATGATTTTCAAATTCAGTGCCATGATCACTTCTAAGAGACACTATGGTGTTGTTTTTCTCATTTGTGACCTTCTTGAAGAATTTCAAAAATATTGGAAAGGTCTCATCTTTATGAGCTAAAAACAATACCCAAGTGTATCTAGAATAATCATCTACAATCACAAGACCATATTTCTTTCCTCCTAGACTAGTGGTTCTAGTAGGTCCAAAAAGATCCATGTGAAGTAGTTCAAGTGGCCTAGAAGTGGAAACAATGTTTTTAGTTTTGAAAGAGTTTCTAGTTTGTTTTCCAAATTGACATGCATCACAATTTTGTTATTTTCAAAATCTAGTTGTGGAAGGCCTTTTACTAAATCCATTCTAATTAATTTTGAAATTAGGTGTGTGCTTGCATGACCTAATCTACGATGCCATAACCATCCAATCTCATTCATATTAGCATTATTAGCAACTAAGCAATGATTACTAGTAGACAAATTGTCTAAATCAATCAAGTATACATTGCCATTTCTATTTCCAATAAATACAATGCTATTATCAATGGGATTAGAAACAGTGCAAAGAAGCTTCAAATGATACTTTGAAACCTTTATCACACAATTGGCTAATACTAATTAGATTATGCTTTAAACCATTAACATATAAACATTTTCAATAAATGTGGAGGGAGTTATTTGAATTTTACCAAACCCCATGATTTGGCCTTTGCCATTGTCACCAAACGTAACAACTCCTCCTCTTTTGCTTTCAAGGGTGATGAATTGATCCTTGTCACCCGTCATGTGTCTTGAGCAGCCACTATCAAGATACCACTTTCGCTTTGATCTTTTGGCCGCAAGACACTCCTGCAAAAATGATCAAGTCTTATATTTAGGTACCCAAGCCTTCTTGGGTCCTTCATGGTTAGTAGCAAAAAGATTGTTCCTTTGGAACCCATATTTTCTTTCCTTTACTACTTAAATTCTTGTTACTATTTCTTGCATTACATTCATAGGATTTATGGCCTTTCTTGTTACAATAATGACATGTAACATCATTTTATTTGTTCTTTTCTAAAAAGTTTTTACAAACTTTTGTTTTATGTTAGGCCTATATCCTAATCCAGCCTTATCAAATATAGCTCTTTGATTACTCAATAATAAATTAAGTTTTTTAGAACTATTGTAAATTTATCAACTATATTTTTTATTTATCAACTTCCTTCTTTAATTTATCATTTTCATTGGAAATTGATTCTTTTCTTTTCAAATTTCATTTTCAGATTTCAATTCAATCTTCATGAGTATTATCTTTTTCTTTAATGAGATTGAATTATTTTTTTCAAAATTTGTATTTCTTTTTCAATTTAAAATCATCAACTAGTTCATTAAAAGCTTCAAACAATTCATCAAAAAATCATCACAAGGGTTTTCAGAACTTACCTCGTTGTCATCGTTTGCCATAAAGCAAATGTTTGCAACTTCTTTTTGTTCTTCCTCGGAAGAGGATTCTTCGCTATCACTCCATGTTGCAACATAAGCCTTCTTTTTTTCTTGTAGGCTTTCTTCAGTTGAGGACAGTCATATCTAAAATGCCCGGTTTCTTACACTCATAACATATTAAGGGCTCTTTCTTTTTCTTTGTCCTTCTCTTTCTCTTTTCTCCTTCCATTTTTGTTCCAGATTTTTCTTGTGGAAGGGTCTCCTTCTTTGCATGAATTTTTAAATTTCTTGCAAGGAGTGCAGTCTCCTCATCATCATCACCATCACTGCTGCTTTCCTCACTTTCTGCAGCTTTGAGAGCAATAGTTTCTTCTTCTTGACTTCCTCCTCTTGATGTTGTTTCATGTTAGCTCATGAGTCATCAAGGATCCAAGTAGCTCCTCCAAAGGTAAATTTAAGTCCTTGGCTTCTTGGATTGCAGTCACCTTCGCTTCCCATGATCTTGGAAGTGACCTAAGAATTTTACGCACAAGTTCAGAATTAGTATAGTCTTACCAAGACTTTTCAAACCATTTACAATATCAGTGAATCTTGTGTACATGCATGTATAGTTTCAGTTTGTTCCATGCTAAATAATTCATATTTATGCACTAAAATATTAATTTTGATTCTTTAACTTGATTAGTACCCTCATGGGTAACTTCTAATCTATCCCAAATTTCTTTTGCGAAATACATGTAGAAATTCGATTAAATTCATTTGCATCTAATGAACAATATAAAACATTCATGGCTTGCATTGAGCTGAGCCAACTTTTTATCATGTTCATCCCATTCCGTTTCGGGTTAGGAATCACCATGTTATCTACTCTAATTGTGGGTGTGTGTGGACCATTAACTATGATACCCCATAAGTCATAGTCAAGTGCTTGAATAAAAATCTTCATTCTAGCTTTCCAATAACCATAATTAGTTCCATTAAAAAGGTCGATTAGTGGATTGACCTTCTAAATAAGATGAACTAGCTTGAGCTGCCATTTGGATCTTTAGCTCTTGATCGTTAGACCAAATTCAAATGAGCACTTGCTCTGATACCAATTGTTGGCCCAGATGGCAACCCAAGAGGGGGGGGAATTGGGTTCTTAAAAATTTTAACCTTTTAAAACTATTGGCTTTGAAATAATTAAGTGCAGAATAAATTTTAATCACAAATGAGATAGAGAGAGAGACAATTAAAGCACGGCAAACACAAGGATTTTATAGTGGTTCGGTGTATCCAACACCTACGTCCACTCCCAAGTTCCACTTGGGTCCACACTATAATCTACTAGATTACAGCCGAGTTGTTTTACAAGCTCACAACTCAAAACTTGTTGTTTCCCAGGGATCACAACGAACCCAGCTGGTTTTCGGGCTCACCAGCACAAAACCCAACCAAGCTAATCTAGCTTGTCCCGAGGTATACTACCTCCACTAATTCAATCCCCCTGATTGAACTAGCAAAAACAAAAAGAATAAGTTTACAATAACAACAGCTCCTCAAATGAGCAAATATTCAATAAATAAACAAGGTTAGAAAAGCCTGTTTGAAGCAGATTGATTTGAGCTTTTCTTCTTTTCTTCTTTTCCTCTTCTCTTTTGAGATGTTGAATCAAGCCTCAGCTCGATTCTTCACAGATGTTGCAGATGAGAAGTTGGGAAAACAAAAATAGGGCTTTTTCTTCTTTTGGAAAATCCTCCGATTTTGAACTTGAATGCCTTGGATTTCTCTTTGAGCTTTTTGGAGTGGAAGGATTTGAACTTTGATTCTTTCCTCTTGATTTCTTGCTCAAGACTTCTCGGATTTTTCAATTGATTTCTCTATATTTTCTCTTTTTCTTTTTTTTTTAAACGAACGCTCTTCCCCCTTTTATAGATTCTTTAATCCATTTTTAGGTGAAAACTAGCCGTTGGAATGTACCTGGATTTTTCCATACATGAAATAGCCGTTAGAGGTTAGGTAAGAAAATATTACCGTTGAGCTGATTCTGACATTTAAAAATCCGTTCCTGACAGGTTGGAGTCGGCTCCAACTTTTCAGGTGTCGGCTCCAAGTCGTGTATCCAAAAATAGAAATATTCGTTGAGGAGTCGGCTCTGAAAAAGTAAAGTGTCGGCTCGCCATTTCGGGAGTCGGCTCCAAAAACTGTAAGTGTCGGCTCCAAGGTAGTCAAAAATCATGCTTTTGTCCCCGTTGGAGTCGGCTCCAGACACTGTAAGTGTCGACTCGAAACTCTGGGTGTCGGCTCCAAAACTCTGGGTGTCGCTCCGGACCCAAAAATCAGAAAGCATTTGATTGGCCATGGGGTCGGCTCCAGACTTTCTAGGTGTCGACTCCAGGCTCTGAATTTTGAAACTTACCTTTGGCACTTGATTCAAAACACGTTTCTTTATGCCTTTTGATTAATCAAATATTTTTAAGCCTGAAACACTTGTTAAATTTATTAGTAACAAATGAATATACTCAATTCCTTTATTAATCATCAAAATCAATAATTGGGTCAACAGAATCGTTTGAGGAATGCGAGTCATGCTTACTTGGCAAGATGACCAAGTCACCTTTTACCGGAAAAGGCTAGCGAGCAACTGAATGTTTGGGTTTAGTACATTCGGATGTATGTGGACCCATCAACATTCAAGCCATAGGAGGTTTTTCTTATTTCATCATGTTCATAGATGACCATAGTAGATATGGTTATGTATATCTGATGAAGCACAAATATGAAGCCTTTGAAAAGTTCAAAGAATTTAGATGTGAAGTAGAAAAATAAATGACAAGAGTATTAAGATACTTTGATCAGATCGAGGTGAATACTTAAGCCATGAGTTCATAGATTATTTGAAGGAGAATGGAATTCTTCCTCAATGGACTCTTCTGGTACACCACAGCATAATGGTGTATCAGAAAGGAAAATCGTACACTGTTAGACATGGTACATTCCATGATGAGCCTTGCAGATCTTCCAAAAATGTTTTGGGGTTATGCACTAGAAACTATCGAATATACCTTAAACCAAGTTCCATCTAAATCGGTCAACTCCACTCCCTATGAGATATTGTATGGAAAGAACCATCCCTTAATCATTTAAGAGTTTGGGGCTGTTACGCTCATGTGAAGCGTAATGAATCAGACAAGCTTTAAGCTAGATCTGATATATGCAATTTTGTGGGATATCCAAAACAAACAAAAGGATATTACTTCTACCATCCTCTCAAGAAAAAGGTGTTTATCTCAAGAATGCTTCATTTTTAGAAATAAGATAATTTCAAAGGATAGTGGGAGTAAGATTGAACTTAGTGGAGCTCAAGAATCACAAATTGATAAAGACCAATTAGATAGAATGGAGCACATGCCGAATGCAGTGGGAGTTGAGCTAGAGACTCAACCCACATTCAGGCAGACGTTGCATAAAAAGCAACAAGTGGCTCCAAGTACACACCAGCTACGTAGATCTAGTAGGACAATTCGCATCCCTAAGAAATACATTTTTATAGAGGATGATGAGCCTACCAACTACAAGGAGGCAATGTCTAATATTGACTCTGAGAGATGGCTTGAGGCCATGAAATCTGAGATGGACTCCATGTATGACAATCAGGTATGGACCTTGGTTGATCCACCTGAAGGGGTAAAACCCATTGGATGCAAATGATTTCAAGAAGAAGACCGACATGGATGGTAATTGGATTACCTATAAGGCAAGGCTAGTTGCAAAAGGTTACAAGCAAAGACAAGGTGTTGACTTTGATGAAACCTTTTCACCTGTAGCCATGCATAAGTCCATAAGGATTTTGCTTGCAATAGCAGCATATTTTAACTATAAGATCTGGCAGATGGATATCAAGACTGCCTTCCTGAATAGAAATTTAGAGGAGGATGTGTATATGACACAACCAGAGGGTTTTGAATCCATATATCCTAAGAAAGTGTGCAAGCTACAAAGGTCTATTTATGGACTTAAGCAAGCCTCTAGAAGTTGGAACATCCGATTTGATATGACAATCAAAGAGTTTGATTTTATCAAAAACGAGGATGATCCATGTGTGTACAAGAAGGTTAGTGGGAGTGATATTGTTTTCTTGATATTATATGTGGATGGCATATTATTAATAGGAAACAATGTATCCTTCCTTAAAGAAGTGAAGGATTGGTTGTCAGGTAAATTCTCCATGAAGGATTTGGGAGAAGCAGTCGATATATTTGGTATAAAGATCTATAGAGATAGATCTAGAAGGTTACTTGGATTGACCAAATCCACATACATAGAGAAGATGCTAAAGCGGTTTAGCATGGAGGAATCCAAGAAGGGATTCCTGCCAATGTCGCATGGTGTACATCTCTCCAAGGACATGAGTCCTAAGACCCAAGAAAAAGAGAGAACATGGATAAGATACCATACGCATCAGCAATTGGATCCATTATGTATGCGATGCTATGTACGAGGCCTAATGTTTCTTAGCCTTGAGTATCACGAGTAGATATCAAGCAAATCCTAGTGAGAAACATTGGATGGCAGTCAAGAATATCCTTAAGTACTTGCGAAGAACTAAGGATATGTTCTTGGTTTATGGAGGACCCGATCTTATAGTTTGAGGTTACACGGATTCTAGTTTTCAGTCTGATGGAGATGATTATAAATCATAATCAGGCTATGTGTTCACACTCAATGGTGGTGCAGTCAGTTGGAAGAGTTTCAAGCAGGAGACGACCGCCGACTCTACAACTGAAGCTGAGTACATTGCAGCATCTAATGCAGCTAAAGAAGCAGTTTGGATCAAAAAGTTTATCACTAAACTTGGAGTGGTTCCAAGTATTGTTAATCCAATATTCTTGTATTGTAATAACAATGGAGCTATTGCGCAAGCCAAGGAGCCAAGGTCTCATTAGAGGTCCAAACATGTACTTAGAAGATATCATGTAATTAGAGAAATCATTGGACGAAATGATATAAAATAGAACGAGTCCCCACGGATGACAATATTGTCGATCCGTTCACTAAAGTCCTGCCACAGCAAGCATGATAGTCATGCTGAGTCACTTGGTATTAATTATGGGTGATTGGCTCTAGTGCAAGTGAAAGATTGTTAGTGTGTGCCCTAGATCCAATTAGATAAGATGCTAGTTTGTACACATTTCTTTATGAATGCAAATCAAATTTATTGGTTTCTTTATCTATCCAAGTATTTTTATATATATTAGATATATTTTCTGTAGATAAAGTCCAAAAGAATGCGAACTATGCATATGGAATTTGTAATAGAGATTACAAATTGTGAGACCCAAAATTGCACATTATGGTTCGATTCTTTAAACTTCCCTAGTCGATGCATAGACAGGATTGGACACTGTCGAACGCCGTTGAGACTAGCACACATTGCATATTTTCACCCTTGTGGTGTGCAGCTGATCTTGCAAGCTGAAGTATGAAGATACTTGGATATGGTGTGTGGATGTTCATTATTGTAACGATACATTGGATGACCCGCACAGAGATCCCATATGGATATCTATATAGTGTCGATGGTTGATCTTTGATGACGGTGGTGCGAGTGATCCTTTGACTTGAGATCTTCATTGCACCTTATGTGTGGAATATCATGCTTTGATGACATGCAAACATCACTCTAGCCACGGGTGGCAAATATGATGTCGATTGGGTATGATATGAAGCACATGAAGGTGGTGTTTGATCAAGACAGGATTCGTCTCCCTTGATAGAAAGGGTTATATCCCACGACCACTTGATGGATTAAATTGACTGTTAAATCCTTGCAAGGTTGAGTTGGAATTCGAAATGGTTTCGAAGTTCTAATGAGTCAATTTTTCTGAGATCAAGTAAACAAAGATCAATTATATGGTTGACACATTCCATACCACTGATTGATCTGGGATATGTGACGAAGGAATTGAATCGTACGGTAACCGTTCATGGACAGGTGTTGATGACCACGTCAACAAACCCTTAAAACTTGGGTGGTCTTGATGCTTTGCTAGAGGCCGCTCATGATCTATAATCATGGATTCTTTGACTTAATCAAAGAGTTGATTTGGTTAAAGAATTACTTGGATAAGGTGTTGATCAAGTCATCCTTAGGGTCAATATTAGGGACATGATTTTTACCAACGTGTCAAGGGACCTAATCGGTCAACGCATTAAGAAGATTTTGGATGAAGTTAAAATGGGAATTAAGTTGGACTTAATTTAAATTAGATAACCAATAAATTAGGATTGGGTTTGACTCAATCTTAATGAGAGAACATGAAATTGATGAATAGGATTCATTATAGAGAAAAGAATTTTTTGTTCAAAAGAGAGACCTTTTGTACATGAGATGTACATATGAAATCCATTAATTAGGCTTGATCCATGTGATGGATGGCTTAGATTAATTGAGATTAATAATATGGTATTTAATTGGGTCCATATGATGGCATGATTTGATTCATGAAACCTAATTAAACCGAGGGCTAAGATCGTGCCACGTGGAGGATGGATCCATGCCCATGTGATGGACAAGACCCATCTTCACGTCATGGAGGAGTGAACCCCATGATTTGGGGCGTTCTCATGAAGCCAAATTCAAGGTTGTGACGTTGGTTTCATGGGATAATCAATTTTCTAATTTTTAGGGATATAGTTTGGTGGTTGTAATCTTAACATTATCATGATAGCAAATATCCTAAATTTGTTAGGATAATTGTTATCAACTTGATAAGGTTGAATGGTTAGGTGGTTGTGATAAAATCCCTTTTTTTAAGGAACCACACAACCTCCTTTTCATGTATAAAAGGGAGAGAATACCCCCTTCAAGAAATACACCGAACTCCTCTCTTCTCTCTCTTGGATGCCTAACACCTCCTTTCTCTCTCTAAAACGTCCTTTTTCTCTCTAGGACATCCCTTTCTCTCTCTTGATTGATCAAGATTTGATCTTGATCAAGAAATCCTTTTTGATTTGGAAAATTAATTGAAAAGAAAAGAGGCGCTAGCACCCCTCGCAAGAAGGTTATCATCCATCCTGAGAGGACATCATCCAAAGATCTTCGTGTGGATCACCATTAGAGGCCGGACGCATGGACGGCTAGTGGTAAATCGTTTACCGACTTCATCGGGCATCATTCCCAATAAAGAACATATGTATGATCTATTAAAATAATCATGTGTTATTTTTTGTTAACTGAATCTGTTCCCTGAGGATCTTGGGCTTTGAGAATTAAATTTGTATTTATTTTTATTTTCCGCTGCGTGTTATATGAATTTGATTCATATAAATACGAAATTCCCAACATTAGGTTGACTATAGGTCAACCAATTGAAGTCTTAATCCTGAATTCCCACTTCAATGTAAACTTGAACTACAATAGGATGATCAGATTAAGATGCACTTAAAGATAGGAGGAAATTAAATGGGTTAGGTTGACTATAGGTCAACCAATAGCCAACCCATGTCTTAAGACCTTTGCTTGGAATCAATACAACTTGAACTTTAGATAGGGTTTGATTCACATGCTAATATAATCTTACATTTGGTAATCAAATTATTAAAAATGTAAGATTACCATATTTGATTTGATTTGTTTTGATAAAGTTAGCTCAGATTTTCAAGAATGCAATTTTTTCTATAAATCTTTTTATTTTTTAAGTGGTTGTATTTTTTCTCTAGAATATGAAATTTCTAATAAAAGAAAAGAATCTTTGTAAAATCATTTTATTTATATATATATATTTATATATTAATTACATATAATATATTTTATGGTATAACATTATTAAAATATATTATTATATAATATATAATATATTAACATGTAATATATAATATTTAAGAAAGTGTTATGTATCATGTTACATGACAAATCTAAATAATATAATTTATTAGTATATATAATTTATTATTTAAATATCATTTATGTTATCAAATTATTTAAACTTATAATGTAAATATTATTAAATATATTTATAAATTATTTAAATATAATTTAATTTACAAGAAGATCATAAATATTAACAATATTCAATTTAAATATTTAATATTATTATATAATATATAATCATATATAAAATATTCAGTGTTATACTAATATTAAATTTAATAATATTATGTTATATTATATATATAATATTAAATATTTAAATATTATCATGTGTATACTAAATATATAATTAAATTAAATATTATATTAAATATTTATGTTAAATTCAAAAGTATAATTTAAGATTATCAAACTTTGTAAGATATTCGGTTTTTAGATGGGGAATTAAATTACCATGATTTGTGATAATCTTAAATTATCAATATTTGATTTGTGAGAATCTTACATTCTTAATAATCTTAGGTATAGTAATCAATTCTTAGAAATAAAAGATTACCTTTTTAGTATCATATATTTAGTAATTAAATTCTTAGAAATAAAGATTACCGCATCTAATTCGTAATAATAAAATATGGTAATCAATTTATCATATTTTAAATTTTGTTTGAATTTTATTATAAATCTTTTTTTTAAGGGACCGTCTCTTCTTTTTGTTAAAATATGAAATGTTTTAAATAAAAATCAAGATTCTTTGTAAACTGATTTTAGAATATTATATACTAGTAGCTCAACACCAAAAGATAGTAGTCAACAAATAATAAATTAAAAATGCACGAACCCATTCTTATCACTCTAATACCATGAATAATGCCTTGCGATATAGCTAAATTCAATTGTTGTGACAATATTTTTAAACAAAGAATGAAGAGGTAGGATGAAAGAGGACATCCCTAATGTAAGCTCGTGTGAAAGAAGGGAGAACTATTTACTAATATCGCAAACTAAGGAGCCCAAACACAACTCTGAATCTATTGGATCATCTTCTCAAGAAACCCAAAGGCACAAAGAACATCAAAAAGAAACCCTAATTCACCCTGTCATAAGCCTATTTCATATAAAGCTTAATAGCCACAAAAAATTTGGAGAAAGAGGTCCTATGAATGGAGTGAAGAAGCTCCTAAGCCATAATAATATTGTTTGACATGTCTTTGCTCAAAATAAAAGCACCTTATTCAAACCAACTTCTAAAGCGATGATATTGGCTACTAACTTATAAGTAGTATTGTAAAGGCTGATTGATCTGTAATGGGCGGCTTCAATAGTGTTACTTCTCTTGAGGACCAAAACAATAAAGATTATTTTCAAGTACAAGATATCTCGCAACGTCTAAAGAAATCCTGAACGGCTTTAAAATAAAAAATTTTCATGAAAACTGAAATAGACCAGCAATTTTCACAAAGTTAGAAAAGAAAACTTTGGCAACCTTTAATATTTAGAGAAAAATTTTGCTACCATGCTTTTTGGCTGTATGTGCGTATAGTATCATAATTTATAAAAAATTGAGAGATAAGAGAGGTGGTATAAAAAGGTAAAATATATTTGTTGGCCATATGGCAACCCAAGAGGGGGGATGAATTGGATTCTTAAAAAAAATTTAACTCTTTTTAAAATTAAATCGATTGATATCAAAGTATGCAAGCGGATGGAGTTAATTGAAGCTAAGCACAAGCAATTAAAGAAGAGAGAGAGATCAAAACACTACAAACACAAAGATTTTATAGTGGTTCGGTATAACCAACACCTACGTCCACTCCCAAGCTCCACTTGGGTCCACACTATAATCTCTTGATTATAGTCGAGTTGTTTTACAAGCTCACAACTCAAACTTGTTGTTTTACCCGGGATCACAACGAACCCAGCCGGTTTTCCGGGCTTACCAGCACAAAACCCAACCTCAAGCTATATTTAGCTTGACTCGAGGTCTACCACCTCCACTAATTCAATCCTCCGATTGAATTAGCAATCAAATGAAATCAATTAATGTTTACAATGACAAACACTCCTCAAATGAGCGAATATGCAATATAAATAGATAGGGAATAGAAAAGCCTGTTTGAAGCGATTTGAATGTAGGCTTGGCTTCTTTTCTTCTTTTCCTCTTCTCCTTTGAAAGGTTGAATCAAGCTCCAGCTCAGATTTCACCCAGGAATTTGTTGTTGAGAAGATGGGGAAAATAGATTTTGGCTTCTTCTTTTCCTTCTTTAAAATCCTCTGAAATTGAACTTTGTACGCCTTGGATTTCTTTTGAATCTTTCTTTAGAAGATGGGTGAGTGACAGAGATTTCTCTTTTTGAAATGGCTCTCTTGAATATCTCAATTTTTTTGATCTTTCTCCCATTTTTGTTCTTATTTTAAACGGTCCGTTCTCCCCTTTTTATAGATTTTTTTTAATATGAGATTAGGTGGAAAACTAGTCGTTATTTTGTCCTTGGATTGCTCCTACACAAGAAAAATAGCCGTTAGAAATTAGGTAAGAAAATGTTGCGTTGGAGGCCATTCTGACACTTTGAAAATCCGTTCCTGTCAGGTTGGAGTTGGCTCCAACTTTTCATGTGTCGGCTCCACTTCGTGTATCCAAAAATGGTAATAAAAGTTTTCGTTGAGGGGTCGGCTCCCGATAAGTTATGTGTCGGCTCCCCGCATCCAGGTGTCGGCTCCCGAAACAGAGGGTGTCGACTCTAAATATGGCTCAAAATACGCTCTCTGTGCTCAGGTTAGAGTCGGCTCCACTCATTCTAGGTGTTGGCTCCCGAATCTTAGGTGTCGGCTCCCGAATTCCATGTGTCGGCTCCAGAAACTGACGCAGAAAAGCATACTTCTGTCTCTCAGGTTGGAGTCGGCTCTCGACATCCATGTGTCGACTTCAGACCGTGCCGAATTTTGAGAACTATTCTGATATGCCCATGTGTCGACTCCTGACTTATAGGTGTCAACTCCAAGGTCTGAACTTTTGAAAATTACAATTTGAAACTCATCTTAAAATCAATTTTGAGTGATATTTGAATTGTTAAACTTTTTTAATACCTGAAACACTCCATAAATTTCAGAAACAATGTGAATATACTCATGGCTTTTGTTAATCATCAAAATCAATAATTGGATCAACAATATTTTAGATGATGAAATTGAAAGCAAGTTAAATCTTATGAGAGCGTCATACTCAAACTCCTCAAAGGACCACATGGAAGGAGTGCAGGGCGTCAAACCAATTTCTCCGAGAACATGGCAGAGAGAACAGTGGCCTTCCAACGGTAGTTCGCCAAAATCCATATTTCTAACACGTTATGTCACTCAGAAACTTTACCATTATAAAAGCGAGATTTGGGACTGTACCTCCAGTACAAGTCTAATGGTTTATTGTTTTCATTATAATAACGCAAAGTTTATTATTTATCAACTTATTTCTCTAAGAATCTTAGACTCTACTTCTTTCCCTGTGAATTGCGCCGTGTGCCTAGGACTAGGACAAGGTCTTTAGCCTCTGTCAACCACATCCATTCTTAGCTGTTGAATTAAGATAGCTAAGTTGATTCATGTATTAAAAAAGAAAAAGAAGTAAGAATGATAACATAATTTAGAATGACAAAATAATTTAGAAATCCCAACAGAGAGGAAAAATTTTAAGCAACGTAAAATTTGTGACACGTTACTGTGTATTTTTTTCATAAAAATTCTGATTATAAATAAAATAATAAAAAAATAGAGGAGAGAAAAGAAGGCGATGGTCAGCAAGATGAGTCAAGTAAATACAATAGCAGGTGATGCCAGACGAAGGGGGAAAGCCCCCCTTTATTCTTTTCTCTAGCCTTCAACTTGGATGGTTTTCTTTCACTTGTAAATTAGTATTCAAAAGCCAATCCATGCCTCAATTGCATGCAGTTTCTTGAAGTTTTTGGTAGCTCGGTGTGTTTTTTTTTTTTGGGACAAAAGACCTGAATAGTTAATTTCGATGGCTAAAATCCACAAACAAGATCTATTATTGTTTCTTAAAAAAATTTGTATTTGTATTATATATTTTACTAGTGAAAGAAACGGTGCAAATGGATGATTATAGGGGCAAGGTAATTTTAAGAAATTTAGTTACAAAATAATTTAATAATTGAATTAATTAATTTTGGAAAGAATTTAGGTTACTATTAACATATCCATGGACAATGTTTATAGTCATAAATAAATCATACGTTCTATTGACCCAATTATTGATTTTGATGAATAACAAAACCATATGAGTATCTCTTATATTACTAATGATTTGATTAAGTGTTTTAGGAATTTGAAGTCTTTAGTTAATCAAAATCTAAGAAAAATTGAGTTTGAATCCAATTTCAGTGTCAAGTGTCAAGTTTCAAAAATTAGAGCTAACTTTAGAAGGATTAGGGCTGAATCTGGAGCGTATCGGAACAGTTTGGCACTTTTGGCATGAATTAGAGCCGACTCCTACAGAGATTAGAGCCGACTCTAATATGAAACAGTGAACCTCATTTCTGCATCAAATTAGAACCGACTCATGCAGGGAATTAGAGCCGACTCTAATTGACAAACAAAGAATGATTTTTTGGAGCACATTTAGAGCTGACTCCCGTATTTGTTAGAGCCGACTTTAACACTCAATGTGTCGACCCCAAAGAAAGTTAGAGATGACTCCGAGATGGACGGATATTGCTATTTTGAGCATCCGACTTAGAGCCGACTTCAGGCCAGATTAGAGCTGACTCTAATCTTTCATGGGTAAATTTCAAAAATGTCAGAGACGACTCCAGAAGTTATCTTTTTTCAAATAAACCTCAACGGCTCTTTCCTATTTTATACTAAACATATCTACAAGTACAATTAACGGCTAATTTTTATCAAAATATGAATTAAAAGAAAATTATAAAAGGAAGCTTTCGACCATTTGAAAAGAAGCAAAAAAGTACAGAGGAAGAATTAAAAATAAAAGAGAAAACGTTCAGATTTAAAATTTCAAGTGTTCAAAAAAGAGTTTAGATAAATCCAAAGCATTCAAAAGCCTACTTTGAAGGATTTTCATCAAATCGAAAAGAGAAGAAAATAGTCCTAGTTCTTGCATCAATGAATCTTCCAAAGCTTCAATCATATCTTGAGAAAGATCATCCAAGATGAGAAGAGGAAAAGAAGAAAATAAGAAAAGTCCAACTTCAAAATCAGGCATTCTATTTCTATCTTATTCATATGGTTTTATATGCTCATTTGAGGAGCTTTATTGTTGCTGAAACTATTTTAATTATTACTCTTGTTGGTTGATTCAATCAGGTGATTGAATCAGGAAGGTAGATTAGCCTCGTGCAAGCTAGGTAGCTTGTGATAGATTGTATGTTGGTGAGCCTGTG
This sequence comes from Calamus simplicifolius, assembly GCA_900491605.1. Taxonomy (NCBI): domain Eukaryota; kingdom Viridiplantae; phylum Streptophyta; class Magnoliopsida; order Arecales; family Arecaceae; genus Calamus; species Calamus simplicifolius. The sequence continues at coordinate 55,114 of UESW01004330.1, forward strand.
AAAAACCGACTGGATTCGTTGTGATCCCATTGTAAAATAACAAGTTTGAGTTGTAAGCTTATAAAATAACTCGGCTGTAATCAGGGTAATTATAATGTGGGCCTAAGAGTTGCTTGGGAGTGGATATAGGTGTAGCTAACATCGAACCACTATAAATCTTTGTGTTTGCCGTACTTGTCTCTCTTTCTTTCTACTCTATCTTTATTTTCTGCTTTGCATTCTTAGTACCTCACTCATTGCATATTTTCTTGTGCACTATCAATTGTAAAATTATTTTTAAGTGCCAATTTTTTTAAGAACCCAATTCATCCCCCTTTTAGGTTGTCATCTGGGCCAACGATTGGTATCAAGCTTGTGCTCATCCTTCCTTGATCTAACAATCAAGAGCTAAAGATCCAAATGGCAATTCAAGCTGGTTCTTCTTTTTCGAGGACAATCCACAAATCATCCATCTTTGTTTAATGTTACAAATTATTCATATTGGAAAGCTAGAATGAGAATATTCATTCAAGCTTTAGACTATGATTTATAGAGTGTCATTATCAATGGTCTTAGCACTCCCACACACATAATTGATTGATCCATTATTCCTAAGCCCAAAAGGGATTGGAATGAAAATGATCAAAAAATGGTCTAGCTCAATGCCAAGGCTATGAATGTCCTATATTGCTTCTTGGATGCAAATAAATTCAATAGAATATCTACTTGCATCTCAGCTAAAGAGATAGAATCGGTTGAAAGTTACTCATGAGGGTACCAACCAAGTTAAAGAGTCCAAATTAACATTCTTGTGCATAAATATAACTCTTTAATATGGATCAAAATGAGTCCATCACTTGCATGTACACTAGATTTACTGATATAGTGAATGGATTAAAAATTCTTGGAAAGACCTATACTAATTCTGAACTTCTTTGAAAAATTCTTATGTCCTTTCTAAGAGTATGGGAAGCTAAAGTGACAACAATCAAGAAGCCAAAGATCTCAATACCTTATCTTTGGAGGAGCTCCTTAGATCACTCATGACCCATGAACTCACTATAAAGTAACATCAAGAAGAAGATGTGAAGAAGAAAGAACAATCGCATTAAAGGCCGCTAAAAAGGAAACAAGCAGCAGTGAAGAAGATGAAGACGATGATAACACCGCTCTCCTTGTAAGAAAGTTCAAAAATTCATGCAAAGAAGGAGGCCATTCCATAAAAGAAAAATTGGTATCAAGATAGAAGGAGATAAAGAAAAAGATAAAGAGAAAGAGAAAGATCCCATGATATGCTATGAATGCAAGAAGCCTAGACATTACAAATATTAATGTCCTCAACTCAAAAAGGAATTTAGAAAGAAAAAGAAAGCGTATGTTGCAACATGGAGTGATAGTGATGAATCTTTATCTGAAGATGAATAAAAAAAGTTACCAACATATGTCTTATGGCAAATAAAGAAGAAGAGATAAATTCTAAAAGTTTATTTATAATTTTACATTTGATAAACTTTATGATGCTTTCAATGAATTGATGAATATTTTAAAGTTTTAAGAACAAAGAACAGGATTTTAAAAACAAAAAATCTGAATCTTCTCAAAAAGAAAATAAAATTATCATTGAATTTGAAAAGATTAAATCTAAAAGTAAATTTTAGAAAAAGAGAAGAATGTGATTTCTATTGAAAATCTGAAATTGAAAAACGAATTTAAAAATATAAGAGTATTATTGATAAATTTACATATAGCTCGAAAAGACTCAATTTACTTTTAAACAATCAAAGAGCTATTTTTGATAAGGCTGGTTTAGGTTACAAACACATAAGAAATAAAAATTAGTCAATAATTTTTTGTTAAGAAATATATTGAAAGTGATATTTTATATTTTTGTTGTCATAAATCCTATGTTTGAAATCCTAAGATTTCTCATATAAATGCTGGTTATAAGGTAAGATAATTTGGGTTCCAAAAGGAATAATATTTATTGCTACTAACCATGAAGGACCCAAGAAAGCTTGGGTACCTAAATATAAGATGTGATTGCTTTGTAGGCATGTTGCAATCAAAGGATTAAAAAGAAAATGGTATCTTGATAGCGGTTGCTCAAGATATATGACGGATGACAAAGATCAATTCATCACTTTGAAGCTATAAGAGGTGAAGTGGTGACCTTTGAAGATAATGATCAAGATCACATCATGGGCATTGATAAAATTCAGATAATTCCATTCATTTTATTGAAAATATTTTATATGTAGATAGATTAAAACATAATTTGATTAGCATTAGTCAACTATGCGATAAAGATTTCAAAGTTTTCTATGAAGCATCTATCTGCATAGTATATAATCCCATGACAATAGCATTAACTTTGTTAGAAATAGAAATGACAATGTATACTTGATTGACTTGGATAATTTATCTACAAGTAGCTATTTTTAATTGTTGATAATGCTAAGGTAAATGAGATTGGGTGGCTATGGCACCGTAGATTAGGTCATGCAAGCACACACTTGATATCAAAATTGCTTAGAATGGATTTGATTAAAGGTCTTCCAAAATTAGATTTTATAAATAATAGAGTTTGCGATGCATGTCAATTTAAAAAATAAACTAAAATTCTTTCAAATCTATAAATGTTGTTTTCACTTCTAGGCCACTCGAGATACTACACATGGATCTTTTTGAACCTACTAGAACCACTTGTCTAGGAGAAAAAAAATATGGTATTATGATAATAGATGATTATTTTAGATTCACTTGGGTATTATTTTTAGCTCACAAAGATAAGACTTTCTCGATATTTTTAAAATTCTTCAAGAAAGTCACAAATGAGAAAAATACTACCATAGTGTCTCTTAGAAGTGATCATGAAATTGAATTTAAAAATTATTTATTTAAAGATTTTTTCATTGAAAATGGCATCTATCATATTATTTTAGCACCTAGGACACCTCAATAGAATGGGATGATAAAAAGAAAGAATAGGACTCTAGAAGATATGGCCCGTACTATGCTATGTGAAAGCCAACTCCCTAAATATTTTGGGTGAAAACTATAAACACAGTATGTTACATCTTAAATAGAGCCCTGATTAGACCAATTTTTAAGAAAACTTTCTATGAACTGTAGCATGATAGAAAACCCAAGATTAGTTATTTTCATGCATTTGGTTGTAGATGTTTCATTCATAACAATGGAAAGGACAATCTAGGAAAGTTTGATGTTAAGTCAGATGAAGATATTTTCTTAGGTTATTCTACATCTAGCAAGGCATATAGAGTGTTCGATAAGAAGTATTTGATTGTAGAAGAGTCAATCGATGTAGTGTTTGACGAGTCTTTAGCATCAAGTTCTGAAAAGAAAGTGATGAGTAAGATACTGATATCCTTGGAAGAGATTTTAAAATTAAATGTTGATGTATCTTCAGATCATGAACTTGAGGCTAAGGATGATGACTCACCTAAGGATGATGGTATTGATACTACTCATAATGATACAGATCTAACTAGAGATTGGAGATATGTTTATGGTCATCCAAAGAACCTAATCATAGGTGATCCATCTCAAGGTTTAAGAACTAATCATCCATGAGAAATATCAATAATCATTTACATTTGTATCTCATATAGAGCCCAAAATAATTGAGAAAGCTGAAAAGGATAGTTATTGGATGTTAGCTATGCAAGAGGAATTGAATCGGTTCACTATGAATAAGGTATGAACTTTAGTTGATAGACCCAAAGATTATCCAGTTATAAAATCCAAATGGATATTTAGAAATAAGTTAGATAAAGATGACATTGTTATTAGAAATAAGGCTAGATTAGTTGCAAAGGGATATAATCAAGAAGAAGGTATCAATTGTGATGAAACCTTTGCACCAGTTGCTAGATTAGAAGCCATAAGATTATTACTTGCATTTGCATGTTGCATGAATATTAATTTATTTTAGATGGATGTAAAAAGTATATTTTTAAATGGTTTTATAAATGAGAAAGTTTATGTTGAATAATCGCCTTGTTTTGAAGATTATAAATTTTCAAATCATGTTTTTAAACTACACAAAGTACTTTATGGTTTAAAGAAGCACCTAGAGCTTAGTATGATAGACTTAGTAAATTTTTAATTGAAAATAATTTTTCTAGAGAAAATATTGACAAAACTTTATTTTTAAAAAGAAAAAAAAAGGATTTATTAGTTGTTGTTGCCCGATGTAGCAACCCAAGAGGGGGGTGAATTGGGTATTTAAAAATTAATTACTAGCACAGATATGTGTTTAATCACTAGTTAAAAATTAGTTCGCAGCGGTGTAGTGGAGTGCACGAAACAAAATCACACATAATAAGCAATCACAAACACAAGAGGGCTTATAGTGGTTCGGTGCCAAACTCGGCTCCTACGTCCACTCCCCAAAAACCCTTTGGGAATTTCACTAATCATATCACAACGATTTCAACCCTTCCCAGCTAGTCCTCTTGTTTCATGGCACAAGGAAACCAAACCCCTAGCCTTACCAGGCTAGTCCTCTTGTTTCACGGCACAAGGCAGCCAAACCCCTAGCCTTACCCGGCTAGATCTCTTATTTAATGGCACAAGGAAGCCAATCAACAATCTAGGGTTATCCTTAACCCTATTACAAGAAATTTCAGAATAGATAACAGATAGCTCCTAACTTGAGCAAATATTCAAAGAATACTTTACAAATTTGAAGCAAATCTTCAGCAATGAATGTGGATCTCCGAGGTAGCTGAAACTTTGAATGCTTCACCGGATCTGGATGACTTGAGCAGTGATTGAGATTTGTCAACTTTAATGCACAAGAACTTGCTTTCCAACACTCCAAAAATATGCAATGAATACTCTCTTTCTTGATTTCTTTCTCCTCTTTTTCTTTCTCAATGTGTTCCTCTGATCTCAGCTATTTAAACCATGAAAAATGTCCGTTAGATACATTGGTAATACAAGGAAATTAAAACGGGAGAAAAATGTAACCGTTTGAATTTATTTCCTTAAGCATTGATTGCATTTAATCCATTGATAAGGAAAGATCTCTGTCAAACACCAAAAGAGAAAAAGTTAGTCATCATGAAAATAGAAATATAATTAAGGAGAGAGAGAGAGCATGTAGAGTGGTGGTTGGCTGTAATTAATTTTCAGGAAGCTCCTTTGAAGACGTCCGGCTCATGGAGAAAGGAGAAGAGGCTCCAAGCTAGCTATACAATCCAGCTAGCTAGTTGAAAAACTCCATGGCAAGATGAATAGAATCAGCCATAAAAGAGGAATAAAGTAGCTAGCTAACAAGCTAGCTCATTCCATCATGCACACGGCTAGTAAGGCATCCAGGATAAAGTAGTTAGCTCTTCAGCTAACTCAATGAAAGGTTTCATGCATTAAGAGAAAAAGTAGTTAGCTATTCAGCTAACTCAATTTGAATTTCATGCGGCTAGGAAGAGAGAATGAGTAGAGTAGTTAGCTCTTCAGCTAACTAGATAAAAAGTTAAATCCATCATGATAAAAAGTACTTAGGTATTCAGCTAACTCAATTCAAAACTTCATGCACCCAGGAGAGATGAAAAGATAAAGTAGTTAGCTGCTAAGCTAACTTGTTCAAACATTCATTCGACAAGAGAGAAAAGCCCCAAAGTAGTTAGCTTTTAAGCTACTCTTTCACCAATTCATTCGGCCAGGAGAGAAAGAAGAACAAAATAGTTAGCTTCCCAGCTAACTGAAGCAAGCTGTCATACGCCCATGAGAAAAGGAGTTAGCTTCCCATGAATTTCAGCTAACTAAATTTAATTTCATGGTACCGCCCAAGGGAGTAGCTAGCTTTCCAGCTAGCTTAAACTGAAGTCCATTCGGCCAAGAAGAATTCCTGCAAGAAATGGTTAGCTGCTGAGACAAACAAGTTAACTCACAAAGCCAACCAGCTAGCTAATTCCAAAGCTCATTCGGCTAAGACAATAACCTGCATGAAAATAGTTAGCTCTTGAGGCTAACAAGCTATCTAAGAGAGGGAAGAAGTTAGCTCACAAGCTAACGTAATCCAAGCATGGTTCGGCCAAGCTAACAGTGCAAAGAAAAGAGCTAGCTAGCAAGAGGAGGAAGTTAGCTAATTGAAGAAAATAAGCTAGCTCCCAAGTTCGGCCAGCACAACACAGGTAAAAATAGTTAGCTAACATGTAAGTCCAGGTAGCTAAAAAAAGGATAAGCTATCTAACTAGCTAGCTCACATAGTCATGCAATCATCCAAGAATAATGGATCAATTAGCTATTTTCAAGATAAGAGAAAATAAGTTATCATGTAACAAATAAATTTTTTGCTTGATAAGGCTCACCTGTACGACACTTGTACATCCCTGCATTAATCTTAATTTCCATAATAAACTTAGTTTTAATTGTTTTGTAATCATCAAAATCAATCTAGGGACCAACAATCTCCCCTTTTTGATGATTACAAAACCATTAAGCATGCAAAAAAAATATAATCCCCCCCTGAATATATGGAGTGCATGACTTTCTCCATAATTTTAATTTATGCATTATTCTTCTCCCCTTTTTGTCATTGATCAAAAAGACGATTTGAGGAATATGCAATAATCCAACGCATAATTCATGAAGATAAGATGCATACAATATTCATATTAAGTCAAATACATACATTGTCAAGTCAAGCATAGATAAATATTACAAACCATTATCCTAAACATTCATCACTCATAGAACAAATATTACAAGCATCATATAAAACATAGAATAAACATAATACAATATTCATGCATCATCATCTGAAGAGATAACTTTTGGTTGCTAAGAGGATCCTTCGGTCGACTGGACGGTCCAGGGACATCATTGAGTTGCGGAGGAGGCATCCATAGGTTTGGATGAGAGAATGAAGCACCAGGAGCTAAGGCAGCAGAGAGAGCAATGTAGGTTTCCACAAGACTGCTAAGCTTCACGGTAGATGCATTCAGGTGATCAAAAGCATTCGTTGCATCCTTCGTTTGGCTTTCATTGATCACATTTGATAAGTCACCCATTCAGCTTTGGTTTCAAAGTTTTCAACTTGGATTTCAATAGGTCACTTCTTTCAAAATACGATCCATCAAAGAATCATTATGGTGGAACACTCGCCATTAAGAACATTAACATCATGGACAAGTTATTTTTGAGTCACAATTAATTGGGAAAGAGTTTCAAAACAGAGGAGATATGGGGTACCAAGTGAAGTCATTAACAGAAGAATTGCACTGGTACTCGACTCGATAAGTAATGGAAAGTTCATGATAATTGTGAATCTGATCTTCACTATTCAACAGTAGGAAGAGTAGAAGTTGAGTTGCCATATCGATTTGAAGATTCGGACATCAGGAGGTTCAGTTAAAAAAGGATTTGGTTCAGTCATAGCAGCTAAGAATGGATTGGGTTGATGAAATCAAAATTAAAGAAGTTTGGAGGAGAACAAGCAGGTGGAGGTGGATCTGAAGGTACTAAATTTGTTGGTTAAGGAGCAGGTTTATCACCAGTTCTAGACCTAACTTTGGTCCAAATACCATTTCGTTTGGCATAGTCCATACGGTGGAGGGAGTGAGCATTAAAACATCAGTGTGACGTAATGCTACACTAGTTTCTCCTTTGAGTTTCACATTGTGAAATTCAAACACGTAGGTGAGAAACATCCCGTATGGCAAGCAGCTTTAGATCTACCTACAGCTTCTTTCATTATAACATCATTAATTCAGGAAAGTCTAAAGGAGTTTCTTCTAATATGTCAAACATTATCCTATGTCCTATCAGTTACAGCATTAAATGAACCGGCACGAGGGGCAAAAATCTTTGCAATAATACTGTGTAGCAATCTATTTTCAACAGATAACATGTTAGCATCAAGATTGTCTATATTAGCATCATCATCCTCTAAGCCTAAAATCGTTGCAATTTTATAGTTTCTTTCACTAGGGAAGTTTACTAGAACCATTTGATGGAATACCTAAGGTGGAACCTAGCATTTCACTATCAAATTGGATTTTAACATTTTTAACAATTGAGGAATGGTTCCATCACCAAAATTAATATTTTCATAAAATCATAATTAAATTTGGAAAGATAGGCTTTTTAGTGGATAATAGATTTGTCCAACCTTGAGATGCAGTAGTTTCCTATCTTAAACTCTTCTTGTTCTAGGAAATTAAAATCTACTAACCTTCCATTGCTATTGATCTAGTGGTAATGGTTGGAAAGATACATCTTGAAGAAGAAGAATTCTTTGGAAGATCCGAGGACTCATCTCTTGAATGAGTTGATTTCTTCTTTGGAGCCATTCCCTTTCTTCTAGATGTGAAGGATTTGAAGCTTGAAAAGGAGTGGAGACGGTTTGGAGAAGGCGTGGAGAAGAAGACAAGTTTTCTTGGTGTGAAGAGAAGAGGGACTTTTATATGAAAAGCTAAAGCGGTTAACTGATCAGGTGGCTGGTTGGTTGCCTGGTCAGTTAACTACTTTAAATAAATCCAAGAAAGGTAGGTGGCCGGTTGAAGTAAATTTCATGGTAGGAGATGGCCAAAAGTTAACTAGTCAGCTAACTGACACACTAAAAGACGAAAGCAATGATTGCAATTTAAAGATATTTCATGAAGGGATTTGATTGATTAGATTAAGATTAGTCAAGCAACACATGCTAACCATGATTTTTAATCATAAAGTCAAGTACACAAGCATAATTAATTAAATAGATGGATCAATCATTCCAAGTTCCCTTCTAATTTCATAAAATTTTGATTCATCTAAAGGTTTAGTAAAAATATCTGCAAGTTGTTTTTCAGTGTTTAAAATTCCAATACAATGTTGCCATTATTAACATGATCTCTAATGAAATGATGTCTAATTTCTATATGTTTAGTTCTTGAATGTTGAATAGGATTTTAGTTAAAAATTGCACTAGTGTTATCACATTTTATTGGTATGCCTTTTGTTTGATACCATAATCCTCTAGTTGCTGCTTAATCCACAAAATTTGAGCACAGCAACTTCCAGCTGCAATGTATTCGGCCTCGGCCGTAGACAATGCTACTGAAGTTTGCTTTTTGCTAAACCATGAGATTAAGTTAACACCTAGGAATTGGCAAGTTCCACTAGTTGATTTTCTATCTAATTTACATCCAGCAAAGTCTGAATCGTGTATCCTATTAAGTCAATGCTAGATTGTCTGTCATACCAAAGTCCTAAGTTTTTAGTTCCATTTAAATATTTAAATATTCTTTTAACAGCAAGCAAGTGTGATTCTTTAGGATTAGCTTGATATCTGGCACACATGCAAACACTAAACAAGATATCAGGTCTACTAGCAGTTAAGTATAATAAAGATCCTATCATGCCTCTATAAAGTTTTAAATCAACAGATTTTTCAGAATTATAAGCTTCAAGTTCTACAAGATGAGCTCATAGGGGTACCGATACTTTAGATGTCTCCATGCCAAACTTTTTGATCATTTCCTTGATATACTTGGATTGGCTTATGAAGATCCCGTCTTTGCTTTGTTTGATTGAAGTCCGAGAAAATAATTCATTCTCCCATCATACTCATCTCGAACTCTCCCTGCATAAGCTTAGCAAAGTCCTTGCATAAAGAATCATTAGTGGCACCAAATATGATATCATCTACATAGATTTGAATAATTAAAATATCATCATTTTGTCTTTTAATAAATAAGTTGTATCTACATTTCCTCGAATGAATCATTACTAATCAAGAATTTGCTTAATCTTTCATACCAAGCCCGGGGTGCTTGCTTCAAACCATACAAAGCTTTGTTTAATTTAAATACGTGGTTTGGAAACAAGTGATTTTCAAAGCCGGGTGGCTGTTCCACAAAAACTTGTTCAGCAATGTATCCATTTAAAAAGCGCTTTTAACATCCATTTGATATAATTTAAAATTCATAAAGCAAGCAACAGCAAGAAGTAATCTGATAGCTTCTAATCTAGCAACAGGGGCATAAGTTTCATCAAAATCAATTCCTTCTTCTTGATTATAACCCTTAGCTACTAGTCTTGCTTTATTTCTAATTATGTTACCATGTTCATCTAATTTATTTCTAAAAACCCATTTAGTTCCAATAATTTGATGATCATGAGGTCTTTCAATAAGAGTCCATACATTATTTCTTTCAAATTGATTAAGTTCTCATGCATTGCATTTATCCAATCAACATCATTTTAGCTTCATCATAACATTTAGGTTCAATTTTAGAAACAAATGCTAAGTTATTATAAGTATCTCTAAATGACGATCTTGTCCTAATTCCTTGAGATATTCACCAATAATTTGATCTTTAGGGTGACTGTGAACATACCTCCATCCTCTTTCTAAGTCATCATTACCTTGTGAGGCTTCAGGTGGATTAGGATTGCTTTCTTCATTTACCTCTTGTGTATCTGATCATCTTGTCCTTCAAGGTGATGTCTTTGAGTTGATCTTCAATTTCATCTGCATCATTTATACCTTTTCTCTTCCTTAATGGAAGATCATTAGATTCATCAAAGATAACATGAATAGATTCTTCAACTACTAAAGTCTTTTTGTTAAAAACTCTAAAAGCTCTACTATGCAAAGAATAACCAGAAAAATTCCTTCATCAGATTTAGCATCAAATTTATCAAGGTTTGTTTTTCCATTATTTAAAACAAAACAGCGGCATCCAAAACATGAAAATAACCGATATTAGGTTTTCTTCCTTTCCAAAGTTCATAAGGAGTCTTTTTCAAAACAGGTCTAATTAATGCACGATTTAAAACATAACATGCAGTGTTATAGCTTCAGCCCAAAAATATTTTGGGAGATTGCTCTCACACAACATGGTACGAGCCATTTCTTCTAAAGTTCTGTTCTTTCTTTCTACTACTCCATTTTGTTGAGGTGTTCTGGGTGCAGAAAAATTATGTTCAATTCCATTTTCATTACAAAAATTTTCAAAATATTGATTTTCAAATTCTTTTCCATGATCACTTCGTATCGATAAAACAGAAGAATTCTTTTCATTTGTAATTCTTTTAAATAATTTTTGAAATGATGGAAATGCTTCATCTTTACTAGCTAAGAATAAAACCCATGTAAAACGAGAGAATCATCAATCATGACAAAACCATATCTTTTTCCTCCTAGACTAGTTGTTCTTGTAGGACCGAATAAATCCATATGCAAGAGTTCCAAAGGTCTAGTGGTTGAAATCACATTTTTCGATTTAAAAGATACTCGGTTTGTTTTCCAAATTGACAAGCATCACAGATTTTATCTTTTTCAAAAGTAAGTTTTGGCAAACCATTTACTAAATCCTTTTTGATTAATTTAGATAACAAATCCATGCTTGCATGAGCTAGCCTACGATGCCATAACCAACTATTATCAGTTTTATTATTCATAGCAACTAGGCAATCAACATTTCGATCATTCAAATCATTTAAATCAACAATGTATACATTACCATGCCTATGACCAATAAATTTCATATTTTCATTTGTAGGATTTTTAACAATGCATAAAGATGATTCAAATGTAACTTTAAATCCTTTGTCACATAATTGACTAATGCTTAGTAAATTATGTTTTAATCCTTTCACAAGTAAGACATTATCAATAAAAGCATGAGGTGTGATACCTATTTTTCCAATGCCAATAATTTTTCCTTGGCCATTATCACCAAAAGTAACAACACCTCCATCTTTTGCCTCCAAAGTGATGAATTGAGATTCATCACCCGTCATGTGTCTTGAGCACCCGCTATCCAAGTACCATTGTCTTTTAGTTGCTCGGGTAGCAAGACACACCTGCATACACAATTTTAAGTTTTGCTCTTAGGTACCCAAGCTTTCTTGGGTCCTTTTGGGTTAGTTAAAATAGTTCCTTTTGGAACCCATATTTGTTTAACTTTGTGTGTGTGACAAGTATATGCTTTGTGTCCTAATTTATCACATTCTTTTAACTCTAAAGTAAATTTATCAATAATTGGTCTTAATTTACTCACTTCATTTTTCAAATCTTGGTTTTCCTTTAATAATGATTCATTTTATTTGAAATTCTTTCTTTTTCAAGAATAAGTTCTTTAATTTCATTTTTCAAATCTTTGTTCTTTGAACTTAATTTTGCAAAATCATCTACAAGTTCATAAATGCACCATGCAATTCATCGAAAGTAAAGTCATCTAGAAAACTAGGACTTACCTCATTATCATCAGCCATGAAACATACATTTGAACTTCAGTCTTTTCTTCATCTTCCGAACTTGTTGCTTCACTGTCACTCCATGTAGCCAACATAGCTTTCTTCTTTATTTTCTTAAATCCTTTCTTCAATTGTGGACATTCTGGTTTGATATGTCCAGGCTTCTTGCACTCAAAGCATATAGGAGGTTCACTTCTTTCCTTTTCTTTGCTATGATCTCCTTTGGTAAATATTTTTCTTTTTCCAAATTTCTTTCTCCTCATAAATTTCTTGAATTTTCTAGAGATAAGTGCCATTTCATCATCTTTTTCACTATCACTGGTTTCTTCCTCACTTTCCTCATCTTGAGCAGCACTCTTCAATGCCATAGTCCTTTTCTTCTTTGATTCATCTTCATCATTGTGTTGTCGTTGCTGGAGTTCATGAGTCATCAAAGAACCGACCAATTCTTCAAGTATAAAGTATTGAGGTCTTTTGCTTCTTGTATAGCAGTCACTTTTGCTTCCCATGATCTAGGTAAAGATCTTAAAATTTTTCTAACAAGATCACTGTTAGCATAAGATTTTTCAAACCATTAATGATATCAATAAATCTAGTAAACATATCAGTGATATTTTCAGCTGAATCCATCTTAAATAATTCATACTTATGAACAAGCATATTAATTTTGGATTCCTTGACTTGATTAGTACCCTCATGGGTGACTTCAAGTCTATCCCAAATCTCTTTAGCAGACATGCAAGTAGATATACGATTAAACTCATTTGCATCAAGAGAACAATAAAGAACATTCATAGCTTTTGCATTTAATTGAGCTAATTTCTTATCTTGCTCATCCCATTCTGATTCAGGCTTTGCAATATCAATATTATCAATCTTAACAGTGGGTGTGTGTGGTCCATTAATTATGATTCCCCATAAATCATAATCAAGTGCTTGAATGAAGATTTTCATTCGTGCTTTCCAATATGTGTAATTTGTTCCATTGAACAAAGGTGGTCTATTAGTTGATTGTCCTTCGGTCAACATAGATCCCATTTGGATTACTACTGATCTTTGGCTCCAAGCTTCTCAAAGCTATAGGAATCAAGAGCACGCTGCTCTGATACCACTTGTTGCCCAGATATAGCAACCCAAGAGGGGGTGAATTGGGTATTTAAAAATTAATTACTAGCGCAGATATGTGCTTAATCACTAGTTAAAAATTAGTTCACAGCGGTGTAGTGGAGTGCACGAAACAAAATCACACAGAATAAGCAATCACAAACACAAGAGGGTTTATAGTGGTTCGGTGCCAAACTCGGCTCCTACGTCCACTCCCCAAAAACCCTTTAGGAATTTCACTAATCGTATCACAACGATTACAACCCCTAGCCTTCCCGGCTAGTCCTCTTGTTTCACGGCACAAGGCAGCCAAACCCCTAGCCTTACCCGGCTAGTCTCTTGTTTAACGGCATAAGGAAGCCAATCAACAATCTAGGGTTATCCTTAACCCTATTACAAGAAATTTCAGAATAGATAACAGATAGCTCCTAACTTGAGCAAATATTCAAAGAATACTTTACAAATTTGAAGCAAATCTTCAGCAATGAATGTGGATCTCCGACGTAGCTGAAACTTTGAATGCTTCACCGGATCTGACGACTTGAGCAGTGATTGAGATTTGTCAACTTCAATGCACAAGAACTTGCTTTCCAACACTCCAAAAAATATGCAATGAACACTCTCTTTCTTGATTTCTTTCTCCTCTTTTTCTTTCTCTCATTGTGTTCATCTGATCTCAGCTATTTAAACCAAGAAAAATGTCTGTTAGATACATTGGTAATAAGAGGAAATTAAAACGGAAGAAAAATGTAACCGTTTGAATTTATTTCCCTAAGCATTGATTGCATTTAATCCATTGATGAGGAAAGATCTCTGTCAAACACCAAAAGAGTAAAAGTCAGTCATCATGAAAATGGAAATATAATTAAGGAGAGAGAGAGAGCGTGTAGACTGGTGGTTGGCTGTAATTAATTTTCCAGGAAGCTCCTTTGAAGATGTCCGACTCATGGAGAAAGGAGAAGAGGCTCCAAGCTAGCTATACAATCCAGCTAGCTAGTTTGAAAAACTCCACGCAAGAAGAATAGAATCAGTCATAAAAGAGGAATAAAGTAGCTAGCTAACAAGCTAGCTCATTCCATCATGCACACGGCTAGTAAGGCATCCAGGATAAAGTAGTTAGCTCTTCAACTAACTCAATGAAAGGTTTCATGCATTAAGAGAAAAAGTAGTTAGTTATTCAGCTAACTCAATTTAAATTTCATGCGGCTAGGAAGAGAGAATGAGTAGAGTAGTTAGCTCTTCAGCTAACTAGATAAAAAGTTAAATCCATCATGATAAAAAGTAGTTAGTTATTTAGCTAACTCAATTCAAAACTTCATGAGCCCTGGAGAGATAAAAGATAAAGTAGTTAGCTGCTAAGCTAACTTGTTCAAACATTCATTCGGCCAAGAGAGAAAACACCCAAAGTAGTTAGCTTTTAAGCTAACTCTTTGACCAATTCATTCGGCCAGGAGAGAAAGAAGAACAAAATAGTTAGCTTCCCAGCTAACTGAAGCAAGCTATCATACGCCCATGAGAAAAGGAGTTAGCTTCCCAGGAATCCCAGCTAACTAAATTTGAATTTCATGGTATCGCCCAAGGGAGTAGCTAGCTTTCCAGCTAGCTTAAACTGAAGTCCATTCGGCCAAGAAGAATTCCTGCAAGAAATGGTTAGTGCTGAGACAAACAAATTAACTTACAAAGCCAACCAGCTAGCTGCCCAGCTAGCTGATTCCAAAGCTCATTCAGCCAAGACAAGAACCTGCATGAAAATAGTTAGCTCTTAAGGCTAACAAGCTATATAAGAGAGGGAAGAAGTTAGCTCACAAGCTAACGTAATCCAAGCATGTTTCGGCCAAGCTAACAATGCAAAGAAAAGAGCTAGCTAGCAAGAGGAGGAAGTTAGCTAATTGAAGGCAATAAGCTAGCCATTTTCTTCAACCGTTCGGCCAGCACAAACACAGGTAAAAATAGTTAGCTAACATGTAAGTCCAGGTAGCTAAAAAAAAAGGATAAGCTAGCTAACTAGCTAGCTCACATAGTCATGCAATCATCCAAGGAATAATGGATCAATTAGTTATTTTCAAGATAAGAGAAAATAAGTAATCATGTAACAAATAAAATTTTTGCTTGATAAGGCTCACCTGAATGACACTTGTACATCCTTGCATTAATCTTAATTTCCATAATAAACTTAGTTTTAATTATTTTGTAATCATCAAAATCAATCTAGGGACCAATGTTGTACAGATTTATATTTCACCTGTACTACTAACAATCTTCTTTGCCAAGATTTTACAAAGTTAATACAGTGAGAATTTGAAATGAGCATAATGGAATAACTGAATTTCTTTCTTGAACTTCAAATCAAGAAAGAAAGAGAGAGAATTTTCATTAATCAAATGAAATATACAAAGAAAATTCTTAAGAAGTTTGGTATGAAAATTGTTAAACCTCTTGGCACACCAATGAGTCCTTCATGCAAACTCGATAAAGATGAAGATGGTAAGAAAGTAGATTAAAAGCTTTATAAAGGTATGATTGGTTCTCTACTTTATTTAATAACTAGTAGACCTGATATTATATTTGTTGTATGTTTATGTGCTAGACATCAATTTGATCCTAGAGAATCTCACTTAATTGCTGTAAAAAGAATTTTTAGATACTTAAGTGGAATAAAAATGTAGGATTATGGTACTCTAGAGACTCACCATTTGATTTGATTGCAAATTATAATTCTGATTTTGTTGGTTGTAAACTAGATGAAAAGCATAAGTGATGCATGCCAATTCTTAGGCAGTAACTTAATCTCTTAGTTTAGCAAAAAGCAAGATTTAGTTGCATTATCAACTGCTAAAGCTAAATATGTTGCAGCTAAAAGTTGCTGTGCTCAAATCCTTTGGATTAAGCGATAACTTGAAGGATTATGGTATCACACTTGATAAAATTCTAATTAGGTGTGACAATACTAGTACAATAAATTTGACTAAGAACCCTATTCAACATTCAAGAACCAAACACATAGAGATTAGACACAATTTCATTAGAGAATATGTTGCTAAAAATGATGTTTATCTTGATTATGTATCTACTAATGAATAATTAGGATATATTTATAAAACCCTTGATTAAAGAGATTTTGTTATCTTAGAGGAGAATTAGGAGTTTGTGATCCATGACAATAGTTTTAAAATTCTTAAGAATGATTATCTAGAATTCAATCCATTTTCTTGAAAACCTTCTTATGTTTTAAGAAAAATCATTAGATGTTTGATTTCTTGACTCCTCATATTTTAAAGAAAATTTATCTAGAATTTGATGCTTAATTTGATAAGTTTCGGATTCTTTGAAACTCTTATTTTTCACTGAAACTGTTGTGGAGCCAACTCTATTGGAGTTGGAGTTGACTCTAATTATTTGGACTCTCTATCTACTCATTAGAGCCAACTCTAGCTACTATTGGAGCTGACTCTATTTCGGACGCTGACTATGTTAGCGATTTAGAGCCAACACCTCACTTTTCAGGAAACGACTCTAAGTAGTCCCCCTTTGATATATTTAGGGCAGAGCCAACTCTTCTCCAAGCCAAATAGACTCCAAATCATTCCAAATTTCTTTCCACTTCTCTCAAGCTTCCAAATACCTTTGATTCTCAACTCTCTTGATCTCAATGGTCCCTAAATGCTGTGCATCCGCCATTGGAGTTGCCGTCACCACCAGGATACGCTCTGTGCGACATTCGATGAGGCAACCCTCTCCAAGCACATCGTCGACCTCTTCCTCCTCAACTCCAAATGCTATGCCTACTCTCCCTCACCTCAAGTTGATTTCGTGGCTGAAAAGGCTATAACCATGGGAAGAAAGTTAAACTTTCAATTCTTTGACTTTGAGGGTTTTGCTATTGGGAGACAGCTAAGGGATATGGGCTGGAAGAGAGTTTGCTCACTTGATGTCCCCACATATCCTGCTTTGGTAAGAGAGTTTTATAACAATGTCAGTAGAGGAGATGGTGGATTGGTTAGCTATGTGAAAGGCACTTGAGTCCACATCACTTTAGAAATTTTGGGCAATATCTTGAAGATTCCTGTTGTTGGAGTAGCCGCCACTCACCACAATGATAGAGGCGAAGCTTTATCAAGAATGTTGGGAAGAAAAGTGACTAATTTGAGGATATTATGACAAATCATTTATCTTTAGAATTAAGGCTCCTTCACAACATTTGCAGTATAGTTTATTTTCTAAGACCGAAAGATTTGAGTATGTATCTGAAAGAGATGTTATTGTTATGGATTGTGTGATGCATGGTTATTCAATTAATCTGGCTGGTATGATGATTGGGTACATGGCAGAGGCTGGGACTAAGAAGAGATCCATCCTACCTTATGGGATGGTTTTGACTTTGATCTTTTGGAGCCAAGGGGTAAACATCTTGAAGAATGAGCCTCAAAGAAGTTAAGGCACACTGACTACTATAATGTCTCCACTCTTCACCGCATGGGCTTCAGGAAGTTGAATGGTCGGTGATAAAAGAGGCAACCTGGTGGCTTGCCAGAACCTGAAAGACCAACCAGAGATGATGATGATATTGTTGAAGAGGTCCCTGGACCTTCGGCAGCTGGACCATCTACTTTCAAACCTTCTCTATCTAGATCGAGCTCCTCAGCACCTCCACCAGCAGCTTCTTCTAGATATTCCCCTGTTTCATCAGCTTTCACACTAGAGCAACTTTTACAAATCAAAGATGTGATGAAATTTTCTCTGGTTGAGCAAGAAAAGAGAGTAAATGAGAGCTGCAGGGATCGACTTTTAAATTTAAAGCAGTTAATTTATATTTTATAAGAGAAAGTTAAAAAGGTTGGAAGTTCAATCACTTCATCTGCTAAGTGTCTGAAGATTGAATTGCAACACATTCTGGATAAAATTAAAGGCATTGCAAAAGAACAGATGTTTATGCAAAATCTTCTATAGAACTTCAAGTCAATATCAAGAATGCATCGAAAGCAATTGAAAATTTGATGAAGGGATTTTGCAAGACTCAAGTAGAAGGCATGGAGAAATTTTAGCTGAATTAAAGAGAATCTTGAGAATCAGTTCAGAGTAAATGTTTCCTGCCCTTCCTGCTGCTCCAAGCTAAGCCAAGCCAATTCATCCAATCCAACCAATTATCCACTCTATTTTAGGTTACCTTTAGATTTTAGGACTTCATATAGTGTACTTAGATATTTGCTTTAAGTCAAGTTAAGTTGTTTTAGTTGTTTCTCATTCAGCTTGTACTTAGGACTTTACTTAAAGTATATCATGATGTGGTTACATATGTTGTTTGTATTCTCACTCAATGTGTGTTTGATCCTTTGTAATCAATGAAATGTATGAATTTCTCATGACTCAATGTCATTACTTTGATCTTTTTGAAATTCTATGATATGTGATTCTTATCTGAACAAGGACTACCCTATGCTTTCTTAACCTTTTTGTTAATGACAAATAAGGGGGAAAGAGAGTTGTATATGCATATAGAATTTAAATAGACCTTCAATAGTATGCACATATTTAGGGGGAGCTATCTTACTCAGGAGGAGCTTATTTGTGTTGATATGAGCCTATTTGAATTAAGTCTTGAGATTTGAAAAGTAGTATGAATCATTGGATACAAATTGTTGATTTCTTGAAATAGTTGAAATAAAGTAATAGTTCAAGATGAATTATGTTTATTATCACTCTGATTAAAGAAGTTGTTTAAATTGCTATTTATGCTTTAATTGGTTTTGAACATATTCAATGTTTTTATCATTATCAAAAAGGGAAAGATTATTGATCCAATTATTGATTTTAATGAATAACAAAAACCATATGAGTATATCTCTTATGTTACTAATGATTTTGATTAAGTATTTCAGAAATTTAAAGTGTTTAGTTAATCAAATCCAAGGAACATTGAGTTTGAATCCAATTTCAGTGTTAAGTGTCAAGTTTCAGAAATTAGAGCCTACTCTAGAAGGATTAGAGCCGACTTTAGAGTATATCGAAACAGTTTGGCACTTTCAGCATGGATTAGAGCCGACTTTAATATGAAAATAGTGAACTTTATTTCTGTATCAAATTAGAGCCGACTCCTGCAGGAAATTAGAGCTGACTCTAATTGACAAACAGAAAATGATTTTTCGGGCACGTTTAGAGCGGACTCCTGCATTTGTTAGAGCCAACTCCAGTACTCAATATGTATCGACCCCAAGGAAAGTTAGAGCTAACTCAGCAACGGATGAATATTGCTATTTTGAGCATCTCGACGTAGAGCCGACTCTAGACCAGATTAGAGCCGACTCTAATCTGTGAGAGACGAATTTCAAAAATGTCAAGATGACTCCAGAAGTTATCTTTTTCAAATAAACCTCAATGGCTCTTTCCTCTTTCGTGCTAAACTCATCCATAGGTACAATATCAAATATGGATTAAGAGAAATTATAAAAGGGAACTTTCAACCGTTTGAAAAGAAGCAAAAAATAGAGAGGAAGAATTGAAAATAAAAGAGAAAACATTTAGATTTGAAATCCCAAATATTTGAAAAAGAGTTTAGAGAAATCCAAAGCATTCAAAAGCCTACTTCGAAATTTTCATCAAATCAAAAAGAGAAGAAAAGAGCCCTAGTTCTTCAACAGTCTCTACATCAACGAATCTTCCAAAGCTTCAATCCTATCTTGAGAAAGATCATTCAAGAGGAGAAGAGGAAAAGAAGAAAAAAATAAAGAAAAACCCAACTTCAGAAATCAGCTCTTATATTTCTATATTATTCATATTGTTTATATGCTCATTTGAGGAGCTTTATTGTTGCTGAAACACTTTTTAATTATTACTCTTATTGGTGATTGAATCAGGGAGGTAGATTAGCCTCGCGCAAGCTAGATAGCTTGTGATAGATTGTATGTTGGTAAGTCTGTGAAAACTGGCTAGGTTCGTTATGATGCCGTTGTAAAATAATAAGTTTGAGTTGTGAGCTTGTAAAACAACTCGGCTGTAATCAAGGTAATTATAGTGTGGGCCCAAGAGTTGCTTGGGAATGGATATAGGTGTAGTAACATCGAACCACTATAAATCTTTGTGTTTGTCATGCTTGTCTCTCTTTCTCTCTACTCAATCTTTATTTTCTGCTTTGCATTCTTAGCACCTCACTCATTCCATATTTTCTTGTGCATTATCAATTGTAAAATTATTTTTAAGCGCCAAAATTTTTAAGAATCCAATTCATCCCCCTCTCTTGGGTTGCCATCTTGGCCAACACGTCCATATGAATGTAGAATCATTCGATATTTGTTATACGAAGGAATCAGATTAAAATACTCAGAATTTGCTTCAAAAAGATACAGTAACCTTAGTTCGTAGCAACCTTAAAAAATCTTTGGATTAATTAATATAATTGGACAGCAATACAAGTTTTGGAGCGCAGCCCAAACTATTCATATTTCTTTTTTTAAAAAAAAAACTGCTACTTTTCATTGAACAAAATACTTACTACCTTAACTTTTCTTCTCAATTGAGCTATTGTTGACCCGAGCATGTTCTCTCTCATTAATATAAGTGTACTGATTTGGATGGCCATATATTCAAACTATAACATCAGGTTGGTAAACAGTCAAGATTCTTTCTTGATGAAAACTATTGACAATTTTATATATAATATAAACCGGTAAAATATGTGTGAAAGTTCTGATGGAAGCGGTCAAAATATGCTAAAAATATTGCATGAATATATATCTACACGGACACAGTAATTGCATGAATATCATGCAAGAATTGCTAAAGGCTGCAAGCCAAAAATATATTTACAGAACGCATCAGTATATTATTTAGCTATATTAATATACTAAATTTATATCATATTCTTCAAGAAATTTTCGTTCAATTTATATTTATTGTGTGTTTCATATTTTTATAGATAGAGATATTAGAGAAAACTAAAAGAAGATGAATATGTTTCTATTGCTCAATCAGTTAGCTTGAATCAAGCACTTCGTCCGCGTTTGGGAGGGTGGGGCGCTCGCACAGGTGCCGAATATGAAGGCAGGACCGTGTAAATCGGGAGAAGGAATAGTATATGTTTGTTGTTGCTGTTCCCCAATCACCATCGGTACTATAGCAGAGAAC
Source organism: Calamus simplicifolius (assembly GCA_900491605.1). Taxonomy (NCBI): domain Eukaryota; kingdom Viridiplantae; phylum Streptophyta; class Magnoliopsida; order Arecales; family Arecaceae; genus Calamus; species Calamus simplicifolius. The sequence goes on from UESW01004330.1 coordinate 76,528, forward strand.
TTCGGAGAACGGACATATGACCGGAAGGAATGGCGGAGTCGACGGTCAAAAAGACTACTGACCGGAAACAGGGAGCAATTAGGAAAATTTGAATTTGGATAATTGAACTCGAATTGAAATAGTAATCATAATTATAGTTTCATTATATATTTAATTATATAAAATCAGAATTGCCGTTCCATTGGATTGAGAATTCTTTATTCAAAAAACAGATATTCTATTACATCCATTTGAACGATGATTGCATTCCATTATATATTTTTATTATTTCAACTTTACCGTTATATTGTGGCAAAGAAGGATCTTGCTTCTAATATCAAATTTAATATAACTTCTATCCTATCATCACCAAAAAATTAATGCAACAACTTTCATTAAAATATTATAACAGCTATATTAAATTTAATATTATAACATAATAGTTATAAAAAATATTGCAATATTATAATATTATAATATTATAGTAGTAAAGATTATAATATGAAAGTTGTTATATTTTAACATTATAAAATTAAATTTAATTTTATATTTGTTGTTGCCGAAATCTGTCCTCAACTCGGACGCAATCGGGCTTCGAGATGGGCTCCTCTTGGGCGGACCTGCAAAATAGTCCTCGTGCGAGAGGCGTTGGGGGTGGCCCTCTGCGGAAGACCCTCCGACGCTCAAGTCAGTGGGGATCGACAATCAACAAAGATGAGGAGAAGGCTCTCGCTGAAGAGTCCCTCCAGGGCTCTGAGCAGAGCGCTAATGGCGGAAGCTAAGGCAAAAGGAGAGAGGGTTCCAGTGAGCAAGTGCGCGTACCTGAAGAGTCGAAGACGACTCTATTTATAGAGGATCACATGATTCCCTGGGGGCATCGTGGGTCCGAAAGTCGTTAGGATCTGAATCTAGTTTGTTATGAGGTTAGTAGGATTCGTATCTTGTTGGTTAGAGGATCGACGACTAGGAGAGCTTGTTGATGTCTCGAGATTTGGTGAGGACATAGGCTCCAGGGCCCTAGGCCACTCTCGCGGGTCCTAGGCCACTCCCGATATGATTTCTGTTTGGAATCTTACGAATTCGAGTTCTCCCGCGCCGAATTCCGCAGAGGTATGGATATCGCTCGGGCTAGGCCGAGCTATGGGAGAGATCGCTAGAGGGGGCGAGAGATGACATAGCTCGGCTGGGCCCGAGGGGCGATATAGCTCGGCTGGGGCCGAGGGACGATATAGCTCGGCTGGGGCCGAGGGACGATATAGCTCGGCTGGGGCCGAGAAATGTGATCTGCCTTGGGAGTCCTTGGCTCGGCGATGGGTTAAGGCGCCCCAACTTACCGAGGCTGACTTATCTCGGGCGGGTGTCACACAGCGAGTAGGAATCAGGGCTAGCCCAGCCATATGCACGATTATTGAAACACAGCGATTTTACCCCTCAACACATGCCCCCCACTCCCTAGTTTGAAACGTAAGTTCGGGCATAGGGAGTATAATTCCAGGTGGCATGACTTGAACGGAGGGATCCGGGTTTGACAGCCTACGCAATGATGCCCTATTTAATGCTGCGCGGCCGCCATGCCTTTGTGAGATGTGCCTTTACAGGGCACGTCACATAAGGCTCCTTTGAGGTAGCGGTTGGGGAATTACCATGTAGCAAATCTCGATTTTTACGGCGTCCGCAATGGTGGTTTCGGGCGTCTCGGTTGGGACGCCCTATCTTTCTCTTAAAGCAGTTTCTTTGGGGGAAAGCAAAGTCGAAACAGCGTCGTTCCTGTTTGCAGCGCTCTTTCGTTCCACTTTGGAGAATCTTGCTCTCTGCTTCCTCTGTAATCTCGCTCGGTGTTTCTCTTGGCCAGCAGGATGATGAGCCCCGACGATATGGTTTTGAGATTGCCGCCGAGGATTTGGGGAGAATACGCCAAAAGTATGGCATTCCCTTGGATGTCCTTCTGAGATTACTGAAGCCCGAGCATAGGGTTTCACAAGATCTGGAGCACGGGGTCTTTCTTTATGAAGACAGCCTGAAGGTGGGCCTTCGATTTTCCCTTCATCCCTTGGTGAAGGAAATCATGAGATTCTACAACATTTGCCCGACAATGGTGGCTCCCAACAGTTGCGCAGCGTCATCGGGTTTATCTCAATGTGTAGCCGGATTCAGGTAACGACAACTCTTCCTCTCTTTAGCGCCTGTTATTATCTGATGCCTGGGAGGAAATCAGAGTGGCCTTACATTGGACCTCGGAGGTCATTTAAGACGATAACAGATAAGCCATCGTCTATAAAGGAGTGGAAGGTCAGGTTTTTTATTGCCGAGGGGAACATCGGCTCCGATTTTCCCTGGGAATGGGGAAACTTTGTTCGAGATATGGAAGCACATCCGATTCTATCTGAGCAGGAGAAGGAGGACTTGGGGGTCCTTCGTGATGGTAGGACGTTTTTGGCTAACGATTTACTGTCGGAAGAGGCTCTTTTCGCCACCGGGCTTAGCCCCCTTGACCCGCATAGTAAGTTTTTTTTTTCCATTGATTTCGCTCGAGCAAATATGTCTTGGTCTGACCGCTTACTCTCTGTTCCCGCAGCCAAGAAGTCTAAACTATCGGACCGCATAAAGAAAGGATTGAGCAAGCGCCCGAGAGAGAGCAGCGGAGGGGAGAAATGCAAGCCTGAGAAGACGGGTCATTTTTTCGAAGAGCGCTCGCCAGAGTTGGAGCAGTCGCGGCGGAGGCGCTGAAAGCAGAGAAGGATTCAGAGAGGACTGCTGAGGTCCCTTGTCCTCTAGTGGTGGAAATAGTAGACAGCCCGGATGAAACTCCGTTGGCTTGTCTGAGAGCCCCTTCTTTTGAAGGTGAGCCAATGGCTGGCACAGCGAAGGTCGGTGCCTCCGAGGGCCCTCCTCCGAGCGAGGAAATGCCTCTGGCCTTGGCGGGAGGACAGGAGGGAGCAATCAAAATCATCAAAGCTCAAGACAAGCCTTCCATTGGAGGGCTCCCCCCGGAGGGATTTAGGGGCGGCGATGCTGGGCGGACTGTAGTGGAGGCTCAAAAGGAGCCTACGGCTGGAGAACTTCTTCCTGGAGTGGTTGGGGAAATTGATGAACAGACTGAGGCTTTGGTGGAGCCTGCGGGGGAGGAGCAGGTGCCTGTGATCGAGGGAAGGAGCTCGGACAAGGGGAGAGAGCAAGGTAAAGGTCTTGCAGCCGAAGCTTCCTCCACCAAAGTTTCGGGAAAACTGGCGCCTGGGTTGGCCGAGTTATCCGAGGAATCCCAGGTTAGAATTATGCTGAGGGAGGCAAGGAGGTCAAATGCTTCTCAGTCGGAGGTTGCCTAGACCGATCCTTCGGACAAGGATGGTCAGCCTGATAGCTCGAAATTGGTCGCCGAGGCGGCGTTTGCTGCCCTAATGAGGTCGCGCTGTACCCGGGCATGGGTCCTTCGGCGGATGAGTTCGCGGACCTAGACCTTGTTGACGCCATGTTTGGCCAGCTGAATGTGGTGACAAAAGCCCATCTTCTTTCCGAGATCAACAATTCCACCCTCATGGGGCTAGCTAGGTCCTACATCTCCCGGGTGAGTTATTATTCCCAAGTAGTGAGTGCTTTCTGGTTAGCTTGGTCGCGCTCTTCTCACTTGTGCTTCATTCTGCAGAGTGCTTTGATCACCAGGCACTGTGCTGGCGCTTGAACCTGGCGACAGGGGCCAGTGCCCAGGCTAGGAGAGTCAGCGCCGAGCTTCGATCGTGAGCAGAGGCGTCTGATACATTTGAACAAGTTCTGGGTATCACCAACGAGAATTTGGCAAAGGTGAGGGTGCTGCATCAGGCCGCCCTAGATAATGCGTCCAAGCTGAGGCTTGAAGTCAAAGAGCTACGAGGGTTCCTGGTGAGGTATGATGACGCATGCTTGGAGTTATCGCAGATCAAATCTAGGCATGCTGGAGAAATGGAAACTATTAAAAAATAGTTTAGCGAAAGTCTAGGCAGGCAGAGGAGAGAAGCCGTTGAGGAGAGAAATCGCCTGAACAAAATGCTTGGTGAGTTTGAGGAGAAGGTACGGCAACTCAATCGTGGTATTGCTGATAGGGATGACAGGATCAAATGGCACTAGGAGAAGCTAACCCAACTCGACAGCGAGCTTTCCCAAGCCTGGGGAGAAGCTGATAGTAGGCAATCGAAGATCAATGACCTCAAGGGCAGAATTGAGCGGGCTAAGGCTGATAAACTGAGGGCTTTTGATGAGGTCAAGGAGTTGACCAAGAAGTTAGCCTAGCAGGAGGAGGAGGTATGGTACTACCCCTTTTTGGCTTCCCTTGCTGGCTCACCATGGCACTAGCTAATTCTGTTTTTGCAAATGAAGAAGGTAGAGCTGGAGAACCGAAGCCAGATACGGACCCTGCAAGGGGAACTGGCATCCAGTCGAGGGAGGAGCTCAGAGCTCGAAAGGTGGGTCGCTGAGACCGAGGAGCAGATTGCCTTACTGCGGAGTCAAACTGCTGAAACTGAGGGGATGGTCGTTTTACTTCGAAATCAAGTTGCTGAAGCTGAGATGTGGCTCGCTCTACTTAGGGGCGAACAAGATGCAATCTGTGCCGATGCCTTCTAGCTTGGTATGGAGGACGTTCGAAATAAGATATCCAAGGAGCATCCAGAATGGGACCTCTCTTTCTTGGATGTTGAAACCGCTGAGGCTTGTACCCCAGGGGCTGAAGAGGCTGAATACGACGATGTTTCAGAAATCGATCTCGACACTATTCTATGCTAGTGAGGCCGCGGCCCCTGAAGGACGCTTCAAATCCATCACCGAGGAAACGACAACCTTTGTAGTGGGTGAAATGAGCTAGGCTTCCCCAAGCATTGTTGAGGGCACTGCCGGAACTGATCCAGCTCATGACCCTTGAGAGTCATTTGTGTGCTCTTGCTTTTTTAGATATGTAACTTGGTTTGAAGTTTCCAATAAACGGGCCCTTGGCCTCCATTTTCTTGTCTTTTCAGCCAATCTTTTGTTTCAGACTTTCTTTCGACTGCGAACAAGTTATGACTTGTTCGCGTTCTTCGGCCGACTTAGTTCGGATTTAAGTAAATGTCTCGGTCGAGGCCGAGGTATAGGGATAACTCTGATGGAGCCGAGGGATGTGATAGCTTGGCTTAGGCCAAGAGATAAGATAGCTCGGCAGGTGATGGCCAAGGATTGCAGAGGTATCCTGGTTAGAGCCGAAGTTGGGTAACTTGGCCCGTGCAAGGCAAGAGGTGGGCACGCTTTTCAAAGGGAGTTTGGTCCCAAGAAGAGGGTGTTTGCCGGTGCGCCGTCATTTATTTATCATTTCTGGTAAAGGGGGAGCAATTCCTTGCTTCCCGCAAGTGGCCACTGAAGTGATGACGCGCGGCAAGATTTTATGGTAGTGGCGTTGGAACTGACGGTTCAGGTGATCGGGACGCTCGCCTGAGGTAATTTAAATATCGATGGGTGGTACGCCATCGTTAACCATTTCCTCTGCCGATCTCCTGTTGGCCAGTCTAAGATTACGTTAACAGGATGGCTTCCGAGAATGGAGGGAGGTCAGCCAGGATGCCAAGCAGCGTTGTTGGCAGCCTTGGGGTGCCCCGCCTGGGCCGCACCACAATAACTATGGACGAGGAGGTTTTGGCATCGTTACTCGTGGACCACGAGCAAGTCCGGAGAATGGCTGAGCAACACCTAGCTGTCTCGGTGTTGGCCCAGATGGCAACCCAAGAGGAGGGGGTGAATTGGGTTCTTTTAAAAAAATTAGACCTTTTAAAAAATTATCTGCTCTAAGATAAATGAAATTAATTGCAATGCAGATATAAAGCACAAACAAGGAGATAGAGATAGAGATAATGAATGCACGATAAACACAAGGATTTTATAGTGGTTCGGTGTATCCAACACCTATGTCCACTCCCAAGATTCACTTGGGTCCACACTATAACCAACTAGATTACAGCCGAGTTGTTTTACAAGAGCACAACTCACAACTTGTTGTTTTTCCTTCGGGATCACAACGAACCCAGCCGATTTTCCGGGCTCACCAGCACAAAACCCTAAACTCAAGCTTATTTAGCTTGACCCGAGGTTAACAACCTCTACTAGTTCAATCCCCTTGATAGAACTAGCACAAACAAATATAAGAATGTTTTACAATGATTCACAGCTCCTTAGTTGAGTAAATATTCAAAATAAAGTAAACAAGTTTAGAAAAGCCTATTTGGGGATAATTGAATTTGAGCTTTTCTTCTTTTCTTCTTTTTCTCTTCTCCCTTTGGAATGATGAATCAAGCCTTAGCTTTAATCCCTCACAGTCATTGCAGTTGAGAAGATTGGAAATGGAAGAAATGGAGCTTTTTCTTCAATTTGGGAAATCCACCGATTTTTTGATTTGGGCGCCTTGGATTCCTCTTTGAGCTTTTTGGAGTGGAAGGATTTGAGTTTGAATGCTTTTCTCTTGAGATTCAGGCTCAGGCTTTCTCGGATTTTTGATTTGAAATTTTTCTATTTTTTCGTCTTCTTTTCAAACGGGTGTTTTTTCCTTTTTATAGATTTCTTTTAATCCGTTTTGGGAAGAAAACTAGCCGTTGGAGTGTACCTGGAAACAAAATATATCCGTTAGAAATTAGGTAAAAAGGAAATATTACCGTTAGAGCTGATCTGGCAATTTAAATTTTCATCCTAGTCAGGTTGGAGTCGGCTCCAACTTTTCAGGTGTCGGCTCCAGATCGTTTTTCTAAAAATAGAAATTTCCGAGTTCGTTGAGGAGTCGACTCTAAAAAAGTAAGTGTCGGCTCGCCATCGCCAGGTGTCAGCTCCCGAATACTGTGTGTCGGCTCCAGGATGCTCAAAAAATCAACGTTCTGTTCCCGCATTGGAGTCGGCTCCAGACACTGTAAGTGTCGACTCCGAAACTCTGGGTGTCGGCTTCAAAACTCTGGGTGTCGGCTCCGGACTATATCAAAAATCAGAATAAAATTTGAATGGCCATAGGGTCGGCTCCAGGAATTCTAAGTGTCGACTCCATGTTCTGAAACTTTAAAATTGAAGTTTTGCAGTTGATTCAAAACATGTTTCTTGATTCATTTAAATTGATCAAATAATTTTAACTCCTGAAACACTTCTCAAATCCATTAGTAATCAAATAAATACTCAATTCCTTTATTAATCATCAAAATCAATAATTGGGTCAACAATCTCCCCCTTTTTGATGATTATAAAAACATTGAGTATATGCATAGTATTCTTAAATTCAAATTTTTAAGGAAATGACATTCACAAGTGGGCTCCCCCTGAATGAGGTTACTCCCCCTATGAAGTTCAAATTATCAATTGTTCTTCCTTTGATACTTAAGATTTATGCAATTTCAAACAAACTTTATATTAATCAAATAAGCTTTAAACAATTTCAAACAAGTATTCTTACTATTTCAATCACATACTAACCAATGCATATACGACATAACTTTCTCCCCTTTTTTGTAATCAACAAAAAGAAAAAAAGTTAAGTCATAAGATAATATTGATAGATCAAGAGGTAATTTCATTGCATCAAAAGTATTACAAAATGGAACTGAATTTTGACATTACATTAAACTGCACATCATCATATCAAAAACTTTCATTATATCAAAATTAAACTTTCATTACATCAAGATTGTATTTCCATTACATCAGAATTCATTACATCATTACATGAAGATCAAAAATTAGTTCTAATAATCCTGGTTAAATGATCTACAATCTTCTGCATTCCTTCAGACTGAAGCTTGACGTAGTCTTTTAGTCTTTCATCAACAAACGTACAAGCAGTGATAATTTTATCTTGTAACTCGGCATTGCACTTTGAATAAATTTCAGAATCTCCACAAATGTCTTTGAGTTCTTCAAAAATGTTCTTCAAGTCACTACTCAAAGATCCAGTGGAAGAGCTAAGAGTTGATTCAATTTTGGCAATCCGATCATCTAATGAATAGAGAGTTTCTTTAAGATTCATAAATTTGTTGTCAAACTCAGTCTTTAATTCGTCCTTCTGAGCAGCAAGAAGATTTTTGAGTTGCTCTAACTGAAGGTCTGAAAATCCGACTGAAGAAGTAGATGAAGTAGATGGAATCACTGGTACTGGGATAGGAGCAGGAGCAGGACTACTAGGATGTGGAGATGGAATCCTCATAGACGGCAGCTGATCTCTCACTGTGCACATCAGCAGCTAATCCAGTAATTGGGATGCTCAGGAGATTTCCTAATTTGTGAAATGTAAGGTGAATCCTTTTTCCTCTAACAGTGCTTACTAAACCACCATCTCCTCTTGCTAAATTAAAGTAAAATTCCTTCACTAAAGCTGGGTAAGTGGGAACATCAAGAGAGCAGACTTGATCCCATCCAAGCTCCTTAAGTTGCCTACCAATCGAAAAACTCTCGGATTCAAAAAGTTCGAAATCAACTTTTCTTCCCATAGTGATTACCCTCTCGGCTAGGGTATCTACCTGAGGTGAAGTGGCATTAGGATTGTCTAAATCGGTGGAGGAGTCTTCACTTGGAGACGGCTCGCTGACGAGTCGCCTTATGGAACGCTTCTCGGTCACCACGGTCGCTCCAATCACCGAACCTTTCCTCTTAGGCGCCATGAATCCGTAGGAAGGCTTAAGAGAAGTGGAATTAGAGATGGGGAGGTTTTGGAAGTGTTTTGGAGGGATTTGGTGGAGGATTCGAAGAGTAAAGAAATGACGAGGTGTCGACTCTGCCCTAATAAATCGATTTTGGAATCCCATGTGTCGACTCCCGCAAAGTCGGGTGTCGACTCCAAATCGCTAACACAGTCAGCGCTCGAACTGGAGTCGGCTCCACTTACACGGGTGTCGGCTCCAAGGTCAGGGACCGAGAGCGACACAGTCAGAGGTGTCGACTCCTCATTCTGAGGTGTCGACTCCAATGACAGTTTCAAAGAAAAATAATTGAAATTCAACCATCTGAAACTTGTCAGAATATATTTTATAAAATCTTGATAAAATTTTGGAGAATTAAGAGTCAAATACCTCAGATGACTAGATAATTTGTCCTTAAAATTATGAAAGGAATATCAAGAAATTAATATAGATCTAGAAAGTCATTCCTTATAGTATCAAAATCAATCCAAAGGGTCACATATCCCTAATTCACCTCTAAGATAACAAAATATCTCTTCACTCAAAGGTTTTGTAAATATATCAGCTAATTGTTCTTCAGTATTAACATATTCAAGACAAATTTCATTATTAGCTACATGTTTTCTTATAAAATGATATCTAATTTCAATGTGTTTTGTTCTTGAATGTTGAATTGGATTTTTAGTTAGATTAATTGCACTTGTATTATCACACATAATTGGAGTTTTATCAAGTGTTATGCCATAATCTTCAAGTCGTCTCTTAATTCAAAGGATTTGAGCATAGCAACTTCCAGCTGCAACATATTCTGCTTCAGCAGTGGATAATGCAACCAAATTTTGCTTTTTGCTAAACCAAGAGATTAAGTTACTACCTAAGAATTGACATGCTCCACTTGTGCTTTTTCTATCTAATTTACATCCAGCATAATCAGAGTCAGAATAAGCAATCAAGTTTAGTGTTGAGTCTCTAGAATACCATAAGCCTACATTTTTAGTTCCACTTAAATATCTTAAGATTCTTTTTACAGCAATTAAATGAGATTCTTTAGGTTCAGATTGAAATCTAACGCACAAACATACAAAAAATATTAAATCTGGTCTACTAGCTGTTAAGTAAAGAAGAGATCCGATCATACCTCTATAATATTTTGATCTACTTTCTTACCATCATCATCTTTATCCAACTTGCATGAGGGACTCATAGGAGTTCCAAGTGGTTTGATTGACTCCATTCCAAACTTCTTGAGCAGTTCTTTTGTGTATTTGGCTTGATTGATGAAAATTCCTTCTTTGCTTTGTTTGATTTGAAGTCCTAGGAAGAAGTTGAGTTCTCCCATCATACTCATTTCAAACTCACCCTGCATCAACTTAGCAAATTCTTGACATAACAAATTGTTAGTAGCACCGAATACAATATCATCAACATATATTTGTACTACTAATAAATCCTTGTCTTTTCTTTTCAAAAATAGTGTTTTATCAACATTTCCTCTTATGAAATCATTTTCAATTAGAAATTTACTTAATCTTTCATACCAAGCTCTAGGTGCTTGTTTTAAACCATATAGTGCTTTGTGTAATTTAAAAACATGATTTGAAAATTCATGATCTTCAAAACCAGGTGGTTGTTCAACAAAAACTTCCTCATTTATAAATCCATTTAAAAATGCACTTTTAACATCCATTTGAAATAAATTGATATGCATATGACATGCAAATGCAAGTAATAATCTAATTGCTTCAAGTCTAGCTACAGGTGCAAAAGTTTCATCAAAATCAATTCCTTCTTCTTGATTATATCCTTTTGCAACTAATCTAGCTTTGTTTCTAATTACTATGCCATTTTCGTCTAATTTATTTCTAAATACCCATTTTGATCCTATAACAGAATGATCTTTAGGTCTATCTATAAGAGTCCAAACATTATTCCTAGTAAATTGATTTAATTCTTCTTGCATAGCTAACATCCAATTATTATCTTTTTCTGCTTCTTCAATAGTTTTAGGTTCAATTTGAGATACAAATGCAAGATGATTATTGATGTTTCTCATTGATGATCTAGTTCTTACTCCTGAGATGGATCACCTATAATTAATTCTCTTGGATGACCATAGGCATATCTCCAATCTCTAGGAAGATCTACATCATTATGATTTGCATCAACAACATCAACACTAGGAGAATCATTATCTTTAGCTTCTTGTTCATGATCTGAAGATACATCTATATTCAGTTTTTCAATATCTCTTTCTAGAATGTTTGTATCTTCCTCATCATCAATCTTTTCAGAACTTGATGCTAAAGATTCATCAAAAATTACATGAATAGATTCTTCTACAATTAAGTTTCTCTTGTTAAACACTCTATAGGCTTTACTAGATGTTGAATATCCTAAGAAAATGCCTTCATCAGATTTTGCATCAAATTTTCCTAGATTATCTTTACCATTATTATGAATGAAACATTTACAACCAAATGCATGAAAGTAACTTATGTTTGGTTTTCTATTATTCCATAGTTCATAAGGAGTTTTCTTAATGATTGGCCTAATTAAAGCTCTATTAAGAATGTAGCATGCCGTGTTTATAGCTTCCGCCCAAAAGTATTTTGGTAGGTTGCTTTCACATAGCATGGTACGGGCCATGTCTTCTAAGGTTCTATTTTTCCTTTCAACTACTCCATTTTGTTGCGGTGTTCTAGGTGCTGAAAAATTATGATGAATGCCATTTTCTATGCAAAAGTTTTCAAATAAATGATTTTCAAATTCTGTGCCATGATCACTTCTTAGAGACACTATGGTGTTGTTTTTCTCATTTGTGACCTTCTTGAAGAATTTCAGAAATAATGGAAAGGTCTCATCCTTATGAGCTAAAAACAATACCCAAGTGTATCTAGAATAATCATCTACAATCACAAGACCATATTTCTTTCCTCCTAGACTTGTGGTTCTAGTAGGTCCAAAAAGATCCATGTGAAGTAGTTCAAGTGGCCTAGAAGTGGAAACAATATTTTTAGTTTTGAAAGAATTTCTAGTTTGTTTTCCAAATTGACATGCATCGCAAATTTTGTTATTTTCAAAATCTAGTTGTGGAAGTCCTTTTACTAAATCCATTCTAATTAATTTTGAAATAAGGTGTGTGCTTGCATGACCTAATCTACGATGCCATAACCAACCAATCTCATTCATATTAGCATTATTAGCAACTAAGCAATGATTACTAGTAGACAAATTGTCTAAATCAATCAAGTATACATTGCCATTTCTATTTCCAATAAAAATAATGCTATTATCAATGGGATTAGAAACAGTGCAGATTGATGCTTCAAATGATACTTTAAAACCTTTATCACATAATTGACTAATACTTATTAGATTATGTTTTAAACCATTAACATATAAGAAATTTTCAATATATGTGGAGGGAGTTATTTGAATTTTACCAAACCCCATGATTTGGCCTTTGCCATTGTCACCAAATGTAACAACTCCTCCTCTTTTGCTCTCAAGGGTGATGAATTGATCCTTGTCACCCGTCATGTGTCTTGAGCAGCCACTATCGAGATACCACTTTCACTTTGATCTTTTGGCCGCAAGACACTCCTACAAAAATAATTAAGTCTTATATTTAGGTACCCAAGCCTTCTTGGGTCCTTCATGGTTAGTAGCATAAAAAATTGTTCCTTTGGGAACCCAAATTTTCTTGCCTTTACTATTAAATTTTTGTTAATATTTCTCATGTTACATTCATAGGTTTTATGACCTTTCTTGTTACAATAATGACATGTAACATTATCTCTATTTTGTTCTTTTCTAAAGAAGTTTTTGACAAATTTTTGTTTTAAGTTAGGTCTATATCCTAAACCAGCTTTATCATATATGGCTCTTTGATTACTTAACAATAAATTAAGTTTTTCAGAACTATAAGTAAATTTATCAACAATACTTTTATATTTATCAACTTCCTTCTTTAATTTATCATTTTCATTAGAAATTGATTTCTTTTCTTTTATCAAATTTCATTTTCAGATTTTAGTATTTTAATCTCATTAGTAAGATTGTCTTTTTCTTTGATAAAAATTGAGCTATCATTTTTCAAAGACTTGTATTTCTTTTTCAAAATTTTAAAGTCATCTACTAGTTCATTGAAAGCTTCAAATAATTCATCAAAGCAAAATCATCACAAGGGTTTTCAGAACTTACCTCATCATCCTCGTTTGCCATAAAGCAAATGTTGGCAACCTCTTTTTATTCTTCCTCCGAAGAGGATTCATCGCTGTCGCTCCAAGTTGCAACATAGGCTTTCTTCTTCTTCTTGAAAGTCTTCTTCAGTTGAGGACAATCGTATCTAAAGTGCCCCGGTTTCTTACACTCATAGCAAATCAAGGGGTCTTTCTCTTTGTCCTTGTCCTTGTCCTTTTCTTTTTCTCCTTCCATCTTAATCCAGATTTCTTCTTTTGGAAGGGTCTCTTTCTTCTCATGAATTTTTTGAATTTTCTTGCTAGAAGAGCTGTCTCATCATCATCATCATCATCACTGCAGCTTTCCTCACTTTCTGCAGCCTTAAGAGCTATGGTCTTCTTTTTCTTGACTTCTCCTCTTGATGTTGTTTCATGGTTAGCTCATGAGTCATCAAGGATCCAAGTAGCTCCTCCAAGGGTAAGTGTTGAGGTCCTTGGCTTCTTGGATTGCTGTCACCTTTGCTTCCCAAGTCCTTGGAAGTGACCTAAGAATTTTGCGAACAAGTTCAGAATTAGTATAGGTTTTTCCAAGACTTTTCAAACCATTCACAATATCGATAAATCTAGTGTACATGCAAGCTATAGTTTCAGTTTGCTCCATGCAAAATAATTCATATTTATGAACAAGAATATTTATTTTAGATTCTTTTACTTGGTTAGTACCCTCATGGGTAACCTCTAATCTATCCCAAATCTCTTTTGCGGAATTACATGTAGAAATGCGATTAAATTCATTAGCATCTAATGAACAATATAAAACATTCATGGCCTTAGCATTGAGCTGTGCCATTTTCCTATCATTATCATTCCAATCCCTTTCGGGCTTCGGAACAATAGTGCCATCAACAATGTGTGTGGGTGTACTAGGTCCATTAATTATAATACCCCACAATTCATAATCAGAAGCTTGAATGAATATCCTCATTCTTGCTTTCCAATATGAATAGTTGGAACCATTAAATAAGGGAGGTCTATTCGTAGAATGACCTTCGGCAAATGATGATCCAACTTGAGCTGCCATTTGGATCTTTAGCTCTTGATCGTGTGATCAAATAAAAATGAGCACTTGCTCTGATACCAATTGTTGGCCCAGATGGCAACCCAAGAGGGGGGGGTGAATTGGGTTCTTTAAAAAAATTAGACCTTTTAAAAAACTATCTGCTTAAGATAAATGAAATTAATTGCAATGCAATATAAAGCACAAACAAGGAGATAGAGATAGAGATAATGAATGCATGACAAACAAGGATTTTATAGTGGTTCGGTGTATCCAACACCTACGTCCACTCCCAAGATTCACTTGGGTCCACACTATAACCAACTAGATTACAGCCGAGTTGTTTTACAAGAGCACAACTCACAACTTGTTGTTTTTCCTCCGGGATCACAACGAACCCAGCCGGTTTTCCGGGCTCACCAGCACAAAACCCTAAACTCAAGCTATTTAGCTTGACCCGAGGTTAACAACCTCCACTAGTTCAATCCCCTTGATAGAACTAGCACAAACAAATATAAGAATGTTTTACAATGATTCACAACTCCTTAAATGAGCAAATATTCAAAATAAAGTAAACAAGTTTAGAAAAGCATGTTTGGAGATGATTGAATTTGAGCTTTTCTTCTTTTCCTCTTCTTCCTTTGGAATGATGAATCAAGCCTCAGCTTTAATCCCTCACAGTCGTTGCAGTTGAGAAGATTGGAAATGGAAGAAACAGAGCTTTTTCTTCAATTTGGGAAATCCACCGATTTTTTGATTTGGGTTGGATTCCTCTTTGAGCTTTTTGGAGTGGAAGGATTTGAGTTTGAATGCTTTTCTCTTGAGATTCAGGCTCAGGCTTTCTCGGATTTTTGATTTGAAATTTTTCTATTTTTTCGTCTTCTTTTCAAACGGGTGTTTTTCCCTTTTATAGATTTCTTTTAATCCATTTTGGGAAGAAAACTAGCCGTTGGAGTGTACCTGGAAACAAAATATATCCGTTAGAAATTAGGTAAAAAGGAAATATTACCGTTAGAGCTGATCTGACAATTTAAATTTTTGTCCTAGTCAGGTTGGAGTCGGCTCCAACTTTTCAGGTGTCGGCTCCAGATCGTTTTTCCAAAAATAGAAATTTTCGAGTTCGTTGAGGAGTCGGCTCCAAAAAAGTAAGTGTCGGCTCGCCATCGCCAGGTGTCGGCTCCCGAATACTATATGTGTCGGCTCCAGGATGCTCAAAAAATTAATGTTCTATTCCCGCATCGGAGTCGGCTCCAGACACTGTAAGTGTCAAGTCCGAAACTCTGGGTGTCGGCTTCAAACTCTGGGTGTCGGCTCCGGACGTATCAAAAATCAGAATAAAATTTGAATGGCCATGGGGTCGGCTCCAAGAATTCTAAGTGTCGACTCCAGGTTCTGAAACTTTGAAATTGAAGTTTTGCAGTTGATTCAAAACATGTTTCTTAATTCATTTAAATTGATCAATTAATTTTAACTCCTGAAACAATTCTCAAATCCATTAGTAATCAAATAAATATACTCAATTCCTTTATTAATCATTAAAATCAATAATTGGGTCAACACTCGGCAAGAGAGATCGAGCTCCTTTGCCAAGCCAACAGTAGGCTAGAGCGGGAGGTGGCATCCCTTCGACAGCAAATGGCTGATTCAGCCCTGCGGCATAGGAAGAGTTCAGCGGCGCCCGAAGGAAGTAGCAAGCCCCTGTGAGGGCTAATGTATCTTTTCTTTTGTTTTCCCCTCTTGTGATGATCGGAGAAAAGTTTTTTGGAACTTCCTTGTTTGTTGCCATTTCTGAAATGTTTTCCCTTATCGTCTGAGTATTACGGAATGAAATATTCTCCTGGGGAACCTGTTGACCCAATTGAGGATTTTGATGATTAACAAAACTATTTGAATATAACATTTGAAGTTACTAACGATTTTGGTTTAATTTTCAGTTTATGATATGTTCTATTAATCAAAATCATAAGATAAATTAAGTTCTAGTTCGAATCTAATGTCAAGGTAAGATTTTAGACATTAGAGTCGACACATGGAATCATAGAGTCGACTCCAGAAATCGGCACGGACTTAGAGTCGACTCCAGGACTGTTAAAGCCGACTCCAACAGAAAAGATAGAACGATGGTTTTTCAGGCCATGACTCAGAGTTGACTCCCGGATGGTTAGAGTCGACTCCAGAAGATTTTTGTGTCGACCCCAGAAAAGTCAGAGACGACTCCAGTTCAAGCGGGTTAAAGATTTTCGAGTTAGAGCCGACTCTAGAAAATTAGAGCCGACTCCAGAATGTCAGATGCGACTCCAGAACTGTCAGAATGACTCTAAACTTTATCTTTATCTTTTTTAATCCCAACGGCTATTGCTATTTTTGGTTCTAATCCTTCTTACACTTGTTTCTAATGGATAATTTTAAACTATTTATGGATTAATCGGGATCTATAAGAAGAGGGTTTGCTGCATCCAAAAAGAGAGAGACAAAAAGAAAAGAATAGAGAGAAATCTATGAAATCCATCAGAAAATCAAAAGAGAAAAGAGGGAAAACTCGAAAGGAAAGATCATACTGATTCCCCAAAAGAAAAGAGAGAGATTCCAAGCTTTTGTTATTCTATTTCAAAGAAATCTCAAGGGAAGAAGGAAGCCCTAGTTTTCTGATCTTCTGAGTCTCAAGAGCATCTTGAAGGAAGATCCAGTCAAAGGAAGAGAAGGAAGAAGCCACCAAGATATGCGAATCAGGCTTTAATTCCTATCTTTTTATTCTTGTTTCATTATTGTATATTTGCTCATAGGAGGAGCTATTTATCTTGTAAAACAAATATTGTTTGCTGGGTCAATCTGGTGATTGATTCAGTTGAGGCTGTTAGCCTTGTGCAAGCATTAGCTTGTGGTGTTAGGTTTTGTGCTGGTGAGCCTTGAAAACCAGCTGGGTTCATTGTGCACCCGAAAAAATAACAAGTTTGAGTTGTGAGCTTGCAAAATAACTCTGCTGTAATCAGATTGATTATAGTGTGGACCAAAGAGATACTTGGGAGTGGATGTAGGTGTAGGTACACCGAACCACTATAAAATCTTCTGTGTTTGCCGTGATTGTCTCTTTATCTTTAACTCTCTATTTGTGCATATTCTATTTTAATTTGTGTGAATCTAAGTTTTTATTTCCGCTGGGGGTTATTTTCAAAAGAGTTTAAATTTTTTAAAAACCCAATTCACCCCCCCTCTTGGGTTGCTATCTGGACCAACAGAACCTCCAGCACAACATCCTTGTTTTGATCGAGGTAAATGGGGCTCGTAGGTTTCAGTTGGAGCATTGTATATCGTTTGGTTTTTATCGAGGTTTTTGACAAAAGATGCACTCCGACCTTGGCCGAGGCTTATATTCATAGGACGTGCACTCCGACCTTAACCGATGCTTAAGCATTCTGGGTGTAGGTCGGGGCTTATAGCATGTCCCGTTATCATTGAGACAAAAGTAGTTACCTTAGATTGGACTAAAGTACAAGATCACGTGCAGTCATGCTGAACTGAAAGGAGATACTTTGGTTTATTCCGAAGTATGAAGGCAGTTTTGGCCTTGAGTTAAAACGCAAGGCAATGTCTCGGCTTACGTCAAGATGCAACGGGCAGTTGAGCCGAAGAAAGGAGTACCGAGGTATGTTTATTGAGGAGTACTTGGCTTCTGCGCCTTTTTATGACTCTGTCGATGCTTTTGCCTTTTCCAAGGAGCTGATCTTCTCTTTGCCGAAAAGGATAATACGGCTCTGTGGTTTGTGAAAGGTCGCCTTGGCACTTTCTAGGGACATTTATTATGTCGACTTTTTCCAAGGTGGGTCATTTCAACGTACGATGCAAGCGCTTGTTTGCCATTGGAGGGTGTCATTTTCATAGGATGATTTCCTAGGTCTGCCCGTATCTCTAAGATCAGCGGGCAATTTTCTGCATTTAAGAACTATGATCCAGGATCAGAGGAAATCTTCTGGCATACGTCATGGGCTTAGCAACGTGTTTGGCGCGCATCGAAGGGTGCTATTTTCATCCTGGGAGGCCACATGACAGCGTGGATTGGGCATTTTGAACCTCGGGGCTTACTGCTTTAACAGCTGCTCTCGATCCATTTTGCCTATAAAAAGAAGAAGAGGACTATGGCTCTTAAGATTTTTGAATATATGGAAGAGCCTCATGAATCTGAAGATGAAAGTGATGATGAGGACATGGCACTCATCACAAGGAAATTTAAAAGATTCATGAAGAAGAAGAAGTTTGAAAAGAAAAGGCCCTTTGCAAGAAAAGATGAGGACAAGGGCAAAGAAAAAGAAGTTATTTGTTTTGAATGTAAAAAGCTGGGTCATTTTAAATCTGAATGCCCTCAACTAAAGAAAGGCACAAGAAATTCAAAAAGAAGGGAATGATGGCCACATGGAGTGATTTGGAAAGCTCAAGTTTCGAATAGAAAGAAAAGAGTGAAATGGCCAATCTATGCTTCATGGCGGATAATGATGAGGTAAGTTTGAGTTTTCTTGATGATTTTACTTTTGATGAATTGCATAGTGCTTTTTATGAATTAATGGATGCTTTTGCGAACTTAAGTTCAAAAAACAAAGATTTGAAAAATCAAATGCAAAAACTATCCTTAGAAAATGAAAAGCATGTTGTAGATAAAGAACTTTTGATAAAAGAAAATGAAAGCTTGAAAAATGAAGTTGATAGACTTAAACCTATAATTGATAAATTCACTCTAAGCTCTATCAAACTTAATATGATTTTGGATAATCAAAAAGTTGTTTTTGATAAAGCTAGATTAGGATATAATCCACTTAAAAAGCAAAAATCTTTGAAGAATATTTTTATACATGCTAAAAAATCATCAAATATTACTGTTTTAAATGTGAAAACAAAGGACATAAATCTTGTATGTGTAAATCTCCACATAATAAGAGAAAGATGATTTGGGTTCCAAATGAACAATATTTATTGCATCTAACCATGAAGGACCCAAGAAGGCTTGGGTTCCTAAAATTAAGACATGAATGTTTTGTAGGAGTGTCTTGCAGCCATCAGACTGAAAAGAAAATGGTACCTGGATAGTGGTTGCTCAAGACACATGATGGGTGACAAAGATCAATTTATCACCCTTGAATCAAAAAGAGATGGAGTAGTTACTTTTGATGATAATGGTCAAGGCCATATCATGGGTATTGGTAAGATTCAAATTACTCCATCTACTCATATTGATAATGTTTTATATTTCGATGGACTTAAACATAATTTGATAAGTATTAGCCAACTGTGTGACAAAGGTTTCAAAGTTTCCTTTGAAGCTTCTGTTTGCACTGTTACTAATCCCATTGATAACAGCATTATTCTTGTTGGTAAACGTTATGGCAATGTGTACTTAATTGATTTGAGTAATTTATCTCCAAGTAATCATTGCTTAGTTGCTAATAATGCTAAGATGAATGAGATTAGTTGGCTATGGCACCGTAGATTAGGTCATGCAAGCACACACCTAATTTCTAAACTATTGAAAATGGATCTAGTTAAAGGTATTCCTAGCTTAAATTTTGAAAATAATCAAATATATGATGCATGTCAATTTGAAAAACAAACAAGAACTTATTTCAAATCTAAGAATGTTGTTTCAACTACTAGGCCACTAGAGTTACTACACATGGACCTTTTTGGACCTACTAGAACCACAAGTCTAGGAGGAAAGAAATATGGTCTGGTGATAGTAGATGATTACTCTAGATTCACTTGGGTAATGTTTTTGGCTCACAAAGATGAGACTTTCTCAATATTTCTGAAATTCGTTAAGAAAGTTACAAATGAGAAAAATACTACCATAGTGTCTATTAGAAGTGATCATGGAACTGAATTTGAAAATCACTTATTTGAAAATTTCTGTTTTGAAAAAGGCATACATCATAACTTTTTAGCACCTAGAATACCGCAACAAAATGGAGTTGTAGAAAGAAAGAATAGGACTTTAGAAGACATGGCCCGTACCATGCTATGTGAAAGCCAACTTTCAAAATATTTTTGGATGGAAGCTATAAACACAGCATGTTACATCCTGAATAGAGCCCTGATTAGACCTATCCTTAAGAAGACTCCCTATGAACTATGGCATAATAGGAAACCAAATTTAGGTTATTTTCATGCATTTGGTTGTAAATGTTTTATTCATAACAATGGTAAGGACAATCTTGGGAAGTTTGATGCAAAGTCTGATGAAGGTATTTTCCTAGGATATTCTACATCTAGCAAGGCATATAGAGTATTTAATAAGAGAAGCTTAGTTGTAGAAGAATCCATTCATATAGTGTTTGATGAGTCTTTAGCATCAAGTTCAGATAAAATTGATGATGAGAAAGATACATCTTTGATTGAAAGAGATATTAAAAAATTAAATGTATCTTCAGATCAAGAACCTGAAGTTAAGGATGATGACTCACCTAAGGATGATGGTATTGATACTGCTCATAATGATAAAGATCTACCTAGAGATTGGAGATATGCTTATGGTCATCCTAAGGACCTAATCATAGGTGATCCATCTCAAGGTGTAAGGACTAGATCATCAATGAGAAATATCAATAATCATCTTGCATTTGTATCTCATATAGAACCTAAAACTATAGAGGAAGCTGAGAAAGATAGTTATTGGATGTTAGCAATGCAGGAAGAGTTAACCAATTCACTAGGAACCAAGTTTGGACCCTAGTAGATAGACCTAAAAACCACCCTATAATAGGATCTAAATGGGTTTTTAGAAATAAATTGGATGAAAATGGATTGGTAATTAGAAATAAGGCTAGATTAGTTGCAAAAGGATATAATCAAGAAGAAGGTATAGATTTTGATGAAACTTTTGCACTTGTTGCTAGATTAGAAGCCATTAGGCTACTACTTGCATTTGCATGTCATATGAATTTTAACTTATTTCAAATGGATGTTAAAAGTGCATTTCTAAATGGTTTTATAAATGAGGAAGTTTATGTTGAACAACCTCCTGGTTTTGAAGATCATGAATTTCCAAACCACGTCTTCAAACTACACAAAGCACTTTATGGTTTAAAGCAAGCACCTAGAGCTTGGTATGATAGATTAAGTAAATTTTTAATTGAAAATAATTTTCTAGAGGAAATGTTGATAAAACCTTATTTTTAAAAAAAAAAGGATTTATTAATTGTTCAAATTTACGTTGATGACATTATATTTGGTGCTACTAACAATCTCCTTTGTCAAGAATTTGCTAAGTTAATGCAGAGAATTCGAGATGAGCATGATGGGAGAACTAAACTTCTTCCTTGGACTTCAAATCAAACAAGAGAAAGCGGGGATTTTCATTAACCAAACAAAGTACACAAAGGAAATACTCAAGAAGTTTGGTATGGAATCTGCTAAACCTCTTGGTATGCCAATGAGTCCCTCATGCAAGCTGGACAAGGATGAAGAAGGTAAGAATGTAGATCAGAAGCATTACCGAGGTATGATCGGATCACTTCTTTACCTAACGTCAAGTAGGCCAGATATCATGTTTTCTGTTTGCTTATGTGCAAGATATCAATCTAATCCTAAGGAATCACATTTATTTGCTGTTAAAAGAATCTTTAGATACTTAAATGGAACTAAAAATGTAGGATTATGGTATTCTAGAGACTCAACCTTAAAATTGATTGCTTATTCTGATTCTGACTATGCTGGTTGTAAATTAGATAGAAAGAGTACAAGTGGGGCATGCCAACTTTTAGGAAGTAACTTAATCTCATGGTTTAGCAAGAAGCAAAATTCGGTTGCATTATCCACTGCTGAGGCAGAGTATGTTGCAGCTGAAAGTTGCTGTGCTCAAATCCTTTGGATTAAGCGACAACTTGAAGATTATGGTATCACACTTGATAAAATTCCTATTAAATGTGATAATACTAGTACCATTAATCTAACTAAGAATCCAATTCAACATTCAAGAACTAAACACATAGAAATTAGACATCACTTTATTAGAGAACATGTAACTAACAAAGATGTTTGTCTTGAATATGTTAATACTAATGATCAATTAGCTGATATTTTTACCAAACCTTTGAGTGAGGAAAGATTTTGTTATCTTAGAGGAGAATTAGGAGTTTGTGATCCTTTAGAATGATTTTCTGAAACTCTTAAGGACAACAACTATCTAGACTTCATTAATTTCTTGAAAATCCTCTATGTCCAATAAGGAAATTTATCTAGAAATTTGATTTATTGTTTCCCCAATTGTTAAGGAACACTTATCTAGAGTTTGATGATTAATTTGATTAGTTTCAGATCCTTGAAATTTGAATTTTTCACTGAAACTGTTGTGGAGTCGACACCTTCATATTTTGATGTTCTGTCTGGGCAATTAGAGCCGACTCTGGCTTCTGTAGAGCCGACTCTAATTCGGGCGCTGACAGATTTTCTGGTTCGGAGCCGACACCTCATTTTCGGAGTCGACTCTAAGTGGAACTAGGTCAAAATAAAAAAGGCGGAGTCGACCCCAAACGAAACCTATCGTCTCCTAAACCCTTCCAAAACCGTTCCAAACCGATTTCAATCCCTCCAAATCCCTCAAATCTCTCAATAACTCATTCCAATCGAATCCCATGGCTCCTAAAAGGTGTGCGATTGTTGGAGGTTCGGCCGTTCCCACAGAAAAAGGATGATTCGGAGGCAAGCGACTCGTCTTCTTCATCTGCCACTCAAGATGACTCTCCACCCTCACCATCTTCTCCACGGGTAGACCAATTAGCGGGTAAGGCCATTACTACCGGAAGAAAAGTAGATTTTGACTTTTTTGCTTCGGAGGGCTTCGCTATTGGACATTTGTTGAAGGAAATGGGATGGGAGAAAGTCTGTTCTTTGGATGTCCCTACATACCCTGCCCTTGTGAGAGAATTTTACAATGATTTATGTAGAGGAGAGGGAGGCTTAGTGAGTTTTGTAAGAGGAACTAAAGTGATTATCACGGCCGAGACTCTTGGAAATCTATTGGAGATGCCTACTATTGGTCTAGTTGAATATCAACATGATGACAGAGGAGGTGCCCTATCTAGGATGTTAGGGAGAGAAGTTTCTGAGTTTGAAGAAATCATGGCTAATCAACTTAATTTGGAACTCAGGTTACTTCACAATATTTGTGAAGAATTTTATTTCCTAAAATTGAAGGTTTGAGTATGTCTCGGAGCGAGACATCTTGTTGATGGACTGTATTCTCACTGGAAGACCTGTTAATCTTGCCGGTATGATGATTGGTTATATGGCAGAAGCAGCAACTAAGAAGAGATCAACACTGCCGTATGGTATGATACTAACCTTAGTCTTTAGAAGCCAAGGTGTGCTAATAATGGATAATGAGCCACTAAGAAAATTAAGGCATACTGATTACTATAGTGTCTCTACAATTCACCGCATGGGCTTCAGAAAAGAGAATGAAAATTGGATAAAAAGAGGACAAGAGACCAGAGCAAAAGAAGTTAGAGTTGAGGAGGTCAGAGGAGAGGATATTCCTGGACCATCTACTGCTGGACCCTCAGTGGCTGGACCAAGCACTCACCCTCCACATCAGTCAGCTTTGGCATCTGGAAGATTTTCTGAGGAGCAAATAGGTCAGCTCAGAGCTTTACTGGCTGAGTATGATAGTCAAAGGACAAATGAGATGTGTCAGTTGAGAGAGGAGTTCAATCAGTTGAAGGAAGAGATCAATTCAAGGCTTGACATGATTTCTTTTTCCATTGGCAACTTGGTAGAATCCTTTAGCGCTGATCTTCATAAGATTTTTGAAAGGATGGAAGGCATTGCAGACGGTTCTGGAACTTATCTTCATGCTACCAGTCAACTAAAGAAAGATATCGACCTCGCCGTTTCTCAAATTGAAGCTTGTCTTGAAAGTTTTAAGAAGACTCAAAAAGATGATATTATGGAAATGATTGGACATTTGAAGAAAATTGTGTATAAGCATGTTTGATTTTGATATCCTGTCTTATCCTATTTTGTATCTTAGGATTTCTGAGTTTTCTTTAACATACTTGAATATGTCACTTTACTGTGAATGTACTTGAATTGACATGTAATGAATCTTGCATTGGAATACAATTACACTTTTATTGCAAATTTGTCTATGATTGATTGATTGAATTTCAATGAATGAGTTTACTATCTCTATGATTAATTGAACCAACGACCCCGCTCTGATAACCTTTTTTATTGTATTTAAAATTCATCTTATTGCTGATAACAAAAAAGGGGGAGAGATAATTGTATATGCATAAAAGAGAAAGAGAAAGAAATGAAAGAATATAAGATTTTTTTTGCATATCTACAAAGGGGGAGAGAAAAATTTGAGATTCTAATAAAAAATGTTCAATTGAATTCAGTTTATCTACATAGGGGGAGTTATTCAATGCAGGGGGAGCTTAATAATTTTCCATATAAAAGTTAAATCATCTTGATTGATGTTTATTATAGAACTCAAGCATATTTGTTAAAAGTTCATTTTGAAAATTGGCATCAAATTCTATGTTAGGAAGTTTCAAAGCTTTAACAATGTCTATAATCTTAGTTCAAATGAATTTTTGATGCATATACTCAAAGTTTTTGTCATCATCAAAAAGGGGGAGATTGTTGACCCAATTGAGGATTTTGATGATTAACAAAACTATTTGAGTATAATTTTGAAGTTACTAATGATTTTGAGTTTTGATATGTTTATTAATCAAAATCATAAGATCAAATCAAGTTCTGGTTCGAATCTAATGTCAAGGTAAGATTGCAGACATTAGAGTCGACACATGGAATCGCAGAGTCGACTCCGGAAATCGGCACGAACTTAGAGTCGACTCCAGGACTGTTAGAGCCGACTCCAACAGAAAAGACAGAACGATGGTTTTTCAGGCCACGACTTAGAGTCGACTCCAGTTAGAGTCGACTTTTTTGTGTCGACCCCAGAAAAGTCAGAGACGACTCCAGTTCAAGCGGTTAAAGATTTTCGAGTTAGAGCCGACTCCAGAAAAGTTAGAGCCGACTCCAGAATGTCAGACGCGACTCCAGAACTGTCAGAACGACTCTAAACTTTATCTTTATCTTTTTTAATCCCAACGGCTATTGCTATTTTTGGTTCTAATCCTTCTTACACTTGTTTCTAACGGATAGTTTTAAACTATTTATGGATTAATCGGGATCTATAAGAAGAGGGTTTGCTGCATCCGAAAAGAGAGAGACAAAAAGAAAAGAATAGAGAGAAATCTGTGAAATCCATCAGAAAATCAAAAGAGAAAAGAGGGAAAACTCGAAAGGAAAGATCATACTGATTCCCCAAAAGAAAAGAGAGAGATTCCAAGCTTTTGTTGTTCTATTTCGAAGAAATCTCAAGAGAAGAAAGAAGCCCTAGTTTTCTGATCTTCTGAGTCTCAAGAGCATCTTGAAGGAAGATCCACTCAAAGGAAGAGAAGGAAGAAGCCACCAAGATCTGCGAATCAGGCTTTGATTCCTATCCTTTTATTCTTGTTTCATTATTGTATATTTGCTCATAGGAGGAGCTGTTTATCTTGTAAAACAAATATTGTTTGCTGGGTCAATCTGGTGATTGATTCAGTTGAGGCTGTTAGCCTTGTGCAAGCATTAGCTTGTGGTGTTAGGTTTTGTGCTGGTGAGCCTTGAAAACCAGCTGGGTTCGTTGTGCACCCGGGAAAACAACAAGTTCGAGTTGTGAGCTTGCAAAACAACTCTGCTGTAATCAGATTGATTATAGTGTGGACCAAAGATACTTGGGAGTGGACGTAGGTGTAGGTACACCGAACCACTATAAAATCTCCTGTGTTTGCCGTGATTGTCTCTTTATCTTTAACTCTCTATTTGTGCATATTCTGTTTTAATTTGTGTGAATCTAAGTTTTTATTTCCGCTGGGGGTTATTTTCAAAAGAGTTTAAATTTTTGAAAAACCCAATTCACCCCTCCCTCTTGGGTTGCTATCTGGACCAACAGAACCTCCAGCACAACATCCTTGTTTTGACCGAGGTAAATGGGGCTCGTAGGTTTTAGTTGGAGCATTGTATATCGCTCGATTTTTGTTGAGGTTTTTGACAAAAGACGCACTCCGGCCTTGGCCGGGGCTTATATTCAAAGGACGTGCACTCCGACCTTAACCGATGCTTAAGCATTCTGGGTGTAGGTCGGGGCTTATAGCATGTCCCGTTATCATTGAGACAAAAGTAGTTACCTTAGATTGGACTGAAGTACAAGATCACGTGCAGTCATGCTGAACTGAAAGGATATACTTTGGTTTATTCCGAAGTATGGAGGCAGTTTTGGCCTTGAGTTAAAACACAAGGCAATGTCTCAACTTACGTCAAGATGCAACGGGCAGTTGAGCCGGAGAAAGGAGTACCAGGATGTTTTGAGGAGTACTTGGCTTCTGCGCCTTTTTATGACTCTGCCGATGCTTTTGCCTTTTCTAAGGAGCTGATCTTCTCTTTGCCGAAAAGGATAATATGGCTCTGTGGTTTGCGAAAGGTCGCCTCGGCACTTTCTAGGGACATTTATTATGTCGACTTTTTCCAAGGTGGGTCGTTTCAACGTACGACGCAAGCGCTTGTTTGCCATTGGAGGGTGTCATTTTCATAGGATGATTTCCTAGGTCTGCCCGTATCTTTAAGATCAGTGGGTGATTTTCTGCATTTAAGAACTGTGATCCGGGATCAGAGGAAATCTTCTGGCGTATCATGGGCTTAGCAATGTGTTTGGCGCGCATCAAAGGGTGCTATTTTCATCCTGGAGGCCATGTGGTAGCTTGGATTGGGCATTTTGAACCTCGGGGCTTACTGCTTTAACAGCTGCCCCGGTCCATTTTGCCTATAAAAAGGGAGGAAGGGACAGTGTTAGGCCATCCCCAAAATTTTCTTCTATGTGAGCTGTGAAAGTTTTCATGATGTCTGCATCCCTAAAGCTGAGAGTGGAGGGGCTGAGTTTTTCTTTTGTAAGCCACCTTCCCACGGATAGCTGGGGTGACGAAGGAGCCGCTGGAGAGCAGCTCATCCTCAAGGGAGGAGTTTCGGAGATCATATGGAGAGCGCACAGGAGGTCCGCAGAGATCACATGGAGAGGGCATATATGCGCTTCCTGTGTGTCCTTTGTGGTTTGCTACGGGGGTCACAGGGTAGGAAGTGCACATGTACCCCCGTAGCATGCGCGGACTTTTCCTTCTCCTCTGGCTGGATGCTTAGCCCCTCCGTGCGGGGAATCTTCCGCCATGTGAAGAGGGAGTTGAGAGCAGCGTGGGGCTGATGGTCCCCTATCTCTCTCAATCGGGCAGCGACCTGCAGCCCAGCATTCCACCAGGGGAAGCTTCCTCGGCATCAGCATCCATGGGTCTGTGCCTCTTTTTGGATCTCTTAATTCATCCAGAGGAGCCGTGGAAGCCGGCCTTGCTATCTATTAGGGCGAGCCGGCTGGTTACCTGATCTTTTGGGTCAGATGCCAAAGTGTCATTGTTAACCAAAGCTGACTGAAGCAGTTCGGCCGAGCTATTTACTCATTTTTATTTCTTGTGCTTTGATGCACTTGTAACTCCTCTCAGGATGTTGTAACTTTTCTTTTGATGAGGAAATAAAGAAAGTTTTCATTCCTTCTTCCTTTAGCACCTGCTTCTTTTTGTGCTGAGAGTTGTTGCTCCCATATTACGCTTTTTATGTCGCAGTATACTTCGGCAGCACTATTGCTACTTTGTTCCTGCTAAGACCAATGTCTGGTCCTCAGTGGAGAACACATATATCCATGTGTGAGTCAAAGAGGGACCTGGGCGATCCTGTGGAGTCATGAGGTAAACATGATCCTGTTTGCAGAACGAAGCAGGTGTTTTTTCAGGGAAAGACAGCTCGTGGCATGTTTTTGCTATCAAATAGTGAGAGGTCGTTTGACTCTACCGAGGTATAATAGGATGCCTTAGTTGCGTCAGGGCGTTGGAGAGATTACTTGACTAGGCTGGGGCCTCAGGATATCGCTCGATTGTTGCCGAGGATTAAGGATATCACTCGGTTGTTGCCGAGGTTTTTATTCTTTGGTTTCGATCGGGGCTTGTTAGCTGCCTGAACCTTGAGCGATGTTCTAGAGATTATTTAATCCGGCCAGGGCTTGTAAGCTGCCCGAATCCGAATGATGTTTCTTTGACGTTTGATTCGGTCGGGCCTTGTAAGCTGCCCGAATCCGAACGATGTTTGATTCAGCCGGGGCTTGTAAGCTACCCGAATCCGAATGATGCTTCTTTGACACTTGGTTTGGCCGGGGATTGTAAGATGCTTGAATCCGAACGATGTTTCTTTGACGTTTGGTCCGACCGAGGCTTGTAAGCTCCCCGAATCTGAACGATGTTTCTCTGACGTTTGATTCGGCCGGGGCTTGTAAGCTGCCCGAATCCGAACGATGTTTGATTCGGCCGGGCTTGTAAGCTACCCGAATCCGAACGATGTTTCTTTGACGTTTGGTCCGGCCGGGGCTTGTAAGCTGCCTAAATCCAAACAATGTTTCTCTGACGTTTGGTTCGGCCGGGACTTGTAAGCTGCCCAAATTTGAACGATGTTTTGGAGATCACACGGCCCCTGATTGCGCCGGGAGCGCTCGGCCATATCGAGTCTTTATTGAGTAGAACTCGGCTCAGCCGAGGTATGGAGATTTAATTCAAAGGTCGGTGAGATAGCTCAGTAGTGCTGAGAATGGGTGCGTGAACGACATCTGTTTTCTATTACGACTTTTTGAAAAAACGACCGTAGCGGTCGTACCGCGGATAATAGAAATAAAATGCCAAAGCTGTAAATGGGGCGAGTCTATAGAGAGCGTACTCTATTGATGATATATGTGGAGGTTGTCCAAACTCCACGTCTGGGGAATGGATCTCCCGCTCAGGTCCTGGAGCTTGTAGGTGCCAGGTCCGATGACTTCCGCCACTTGATAAGGACCTTCCCAATTTGGAGAGAGCTTTCCTTGCTCCAGCGGTTTGGAAACGAACTCTTTCCAGAGGACAAGATTGCCGGGCGAGAAGGATTTGCCTTTGACTCTGGAGGCATGGTAGCGGGCCACTCTTTGCTGGTACACGGCCATTCTGATTCGAGCTTTTTCCCTAATCTCTTCCACCAAGTCGAGATTGGTGCGGAGCTGCTCGTCGTTAGTTTCTTCTATGTAGCTTTCCACTCGCAGAGAGGGGAGGCCTATTTCCATGGGGATGATGGCTTCCGTGCCAAAGGCCATCCGGAACGGGTCTCGCCGGTGGGGATTCTCTGGGTAGTGCGATAGGCCCATAGAACATGATAAAGATCGTCTGCCCATCTATCTCGGGCTCTGGCGAGCCGAGCTTTAATCCCTTGATGTAGGGTCCAGTTTGTTACCTCGGCTTCTTCATTGGCTTACGGATGCCCTACTGAGGTGAGGCGATAACTGATGCCATGATCCTCGCAGAACTCCCGGAACTTGGATTATCAAATTGCTTGCCATTGTCGGTGATGATGGTATGCGGGAGGCCAAAGCGACAAATGATGGATCTCCACACGAAGTCCCTAGCCCGAGCTTCGATTATCTAGGCTATTGCTTCGGCCTCGACCCACTTGGTGAAGTAGTCGATGGCGACAAATAAAAATTTTCTCTGTCTAGTGGCGAGGGGAAAAGGGCCAAGAATATCCATCCCCCACTTAGCAAAGGGCCAAGCGGAGGAAATAGGGACCAAACTAGCGGAGGGGAGCCTCTGGATGTTGGAGTGCCTCTGACACGGGTCACAGGCTTGGACAAGATCATCGGCATCCTTTTGCATGGTAGGCCAATAATATCCCTGGTGCAGTACCTTGTGGCACAGAGATCGACTCCCTAGGTGGTTGCCGTAGATTCCTTCATATACCTCCCGAAGAGCATAATCAACTTCGGACGGGCAAAGACATTTGAGCAGCGGCATGGAAATGGACCACTTATACAGCTGATCGTCGATCAGCACATAGTGGGTAGCTTGCAATCTCAGCTTCCTTGCGGTCGGCTGGGAGCGACCCTTCTTTAAGATACTTCAATATTGGGTCGAACCAGGATGGCTCGACCTCAATCTGCATCACTCGGTCTGCCTCCACGATGCTAGGTTTTTCCAGGATTTCCAGGGAAAACTTTTTCTCGGAACTCATCGATTCCACAGTCGCAAGTCGGGATAACAGATCGGCATGAGCATTTTTAGATTTGGGGATTTGGATAACTTCAAATTCAGAGAAGTGGGAAAGCAAGTCCCGCACCTGTCGGAGGTACCTAATCATGTTTGGCTCCCGGGCCTCGAATTTGCCCCGCACGTGACCGGCTACCAACTGAGAGTCGGTAAAGGCATTCAGCCTCTTCACTTTCATATCACTGGCGATTCGGAGTCCAGCGAGTAGGGCCTCATACTCGGCTTCATTGTTGGAGGTTGGGAAGGAGAATCGAACGCCGTACTCAAAGGTCGTCCCCTCGGGGCTGGTGAGAATCAAACCAGCACCAGAGCCATTGGCATTGGAGGATTCGTCGACATGGAGGAGCCACAGGACGTCAGATCTTGGATGTTCGGAGGAGTCCGGAGTGGAGCCATCTTCTGGGATGGTGCATTCAAGGAGGAAATCAGCTAGAATCTGGGCTTTGATGGCCGGGCGAGGTTGATAACGGATATCATACTCGCTTAACTCAATGGCCCACTTAGCCATTCTTCCTGATGTCTTCGGGCGATGGACCACTGCCTTGATGGGTTGGTCGGTAAGGACCATCACAGAATGTGCTTGGAAATATGGTCGTAATCTCCAAACCGATATTACCAGGGCCAAGACCAGCTTCTCGATTCGGGTGTACCTTGTCTCGGCATCCCGGAGCAGTTTGCTGACATAGTAGATCGGCCTCTGGGTCTTCTTCTCTTCTCTGACCAAAACCGAGCCAATCGCGCCTTCAGAGACTGCCAGGTACAGAAATAGCATTTCTCCCAGATTGGGGTTGCTGAGGAGGGGTGGCGAGCCAAGATACCTCTTGAGGTCTTCGAATGACTTTTGGCACTTGGGAGTCCATTGAAAATTCTTGGTAGATCAAAGAGCTTTGAAGAAAGGAAGGCTCCTCTCGGCCGACCGAGCCACAAAGAAGTTGAGGGCCGCAATCCTTCCCGTCAGGCACTGGACTTGTTTGATAGATGTTGGGGGCATCATTTGCTGAAGCGCTTGAATCTTCTGCGGTTGGCTTCGATGCCTCACTGAGAAACCATGAAGCCCAGAAACTTCCCCGAGGTGACACCGAAGGTGCACTTCGTTGGATTGAGCTTCATCCGATACCTTCGGAGTGTCGCGAAGCTTTCAGAAAGATCCCCAATATGCTGGGACGCTTCCTTGCTTTTGACCAGCATGTCATCGACATACACCTCCATATTCCGATCGATCTGCTCCTTGAAGAGTTTGTTTACCAGCTTTTGGTAAGTGGCGCCTGCATTTTTTAGACCAAAGGGCATGACACGGTAACAATAGATACCTCGGTCGGTTATAAAGGCATCTTTTCTTCATCCTCGGGTGCCATCCGAATTTGGTTGTAGCCTAAATAGGCGTCCATGAAGGTCAACATCTAATGACCGGAAGTGGCATCCACGAGCTGGTCGATCCGAGGGAGAGGGAAGCTATCCTTCGGGCATGCTTTGTTAAGGTCGGTGAAGTCGATGCAGATTCGCCATTTACCATTCAACTTTTTCACCATAACAACATTGGACAGCCAGCTTGGATAATTTACCTCCGAATGAAGTTTGCCTTGATGAGCTTGTCCACCTCTTCTTCAATTGCTCTTTGCTGGTCAGGGGCGAAGCTTCTTTTCTTTTGCTTCATGGGTCGGGACATCTCGTCTTCATTGAGACGGTGGAAGAGGACGTCCGGGCTGATCCCAGGCATGTCAGAAGCTGACCAAGCGAAGACATCAGCATTTCTTCGGAGAAAGTCGATCAGCTCCAGTCGGGGCTTCCCCTTCAGTAGCGACCCGATCCTTATGATCCAGTCGGGCCAAGCTTCATCCAATGGTACCTCCTCCAGCTCTTCGGCTGGTTCTCCTCGTTGCTCGGTGAAATCCTCTCAAGCGTCCAGTCCATCGACCTCGGTTAATCTGGATTGCAGGCTGGTGACGAAGCACTGCCGAGCTATAGTTTTGTTTCCTCGAACTACACCAACCCCTCGCTCGGTCGGGAACTTCATAACAAGATGTGGGATGGAGACGGTGGCTCTGAGGGACATCAAGCCAGGTCTTCCCAAGATCACGTTGTAAGGCGACCAGAGCTTGGTCACCAGGAAATCTGCATACACAGTGGCAATGGAAAGCCAGGTTCCTGCTCGGACCGTCAAGGTCACGACCCCCTTCGGGATAATTACATCGCCGGTGAACCCCATTAGGGTGGAGTCCACCGCTCGGAGATTCTCCATGAGAAGTTTCATCTTCATAAACACATTGAGGTACAAAACATTGATGGAGCTTCCACTATCAATGAGAATTCGGCTTACATCATAGTTGTTCAAATTAAGAGATACAACTAGCGCATCATCGTGCGGGAACTGTATCCCCTGGAAGTCATCGTTGGAGAAAGAGAGCTCGTCAGTTCGCGCTTTCTTAAGTGCTGAACCTTCTTCATCATCCCTCCCACCTAAAGGACCACCGACCGCCTCAATCACATTAATGTGGCCAGCGACTGGAGGATTTGGAGGAGGAAGAGGTTGCTGCTGGGGCTCAGGCCGGCGATCGCTCCCATTTCTTGGCTCGGGGGCTCCCCTGAACTGATCCAGTCTACCCCACTGGATGAGCCTTTCGATCTCATTCTTCAGTTGCCAGCACTCTTCAGTGTCGTGACCATGGTCGCGATGGTAGCGGCAATACTTGGTGGGGTCTCTCCGGGCCGCATTTCCTTGAAGAGGAGGTCGAGGGAGCTGGCGCTCGATTTCTATAAGGATCTCCGCTCTTGGGGCAGTAAGCAGAGTGAATCAATTGAACCTCCTAGGCGGGCTCCAAGTGTGGTTCCTTGGCGGCGGTGGGGAATCCTTTGGTGGCGACGAGGGCTTGGCTGATGGGCAGGTCGGTGCTTATCTGAGCCCTTGGGCTCCTTCTTCTTCGTAAGCTCGGCTCGGGCAGCTCTCCGCAATTCTTTGACTCTAGCATATTTGTCTTCCAGAGCCATCATGTCGGAGAGGTTTGGAGGGTAGCTGACCTCCAGCACTAGGTAAAAATCACTCTCCTTCAATACTCGTCCGCCAGGTGGACATGGCCACCTCATGATTAAGGTGGTCCACCTCTAGCATGTCCATGTTGAAATGGCCGAGATACTTCTTCAAGGACTCCCTCTCTCTCTGCTTAACCTCAGAGAGGGAGTCGGACCTCCGTCTGTGACGGCGCTGCTGACGAACTAGCTAATGAAAAGGCGGCTTAGCTCGTCGAAGGAATTAATGGAACCTGGTTTCAAAGCATTGAACCAGGTTCGAGCAGATCCCCTGAGGGTGGAAGGAAAGCGCGGTAGAGGATCGCATCTGATGCCCCGTGGAACATCATGATCGATCAGAAGCTGCTGAGATGGTCGTCGGGGTCGGAGGAGCCATGATAAGGCTCGATGGCGGACAGCTTGACGTGGGAGGGAATCACTTCCTCCATGATCTTCTTAGAGAAGGGGATGCCCTGCTTCACCTTATTCTGAAGCGGATGAGCCTGCTTGGCGGCATCTAGCTCTTGACGCATTTCTTGGAGTTGGCGACGGATCTCCCTATCAGGAAAAGCAGAAGGGGCAGGACGAGGAGGATACTGAGACGGTGTTGAATCATGGCAAGAGAACACCGGGGAGAGGGATCGAGCCTACTGAGATCTAGGGAGATCTTTGCCGTGGACTCCTTGGGGAGTTAGCTTAGCTTCCCTGGGACGGCAAGGGGGGTCCGCAATCCCATGCGGGCTGGAAGAAGAGGTCGCTGGATGAGCGGGGGCTGCATCCTCCTCAAGGGGGGTGAGGGTAGGAGCAGCTAGACGGGGGGCTTCAGAGCGCCCCTGAATCAGGTGGACCATATCCTGGACTTGCTGGACCAGTAAGGCAAACTGGTCCTGGGTCACCGGGGCCGCCAGTGGCGATGAAGTCTCAATTGGCGGTGGTGGTGGCGCAACACTGCTCACCGGATCAGGCCTTTGGGAGGCGACCTAATCTTGGGCTTCGGAGGTAGCCTTTCTTCGGTTGGCCTTGGGAGGAGTTCTCTTTCAGATCGAGATCCTTATCTCCTGGATCACAAGTTTATGGGACTTGAGGACCCTTCCTCTAGCGCCAATTTGTTGCTGCCGAAATCTGTCCTCCAACTCGGACGCAATTGGGCTTCGAGATGGGCTTCCTCCTGGGCGGACTTGCAAAACAATCCTCGCGCAAGAGGCGTTGGGGGTGGCCCTCTGCGGAAGACCCTCCGATGCTCAAGTCAGTGGGGATCGACAATCAACAAAGATGTGGAGAAGGCTCTCGCTGAAGAGTCCCTCAGGGCTCTGAGCAGAGCGCTAATGGCAGAAGCTAAGGAGAAGGAGAGAGGGTTCCAGTGAGCAAGTGCGCGTACCTGAGGAGTCGGCAGGCGACTCTATTTATAGAGGATCACCTAATTCCCTGGGGGCATCGTGGGTTCGAAAGTCGTTAGGATCTGAATCCAGTTTGTTATGAGGTTAGTAGGATTTGTATCTTGTTGGTTAGATGATCGACGGCTAGGAGAGCTTGTTGATGTCTCGAGATTTGGTGAGGACATAGGCTCCAGGGGCCTAGGCCACTCTCGCGGGTCCTAGGCCACTTCCGGATATGATTTCTGTTTGGAATCTTACGAATTCAAGTTCTCTCGCGTCAAATTCCGCAGAGGTATGGATATCGCTCGGGCTAGGCCGAGCAATGGGAGAGATCGGCTAGAGGGGCCGAGAGATGACATAGCTTGGTTGGGCCGAGGGACGATATAGCTCGGTTGGGGCTAAGGAGGACGATATAGCTCGGCTGGGGCCGAGGGACGATATAGCTCGGCTGGAGCCGAGAAATGTGATCCGTGCCTTGGAGTCCTTGGCTCGGCGAGGGGTTAAGGCGCCCAAACTTACCGAGGCTGACTTATTCGGGTGGGTGTAGCACAGCGAGTAGGAAATCAGGGCTAGCCCTAGCCATGTGCACGATTATTGACACACAGCGATTTTACCCCTCAACAATATTTATCATCTCTAAAAAAATTTAATATAGCAACTTTCATTTTAATATTAGAACAATATATCAAAATTTAATATATAATTATAATAGTTATAATAATATTAAAATTGTTGTAATATTAGAATATTATATTTAATGCCACAATATTATATTAATATTATTATAATATGGAAGTTATATATTTTAATGTTACAATATCAAATTTAATGTTATAATATTATACAAAATTAATATTATAATAGAACTTGTCATGTTAATATAACTA
Organism: Calamus simplicifolius; assembly: GCA_900491605.1. Lineage (NCBI taxonomy): Eukaryota > Viridiplantae > Streptophyta > Magnoliopsida > Arecales > Arecaceae > Calamus > Calamus simplicifolius. The sequence goes on from UESW01004330.1 coordinate 111,843, forward strand.
TGACACAAGTTATACTAACATTTAAAAAATTATATTAAATTAATAATTCATTGATATTAAAACTTTTACTTTATATCATAAAATTTGAAAAATGGAGCTTATTGGTTTTCCAAATCACTTATTATACATAACATTAGAATCATAAATTTACAATAAATATTATTCAATCATCTTACTGTACATAACAAAATTAGGAATGGAATTAGCATTCTTGCTCCAAACAAATATTAAATCATTATACTCATTTCATCCCATTCTTGTCTTGATTTTATTCCTACCTTGCTTCCATCCTTTCAATCAAACGAGGCATATGATCTGTTTGAATACACATTAGATGATAAAAGTTTTACCTCAATAATTCGAGCTATTGGATAGATTGATAATATCTAAAATACTTACACACTAAAAATCATATGATTAAAAACTTTAAGCCCATGCTTCAAGTCATTAAAAAACTAGGGACTCTAGATAATATAAAATAATACATATTTTTTAACCTCTTAATACATGAGTTAGGAATCTATAATGATTTGGGTCATCAGTATGAGATCCTTATTATTTAAATTTTGATTAGATAATTTCTAGGTGAAGATATTTAGAATAGAAGCAAATCAAGCGCTATATCTCTCCCTATGACACCTTTTCAATGTTAACTATTTTATGATTAAAGTCATACTTCAAATACATCAGTTGGTTTGATTATTGTATTTAATAATTATTTGAAAAAAACTTAGAACATGTTACCTTTGATGAACACAATCCAAAACATGGAATGAATGATTAAAAATTAACATAAATATTAGAAATTATCAATTTATCACTATTACGACTTACGTGTGGATAAAATCAAAAATGTAATTTCACATGACATAAAAGTAAGAAAAGCTCATAAGGACCTCACTTTGGATTTATCGTGGTTACAAAAAGAATAAAAGAGTACTTTTGAGTGAATAATATCGATCCTGACATCCTTCATGAAAGTAGAAGGATAAAAAAATGTTGTTTATATAAAATAACCATCCATACTCAACATTGATCTTTTAGGATAAGATAAAGGTATAAATATAATTTATGTTTTTATTATTCAAAATATTTTTATCTATGCAATGAGCTTCCATTTTAATCAATAGCACTCAATCTATTAGAACTCCAAAAGGAGATTCCTTTATGTGGCTATCCCTTATATATTTTGAGTTTTTCATTTTTTATCAAAAAAAGAAACAATGCCCTTTAATAGTTTTTTAACAATAGTGAAGTTTTTGTCGTGGCTTTGCATTATGCTCATCTATCTTCCAACTTATTAATACAAAATCTCTCAAAACTTTTCTACTTATATCATTATTTTCTATAAAAAGAGCCAATTTATATCTTCACTTCTAGAATAAAGATATATAAAATTTAAGATATTTTTTCTTTACTTTTCTCTATATTTTCTACTAAAAGGTAAGAAGAACTTAGATGTTTATTTTTTCATATAATATATTTTGTTAACCTATGTTATTATATCTATGATACATACATACATATATATATATATATATATATATATATATATATATATATATATATATATATATATATATATCTATATACTAGTGCTTAATATGCTATTACTTACCATAAAAACTATATTCCATACTCTCCTCTCTTTTACTCATGTTAATCTTAAATATAAATAATTATTTCACCCTAAAATTTTAGCATATAAAGGAATATTTAGTATAGGAATACAACTCAAGTATGCTTGTGTGTATGAGTAAAGTCATTTTACATTTAACTCAATAATATGTCTAGCGATTACACATACCATATAAAAAAATCTTAAAATAAAGTAGGTTAATATTTGAATAAACAAAAATTGGTTCTTCTTAAATAATTTTTATTCATGAGACTTTGTCTGATCATATAAACTACTCATGAATCCAATGGCATTTTTTTAATATCTCTTTCTTTAGAAAATCTCAAAATAATTCTAAATAAAATTCTTAAATATACTATATGCTAAGACTAGATAAAATAATGTACATAAGGTTATTCCTTCTCATGTAACATATCATTTTTTTTCTTGAATATCTTACAAATATCAATGTCTATATATTAAAATGGTTAGAAAAAAGTTCATTGAATTTGATATGCATACTAATAGTATTTATGGAAACTTAGTCTAAAAATATTATTACTAACAATTGTATAACTTAAATATTTAGTAATTCATGATAAAAGATGACGAGGGAGGGAATTAGGTAGAATGGTTTAATGTTATAACTATATTTAGTGGTGGGTACCAATAGTTGCTATAGATATGGTAGGGCATCCTGTTAAAAGTAAATGAATGGATGGATTAAAATAAATGAATGGATGGATCAAAATAAGAGAATTGATTATAATTATGTTTATCTTATGTTGCAACCACAATCATAATCTTATATAAGAATAGATAGTGTCATTTAATATACATACTTACATATACACACATACATATATATTATAATATTTGTATTTGAGATATTTGGGGTACATAGAAAATATTGCTCAATGAAATATAAAAAGAAAAATATTTGAATAGTAAAAGAATAATAAATAGACAACAACGTTATAGCTACTAAAAAGCTAATTAGATATACATTTAATGATATAATAGTGCATTTTATGTCATTAGTATTATGAAAGTATAAATGAAAATGTGTGATAAATAAAAATAAAAGGCACATAATATTTATTCAACTTTATAATTAAAAAGACACTTTAGAGACATTAATTATGCAACTCAATCATGTAAGTTATTAGTTATATGAGAATATTAAGCACATCGATGCCATTAGTTAACAAAAAGGTATTAAATATAAAGTGAAATAATTAAAATTTTATGTATGAAATTATTAACCTATTACCATGAAGACTTGCATCAGTAAAATTGATATTGCAATTTTACATGTAAGCACAAAAATTGGGATCATTATATATATATATATATATATATATATATATATATATATATGTATGTATGTATGTATGTATGTATGTATGTATATATATATGTATGTATATATCTGTGTATAGACTTGGTTATAAGCCTAGATCGGGCTTCATCTTCTCCATTCTGGGTCCATATAGTTCATAGATTTCAAAGGTATAACAAGATGGAATAGCTTCAGAATTTGTAGATTCAAGATGAAGAAGGTAAATATAGTCAAATTCAGAATTCAACCACTTTTTTATTCTTAAATCCCTGCAAATTTAAAGCTACTTATGTCTTTCTTCTCTTTGAGATTTTTGAACTATGTATGGTCCAAAATGACTACATTAAAAGGTAGATCTTTTATCATCTTGTTATATGCATTTTCATAAAAATAGAAGAATCGGTGAAAAAATAATTAATTTTATTTTTCTAATATATTTCTAATTTTCTATAGACATTTCAGCCAAAAAAAAAAGAAAGAAAAAAAAATAGTCATTCAAATTCTGTTTAAGAACCGCCATCAAAACAGTGGAAGGTCCTCTCCTGCTTTTCCACAAACCTGCCCCGTTCTTACGCATTTTTTTGCCCCCGTCCTTTACTGGCGAGACGAGAATCCATGCCCTTCGTCTTGGCCTTCTCTCGGGCCGCATCGTCGTTCGTCCATGTCCTCGGTTGCAGTCGGAGGTTTAGGGCTTCAAAAACCAAACACCTCCAAGGCACTCCGAATTCTCTTCCTTCCGATCTCCTATGGTCTCTCCAGCCATGGATTCCACCAAAAAAGCCACGGAGGACAAGGAGGAGCGATCATGTCGAGGGCCACCAAAAGACTTCCAGCCGAGGAGGTTCTTATTTGATTCTTCTCCTACTCAATTTATCCCTTGAAGAAGATTTTTTCATTATTTTTTTTCTTTCTTGTGTTTTGTAGTTATCAAATCAAGGTATTCGAGGTTGCAATGCAAAGGAACACTATTGCAGTGCTGGAAACAGGGGCCGGAAAGACAATGATCGCGGTGATGCTTATTGATGTGACTGATCCAATGCCGTTAGAGAACCGTGAAGGAAGGAAACCGATGAAGCCCCCTTTGGCCTCCAAAGGGCCCTTCGGCCATGGTGGCGTTTATGGCCTCATAAAGCCACGCACTCCAATTGCTCTAAGCTCCAAGACCGACGGCCCCAAGGCCGATGGCTCCAAGGCCGACGGCTCCACGGCCGACAGCTCCAAGGCCGACGGCCCCACGGCCGACATCTCCAAGGCCGACAGCCCCAACCTCTGATGTCCCTTCGGCTGATGCGGCTGATCAAACCATATGACCCATGAGATGGAGGGATCACGAACTCAATGTCACACGGTCGGCGCACTCCGCTCTTCTCGGCCTTGGGCTCATCTTAGCAGCGGCCCACCTCGATCTTGGCATCGGTCGCGGCCCACTTCGACACGGCGTCGGTCTCGGCAACGGCGTCGGCGTCCTCCAGCCCATCTTGACCTCCGCGTCGGTCACGGCCCATCTCGACCTTCGCATCGGTCACGGCCCATTCCCGTCTCGGTGTTGGTCATGGCGTCGGTCTCGGCAACGGCATTGGCGTCGGCTCCGGCCCATCTCGACCTCCGCATCGGTCACGGCCCATCTCGACCTTCGCGTCGGTCATGGCCCATTCCCGTCTCGGTGTCGGTCACGGCGTCGGTCTCGGCAACGGCGTCGGCGTCGGCTCCGGCCCATCTCGACCTTCGCGTCGGCCTTGGCATCGGTTTCGGCAACGGCCACCCACGTTCAAGCTACGTGGCCCACTTCCTCGAGAGTGGCGGATAACTTCACTATGAACGTGCTCGGCGACGTGGGCAACGAACGTGCCTTCCCTTGGTGCAGCTAATGGCAGGCATGACCCCCCACGTTCAGCCCCACTACCCATCCTTTGCGGCATGTCAAAGGACTGAAAACTGCCAACCATCCGAAGGATTCAACTGTTGCGAACAAAGGGTAGAGGGACCCCTGAACAGGTATATAGAGATCCCGACTCACAATAAGGGGGGGAGGACTCAATCTCGACTCTTTCATAAAAAAATCCTTTCTCCAGATCGCTGACTTGAGCGTCGGAGGGTCCCCACCGGAACCACCGGTCCGGACTTTTCTTGCAGGCCCCAGAAGGAAGACGGTGACCTCTCTACACTCTCGAAGGCCTGCTGAGATCTCAGCTCACTCGGCGCTCATCGCAAGTGATTTGGCAGCAACAGATTGGCGCGCCAGGTAGGGACGCAGGCAACGCACTCTCCCTGCGACTCCGTTAATTCTGCCAGGAAGACGATGGTGACAACGCGAGCTCAGGAAGTTTCCACCAGCCATGCTGCGGAGCGTGTCCCATAGGCTGAACAATCGGAGGATAACCTCCATGTTCCGCCTGCACCACCTTCGGTTGGCCAGGTCGATCGGCTCGACGCCCTGGCCCGTCAAGTACAAGATATGGTAACCGTGGTGCAAAGGTTACAAGAGCACTGCTTCACTGCCGTACCTGAACCACCACAACCCCCTTTGTTCCGTGAGGAAGGCCATGATGCTAGCCGGCCTCATCAGGGTAGAACTCCCCTGGAAGCCTCCCACCACTCATCCCAGAGGCCGCGCTGTCGAGAAACCTTGAAATGACGACGATCCTGCTCACATCATTCTGACTATCTTCGCCGGCAACACGATGAGAAAGAGCCACGGCAGGTGCACTCTGCACATCGCCGTGCCTCCCCATCTTCATCCTCTGACTCTTCTAAAGACGACATCAACAGGAGAGCCACTCGTCGGGCTGAGCGGCGGCTCGATGAATATCATCAGCGGTTGGAAGAGCTCAGTCGTCAAATCGCCAATCCTCACGAGGTGATATACGACCATCGTCCTCCGCTCTCCCGCCGCATCATGGAGGAGCCAGTTCTGCCTCGGTTCCGTCTTCCCCAGCTGGACCCCTACGATGGTACGACGGACCCTCTGGACCACTTGGAGAGCTATAAGGTCCTCATGCAGGTCCAAGGGGCGACGGACTCTCTTCTGTGTGTTGCTTTTCCAGCCACACTACGGAAAGCAGCGCATGCATGGTATTCTCGTTGCCGTCCCGCAGTATCAATTCGTTTAGGCAACTTGAGCGGTCTTTCCTGGCTCACTTTGATGCATGCCGAAAGATCCCTCGAGTCACCGATAGCTTGTTTGCCGTCCAACAAAGGGGTGGCAAGACCCTAAAGGACTTTGTAGCTCGATTTAAGGAGGCCGCGCTCGAAGTCTATAACTTGGAAGATTCTGTCGCTACCCTAGCATTGAAGCGAGGACTTCGCCCCTCCAGATTTGCATATTCTCTGGACAAAAAGCCTTCCGGCTCCTATGCCGAGTTGCTAAGTCGGGCACAGAAATACATCCGCGCCAATGAGGCTGAGTCGTCCAGAAGGGAAGCCGACAAGAGTTCCAATAAGAAGCCGACACCCACGGAACCAGCTGTGGGACGATCCAGGCAGCCCGAACCACCCCGTCGCTTTGACCACCGGCCCCAGGCGCTGGTTCCTAAGGAGCAGTTTACTCCTCTCATGGCTCCGATCTCCCACATCCTACTAGAGATTGAGGAGGAGCCTTACTTTCAACGCCCACATCCCCTAAAGTCAGTAAACCCCCGCAACAAAGAGCTTTACTGCCGGTATCACCGAGACTATGGACATGACACTGAAGACTGCCGCCATTTGAAGATGGCTATAGAAGAGCTTGTCCAGCAGGGTCACTTGGGCAAGTTCGTTCGAAGAAATCCCACTGCCCCGGGTACGTCGGCACCTCCAGCGCCTCAGACTGGCATCGACAATGCCCCAACGGAAAAAACAATAGCATGATCTCATGGGGGGCAAGCAGCAGCTCGAAAAGTCGACGGAAGGAGGCAAGCTTCTCCTCCGCACGTGGAACGCGGACAACTTACGACGGTATTATCAGTAGCTTGCTGATTTTATTAGCTTAAGTTTTTTTTTTAATAAAGTATTATTCAGAATATCCTTGTTTTATCATGCTCGTGGGATGAGTATATTTCTTAGAAAAAGATCGGTTCCGCACCGGCAACCAAAGATCGGCTCCGCGTCGGCACAAAAAGACCGGTTCGCACTGGCAACTTAAGACCGGCTCCGCGTCGGCACAAAAAGACCGGTTCCGCACCGGCAACTTAAGACCGGCTCCGCATCGGCACAAAAAGACCGGTTCCGCACCGGCAACTAAAGACCGGCTCCGTGTCAACACCAAAGACCGGCTCCGCATCGGTACAACAAGACCGGTTCCACACCGGTAACTAAAGACCGGCTCCGCGTCGGCACTTAAAGACCGTTCCGCGTTGGCACAAAAAGACCGGTTCCGCACCAGCAACTTAAGACCGGCTCTGTGTCGGCACAAAAAGACCGGTTCCGCACCGACAACTTAAGACCGGCTCCGCGTCGGCACAAAAAGACGGTTCCGCACCGGCAACTAAAGACAGCTCCGTGTCGGCACCAAAGACCAGCTCCGCGTCGTCACAACAAGATCGATTCCACGCCGGAAACTAAAGACCGGCTCCGTGTCGGCACTTAAAGACCGGCTCCGCATCGGCACAAAAAGACTGGTTCCGCACCGTAACTTAAGACCGGCTCCGCGTCAGCACAAAAAGATCGGTTCTGCACCGGCAACTAAAGACCGGCTCCGCATCGGCACCAAAGACCGGCTCCGCATCGGCACAAAAAGACCGGCAACTTAAAGACCAGCCCCGCGTTGGCACTTAAAGACCGGTCTCGCGTCGGCACTCAAGCCACGCTCCGCGTCGGCACCTTCAAGCCCCACTCCGCATTGGCACACTCAAGCCCAAGTCTCCCCTCGACACTCAAGCCCGGCTCCGCATCGGCAATCCAAGCCCAGGACCTCCTGCGGATTCCATTCCAGCTGCCCTTGGATTTCAGCACTGGTCCCCCCCCCCCGCCTTCGATCATCACGGTTCCCTGGGGGGCAGGTCATCAACTCTGCAGAAGGAGACCAATTTCTTTAAAGAAAAGGCACCTGACGACAACTCTCTGGCCACCCTCCGGGGTTAAAGGCTCCCGAGCATGGTCGAATCCCAGTGACTCTCGGTGTTGGGCCTGGTGTGGTGCTATCAAGGCCCAGGTGGGCTAACTTGTATTGGGCTGGGTTTGAGTCCAAGGGTTGAGATTAAATCAAGTCACGGGTGTACACGGGCTTGGGGATTAGTTTAATCTCATTGGTTTAGTCCATGGGAGTTTTTGTTGAGTCTGGGTCTGGCCCACTTTGTGGATGTATTTAAACCCTAGTCTCTAGGGTTTGGATGGAAAATAGAGAACAGATTCTTTTCTCCCAAAAATTCCCTTCTCTCATCATAGGGCGGCAACCCTTTCTTTCTCCTCCCCATCTTCCTCCTTTTTCAAGAAGTAACCTAACAGGATTAGAAATCCTTAGTTCTAGTTCTTGTTGAACGGGGAATCCCATTGCTATTCATCAAGGTCTAAACCTAACAGGATTGGGAATCCTTAGTTCTAGTTCTTGTTGAACGGGGAATCCCATTGCTATTCATCAAGGTCTAAACCTAACAGGATTGGGAATCCTTAGTTCTAGTTCTTGTTGAACGGGGAATCCCATTGCTATTCATCAAGGTCTAAACCTAACAGGATTAGGAATCCTTAGTTCTAGTTCTTGTTCAACAGGGAATCCCATTGCTATTAATCACAGTCTAAACCCTAACACTCGGGTCATCCTCCGGGGTTCAAAAGGCTCTCGACGGCCTCAACTTTGCCTCAGCGGCTTCGTTACAGCCTCAACGGCCTCAACTCTGTATCAGCGGCCAACGGCCAATCGGGTAATACCTTTGTTTAAATTACACACTTGCAACATATAGCTGGTTACTTTCAGCCATCAAGAAGCCTCAAGACAACTCACAGCCTCCTCCCCCCTCGGCCGTTTAGGTGTAGAAGCTGATCCCCAGGACACCATCCTGATCGTTCGCTTCGTGGGAGTGTTGTCGATGGTGGCTTGAGCTGGTGGAGGCCCCATGATGGCCGGTAGCGGCTGTTGCGTCTTCTGGACATACTTGCCGAGGTAGCCCCGCTGGATGAGCTCCTCGATGGCCCACTTCAAGCTGTAGCAGCTGTCGGTGTCGTGGTCATAATCCTGGTGAAAATGGCAGTAGCGGCTTTTGTCGCGGGGTGCACCTTTGTTCATGGGGGGAGGACGTTGAAGATAAGGCTCACCCTCGATCTCCATCAGAATGTGGGATCGAGGGGCTAGAAGAGGAGTGAGCTTACTCTCGTCGGGGATGGGGCTCCGACGCCTATTCTCGGAATGGTGAGGCGGGTCAGCTCGCCTGTGTCGAGGGGGCCCGCTGGAGTTTCTTGAAGATTCCCGACGGGTGAAGTCGGCTTCATCCGCGTGGATATATTTCTGAGCTCGGAGGAGGAGATCGAATAAGAGCTTGGGGGCTTCTTATCCAAGAAGAAAGTGAAGCGGGACGGGAGGAGTCCCTGCTTCAACGCCAGGGCGGCCACCGCATCGTCGAGATGGTAGACCTCGAGGGTGGCGGTCTTGAATCGGGACACGAAGTCCCGCAGTGACTCTCCTTCCTTCTGACGGATGGAGAAAAGGCTGTCTGCCACCCTTGGGATCCGGCGGCAGGCATCAAAGTGGGCCAAAAATGCCCTCTCCAGCTCTCGGAAGGAGTCGATACTGTGAGGGGGCAGGCGTGAGTGCCATGCACGGGCGGCCTTCCGTAGGGTAGCAGGGAAGGCTTTGCAGAGAAGGGCGTCTGGAGCGCCTTGGATTTGCATCATAGCTTTGTAACTCTCGAGGTGATCGAGGGGGTCCATCGTACCATCGTACGGGTCGATCTGAGGAAAGCGAAACCTGGAGGGGACCGGTTCCTTTAGTATGCGGTGAGTGTAAGGAGGACGAGTGTCGAGCTCTTCCTCCGGTTGCTGACGGTTGATCTTTCTAGCAAGCTCATCGAGGCGCCTGTTGTACTCCTCCAGGCGTTCCTCTGCCTGGCGGCTGATCGTCGGGGCCCTCCGAGATGGCTCGGAGGAAGAAGAAGAAGAGAAGGCAGAAGGAGATGGAGACGGAAGTCGGGACTTCCGCCTGGGTTCCTCGTGATGATGTGGCTTGGGAGGAAATTCGTTGGGGATGTGGTCAGGGGACCGCGACCGCTTGGAGGTCTCGCGTCGAGGCTTCCTAGGGGAAACTTGACGTCGGCCGGTCTCTCGCCGATCGGCCTCCCGCCGAGGAGAACCTCCCCTCGCCGACAGTTGACTGGCGAGGGGAGCAGTCTGATGCTGGGTGGCCACAAACTGTTGTTGCTGGAGCCCGTGGACCATGGTAGTGAGATTCTGGACTTGCTGGGCGAGGTTTGCTAGCTGCTCCGCTATTTGGACAGCGGCGTCCGGCGGCGGGTAGGCGACCGGAGGGTTGGCAGCGGAGGGATTGGCCTCCTGCTATCTAGTTGGCGGGAGGAGCCCCGCTGGGCAGCTGACGGAGGCATCCCGAGCTCGTGCCACCACCATGGCTTCTTGAAGAGAAGAGGGGGAGAGAGATAGCTCAGGGAGAACGCTCGCTACTTTTTCTTATCCCCCTTCCTGGCGCGCCAATCTGATGACGCTCAATCACCTCTCCTGGACATCGGGAATGGAGGTGCTTCTCGAATCCTCGCTTCGCCGGGTTACCTGCAGAAAAGTCTCGGGACCGAAGGGGGTCTCCGGTGAGATCCTTCGATGGCCAAGTTAGTGACTGAGGTCACAGCTGAAGAGGGGCTCGAGAGAGCCCTTTTTAGTGTAGAAAGAGGGATCTCAGAGAGGAGGAATCCCTTTCTGAGAGTTGAGATGGCGATTTTGGGGGTTATCGCGCATACCTGTTTGGTGAGTGGATTCACCTTTTTATAGGGGTTGACCCTGGCATGATCACGTGGGATTGCGTGAGGAGGGGATGTCTGCGGAGTTCAGTTGCGTGAATCTGCGCTGGTTGGTGGGTCCTGTCCCATCACCAACGTGGCCAGTGGGTTGCTGGATCTGGCGCTGTCGGGCGACGCGCGTCAGAGAGGCAGTTTCTTGAACCGCTGGGGCTGATCTGGCGGGAACTAGGAAATCCCGACTTGTCAGGGCTGAGCCGGGTCGACCTGAGATGGCTGGGGCCAATCCGTTGGCAAGGCAATGCCGGGACGGGACCGAATCGATGGACTTGGAGGAGCCGGGGCCGAGTCGGGCTGGCCGGGGATGGCCTTGGCCGACTCGGCTGAACTGGAGACGCCGGGGCCGAGTTGGGCTGGCCGGGGATGGCCTTGGCTGACTCGGCAGGATTGGAGAAGCGAAGGAAGTGTCGGGGCCGGGAGGTGCCGGGGCCGCCTAGCTTGGACACGCCGGGGCCGGCTGGGAAGATGCCGGGGCCGTCTGGGAGGTGTCGGGCCGCCTAGCTTGGACACGCCGGGGCTGGCTGGGAAGTGCCGGGGCCGCCTAGCTTGGAGACATAGAGGGCCGGCTAGGAAGAAGTCGGGCGGGCCGCCTAGGAAGTGCCGGGGCCGGGAGGTGCCAGGGCCGCCTAGCTTGGACATGCCGGGGCCGGCTGGAAAGATGCTAGGGGCCGACTCGCTTGGAGACGCCGGCCTTGGAGGTGTCGGCCTTGGAGGTGCCTTGGAGGTGTCGGCCTTTGGGGCCATCGGTCTTGGAGCCGTCGGTCTTGGAGGTGTCGGCCTTTGAGGTGCCGGCCTTGGAGCCATCGGTCTTGGAGGTGTCGGCCTTTGAGGCCGTCGGTCTTGGAGGCGTCGGCATTTGGGGCCGTCGGTCTTGGTGGTGTGGCCTTTGGGGCCGTCGGTCTTGGAGCCGTCGGCCTTTGGGGCCGTCGGTCTTGGAGGTGCCGGTCTTGGAGCTGTCGGCCTTTGGGGCCGTTGGTCTTGGAGCCGTCGGTCTTGGAGGTGTCGGCCTTTGGGGCCGTTGGCCATGGAGGTGTCGGCCTTTGAGGTGCCGGCCTTGGAGCCGTCGGCCTTTGGGGACGTCGGTTTGGAGGTGTCTGCCTTTGGGGCCGTCGGTCTTGGAGCCGTTGGCCATGGAGTGTCGGCCTTTGAGGTGCCAGCCTTGAGCGTCGGTCTCGGAGGTGTCGGCCTTTGGGGCCGTCGATCTTGGAGGCGTCGGCCTTTGGGGCCATCGGTCTTGGTGGCGTCGGCCTTTGGGGCCGTCGGTCTTGGAGCCATTGGCCTTCGGGGCCATCGGTCTTGGAGGTGCCGGTCTTGGAGCCGTCGGCCTTTGGGGCCGTCGGTCTTGGAGATGCCGGTCTTGGAGCCGTCGGCCTTTGAGGCCGTCGGTCTTGGAGCCGTCGGTCTTGGAGGTGTCGGCCTTTGGGGCCGTTGGTCTTGGAGGTGTCGGCCTTTGGGACCGTTGGTCTTGGAGGCGTCGGCCTTTAGGGCCGTCCAAAAAAATTTTATTTTTCATGGGGTCAACTAGCCCCATCAAATGCCCCCCACACTCCTTGAGCTTGCGTGCCCCGCACCAGCTAAGCGAAAGGAGTGTAGAACTTTACCTTGGCATCTGCTCTTTCATGTTAGCTTTAACTATGATTCCTTTGGATGGGGAAACCTCTTTCCTCTTGCGTTGCCTTGGATGGACGTCTGCGTGCCTTCTTTGGCTAGCTGAGGGCGGCTAGTAATCCTCTCCCAATGCGGAGTCTGGAAGTCTTTTGAACCCAGGAGGGTGACCTGAGAGCTGAGAGTCGTCAGGTTCCTTTTGAACCGCCTTGGGGGTGTGGAACCGCTGCGAGGGGTGACTCAGCCGGGTACGGAGCCTTTAGGGACTTAACCTACTCGGGGGCATCGCCGTGCCGGAGCCGAGTGGTGTCCCGTGGGCCGCGATGCTAGTGAGCTCCTTTTGAACCAACCTGGGGGTTTGTGTTCCGCCCAAGTGGTGACTCAGCCGGGTACGGAGCCTTTAGGGTCTTAACCTACTCGGGGGCACCGCCGTGCCAGGGCGAGTGGTGTCCCATAGGCCGCGATGCCAGTGAGCTCCTTTTGAACCAACCTGGGGGTTTGTGTTCCGCCCAAGTGGCGACTCAGCCGGGTACGGAGCCTTTAGGGTCTTAACCTACTCGGGGGCACCGCCGTGCCGGGGCCGAGTGGTGTCTCATGGGCCGCGATGCCAGTGAGCTCCTTTTGAACCATCTTGGGGGTTTGTGTTCCGCCAAGTGGCGAGTCAGCCAGGTACGGAGCCTTTAGGGTCTTAACCTACTCGGGGGCACCGCCGTGCCGGGGCCGAGTGGTGTCCCATGGGCCGCATGCCAGTGAGGTCCTTTTGAACCAACCTGGGGGTTTGTGTTCTGCCCAAGTGGCGACTCAGCCGGGTACGGAGCCTTTAGGGTCTTAACCTACTCGGGGGCACCGCCGTGCCGGGGCCGAGTGGTGTCCTGTGGGCCGCGATGCCAGTGAGCTCCTTTTGAACCATCCTGGGGGTTTGTGTTCCGCCCAAGTGGCGATTTAGCCGGGTATGAAGCCTTTAGGGTCTTAACCTACTCGGGGGGCACCGCCGTGCCGGGGCCGAGTGGTGTCCCATGGGCCGCGATGCTGGTGAGCTCCTTTTGAGAGACTTGGCGCAAGGGAGAACAAGCTATGGCATCAGAAAGGGTCTTCTTTATTACTCATGCTTCTGGGAGTACATCATTGGTAATTCTGGCGGAGGTTGTCCGCATTCCAGGTACGTGGAATGGGCTTCCCGTCAAGCTCTTCTAGTTTGTATGCCCCCGGTGGAACGCCTTGGCGACGCGGTAGGGACCTTCCCAGGAGTACGTTACTCGGCAACTCCTCCCCCCTCGGCCATTTAGGTGCAGAAGCTGATCCCCAGGACACCATCCCGATCGTTCGCTCCGTGGGAGTGTTGTCGACAGTGGCTTGAGTTGGTGGAGGCCCCATGATGGCCGGCAGCGGCTGTTGCGTCTTCTGGACATACTTGCCGAGGTAGCCCCGCTGGATGAGCTCCTCGATGGCCTGCTTCAAGCTGCAACAGCTGTCGGTGTCGTGGCCATAATCTTGGTGGAAACGGCAGTAGCGGCTTTGTCGGGGTGCACCTTTGTTCATGGGGGGAGGACGTTGAAGATAAGGCTCACCCTCGATCTCCATCAGAATGTGGGATCGAGGGGCTAGAAGAGGCGTGAGCTTACTCTCGTCGGGGATGGGGCTCCGACGCCTATTCTCGGAATGGTGAGGCGGGTCAGCTCGCCTGTGTCGAGGGGGCCCGCTGGAGTTTCTTGAAGATTCCCGGCGGGTGAAGTCGGCTTCATCCGCGCGGATATATTTCTGAGCTCGAAGGAGGAGATCGGAATAAGAGCTTGGGGGCTTCTTATCTAAGGAGAAAGTGAAGCAGGACGGGAAGAGTCCCCGCTTCAACGCCAGGGCGGCCACCGCATCATCGAGATGGTAGACCTCGAGGGCGGCGGTCTTGAATCGGGACACGAAGTCCCGCAGTGACTCTCCTTCCTTCTGGCGGACGGAGAAAAGGCTGTCTGCCACCCTTGGGATCTGGCGGCAGGCATCAAAGTGGGCCAAAAATGCCCTCTCCAGCTTCCGGAAGGAGTCGATGCTGTGAGGGGGCAGGCGTGAGTGCCATGCACGGGCGGCCTTCCGCAGGGTGGCGGGGAAGGCTTTGCAGAGAAGGGCGTCTGGAGCGCCCTGGATTTGCATCATAGCTTTGTAACTCTCGAGGTGATCGAGGGGGTCCGTCGTACCATCGTACGGGTCGATCTGAGGAAAGCGGAACCTGGAGGGGACCGGTTCCTCCAGTATGCAGCGAGTGTAAGGAGGACGAGTGTTGAGCTCTTCCTCCGGTTGCTGACGGTTGATCTTTCTAGCGAGCTTATCGAGGCGCCTGTTGTGCTCCTCCAGGCGTTCCTCCGTCTGGCGGCTGATCGTCGGGGCCCACCGAGATGGCTCGGAGGCAGAAGAAGAAGAGGAGGCAGAAGGAGATGGAGACGGAAGTCGGGACTTCCGCCTGGGTTCCTCATGATGATATGGCTTGGGAGGAAATTCGTTGGGGCTGTGGTCAGGGGACCGCGGCCGCTTAGAGGTCTCGCGTCGAGGCTTCCTAGGGGAAACTTGACGTCGGCCGGTCTCTCGCCGACCGGCCTCCCGAGGAGAACCTCCCCTCGCCGACAGTTGACTGGCGAGGGGAGCAGTCTGATGCTGGGTGGCCACGGACTGTTGTTGCTGGAGCCCGTGGACCATGGCAGTGAGATTCTGGACTTGCTGGGAGAGGTTTGCCAGCTGCTCTGCTGTTTGGACAGCGGCGTCCGGCGGCGGGGAGGCGACCGGAGGGTCGGCAGCGGGGGGATTGGCCTCCTGCTGTCTAGCTGGCAGGAGGAGCCCCACCGGGCAGCTGATGGAGGCATTCCGAGCTCGCGTCACCACCATGGCTTCTTGAAGAGAAGAGGGGGAGAGAGATGTAGCTCAGGGAGAACGCTCGCTACTTTTTCTTATCCCCCTTCCTGGCGCACCAATCTGATGACCCTCAATCACCTCTCATGAACGTCGGGAACGGAGGTGCTTCTCGAATCCTCGCTTCGCCGGGTTACCTGCAGAAAAGTCCCGAGATCGGAGGGGGTCTCCGGTGGGACCCTCCGACGGCCAAGTTAGTGACTGAGGTCACAGCTGAATAGGGGCTCGAGAGAGCCCTTTTTAGTGTAGAAAGAGAGATCTCAGAGAGGAGGAATCCCTTTCTGAGAGTTGAGATGGCGATTTTGGGGGTTATCGCGCATACCTATTTGGTGAGTGGATTCACCTTTTTAGGGGTTGACCCTGGCATGATCACGTGGGATTGCGTGAGGAGGGGATGTCTGCGGAGTTCAGTTGCGTGAATCTGCGCTGGTTGGTGGGTCCTGTCCCATCACCAGCATGGCCAGTGGGTTGCTGGATCTGGGGCTGTCGGGCGGCGCGCGTCAGAGAGGCAGTTTCTTGAACCGCTGGGGCTGATCTGGCAGGAACTGAAAAATCCCGTTTGTCAGGGCCGAGTCGGGTCGACCCGAGATGGCTGGGGCCAATCCCGCTAGCAAGGCAGTGCCGGGGCGGGGCCGAATCGACGGACTTGGAGGAGCCGGGGCCGAGTCGGGCTGGCCGAGGATGGCCTTGGCCGACTCGGCTGAACTGGAGACGCCGGGGCCGAGTTGGGCCGGCCGGGGATGGCCTTGGCCGACTCGGTGGAACTGGAGACGCCGGGGCCGAGTCGGGCCGGCCGGGGATGGACTTGGCCGACTTGGCGGAACTGGAGATGCCGGGGCCGAGTCGGGCTGGCCGGGGATGGCCTTGGCCGACTTGGCGGAACTGGAGACACCGGGGCCGAGTCGGGCAGGCCGGGGTGGCCTTGGCCGACTCGGCGGGACTGGAGACGCCGGGGTCGAGTCGGGCTGGCCGGGGATGGCCTTGGCCGACTCGGCGGGACTGGAGAAGCGAAGGAAGTGTCGGGCCGAGAGGTGCTGGGGCCGCCTAGCTTGGACACGTCGGGGCCGGCTGGGAAGATGCCGGGGCCGCCTGGGAGGTGCCGGGCCGCCTAGCTTGGACACGCCGGGGCCGGCTGGGAAGTGCCGGGGCCACCTAGCTTGGAGACGTAGAGGACCGGCTAGGAAGATGCTGGGCCGCCTAGGAAGTGCCGGGACCGGGAGGTGCCGGGCCGCCTAGCTTGGACATGCATGGGCCGGCTGGGAAGATGCCGAGACCGACTCGCTTGGAGACGCCGGCCTTGGAGGTGTCGGCCTTGGAGGTGCCGGCCTTGGAGGTGTCGGCCTTTGGGGCCGTCGGTCTTGGAGGTGTCGGCCTTTGGGGCCGTCGGTCTTGGAGGCATCGGCATTTGGGGCCGTCGGTCTTGGTGGTATCGGCCTTTGGGGCCGTCGGTCTTGGAGCCATCGGCCTTTGGGGCCGTCGGTCTTGGAGGTGTCGGTCTTGGAGCCGTCGGCCTTTGGGGCCGTCGGTCTTGGAGCCGTCGGTCTTGAGGTGTCGGCCTTTGGGGCCGTTGGCCATGGAGGTGTCAGCCTTTGAGGTGCCGGCCTTGGAGCCATCGGCCTTTGGGGCCGTTGGTCTTGGAGGTGTCGGCCTTTGGGGCCGTCGATCTTGGAGCTGTCGGCCTTGGAGGTGTCGGCCTTTGAGGTGTCAGCCTTGGAGCCGTCGGTCTTTGGGGCCGTCGGTTTGGAGGCGTCGGCCTTTGGGGCCGTCGGTCTTAGAGGTGCCGGTCTTGGAGCCGTCGGCCTTTGGGGCCGTCGGTCTTGGAGCCGTCAGCCTTTGGGGCCGTCGGTCTTGGAGATGCCGGTCTTGGAGCCGTCGGCCTTTGGGGCCGTCGGTCTTGGAGCCGTCGGTCTTGGAGGTGTCGGCCTTTGGGGCCGTTGGTCTGGGAGGTGTCGGCCTTTGGGGCCGTCGGTGTTGGAGGCGTCGGCCTTTGGGGCCGTCCAAAAAAATTTTATTTTTCATGGGGTCAACTGGCCCCATCAGATTTAAGATTAGCTTGATAAAATGCCAGGAAAAGCTTATTGGCCATTCAATTTTCTGTCTCAGTTTTTCTGTCCAACTAAGGCCTGTTTGGATAATCTTGCTGGATTCTTAGGATTGGAAACATGATTTCTATTATTAAAGAATATGAGGCCTGGCCCATCCTATGTCCACGTGACTTCTCCCTGTGGTATTCAGGCCTTTACCCCACCAAACGTTGCCCTCTGCCCTTCTCCCATCTTTCCCACCCTCTCTTTCTTTCCAATCTCATGATTCCTGCTGGATTGCATAGGATAATCCTAACATGCCCTAAAGATAGCCAGTTTATAGTGTAAAGGGAAGAAAATCTATGGTTTCTTGTGCCTGTTAATTGACCAGGTTCTTCGGGGATGGATACAATCTAATAAGCACGTGCAACAGTTTTTCTCATCTTAGTTATAAATTCCAAGAACTTCCAGTAAAGCAAAACCTTCTTGCTCTTTACACTCAGAAACATTGGAATTGTAACTTTAATTCTGTCGTTAATTTAGATTTTGTGACATTTTGGTTCATGAAAGAAAACTACCTCATACTTCTACCCACCTAGAGACAAGTGACACATTCTCCTTGCAGAATAAGATAAACACTAGTCTTATATGATGTTACCCACTGGATAGATTCCTTGCAATGCTTTTGAAATTTAGTGTATTCCACTTAGATTAAACTATTTAAATGTAACTAGGCTTACTGCAGTACATCAAATAATAAAATGAAGATCTGGAAACATATTTTTAAAGATTGCTTCAAGGTTCACTCATGCACCTTAAGGAGATTCTTCTGTATCAGTTCATGCACTGTGCTCTCAAAAACTCTGCAACATTTGTAGTACCCTTTTATTGCTGGAATTTGTTAATTTTGCTGGAAAAGATTATCAGAAAGATACATGTGATGCTTGATGGTATTATTACTCTGCTTACTTCATAGGACTTTCAACAAGTTGGGACATGTGGGATTTCATTGCTAAGCGAAGCAGAAGACTTCCAAGACACCAGAGTAGCTCTTCTGATACTTCACTACGCTTTTCTCATGCTGAGTTCTCCCCATTTTGATACTTTATTTATACACAAAAATAAAAAAGTAAAACCAACAATTAGTCATTTTGTTTAGTACCTAGTTAAAATACAGTGGAAAAGTTGAGGCTTTAGCATGCAGTAGTTGAAAAATGCAGAACTCTAATACAAAAGATAAAGTTTTCAAATGCTAGTAGTCTCGTGTATATCCATTGGCACATGAAAGGAAACAAAAAAAGAAAGAATAGAGCATTTACTCTTGGACGACTTACAAGAGAAAAAAAGTAATTGAAAAATGTTATCAATTAATATAACATCAATTTACATCAAGAAAAATATGATTCACATGACATCTAACAACAAAAGAAAAATTTTAAAAATAAATATCAAATCATAATAAGAAAAGGAATGGTAGTGAGAAGAAACTTGATGAATGAGATAGGAGGAGATGAAGAGGTGTGAGACAAGTACCTTCTTTGTTGCTGACCCTTTATACTGAAGAGAGAGAAATTGTGGTAGTAAGACAAAATAGGAGGTGAAAGATTTCAGATATTAGATGAGTGAGGAGACCGTTCAGGTGCCACATGAATGGCACTGCTATTGTAACTAGACCCATCTAGTTGTTGAATAAAATTTGAGAGCTTTTTATATCAATCATTTATTCAATAATAAAAGCTGAAAACTGAAGTTACATCTAGTAGAAGTTCCAGAGTCCGCTGCTCTCTTATACTTCATGCCATGACCTTGGATTTTTGTCAACAAGGCACTGGCATGGTTGCCATCAACCATGTCAATTGGCCCTTTTCATCCATGTTTTGATCAAATTTGACTACTAAAGAGCTTATACTGCAACTTACCACAGATTGCGAGGGCAATGAACTGGTGAATTACTATTCCTTCTCCTATAAGAACTTGTGGAAGAGAATGTGGATGAAGGGTATGAAAAGATGTTATAAGATGAATTTAAAACAAAGCCTTGAATTTAAATCTAAACTACCAAGGACCAGAAGGACCAAAAAACTGAACAGAAAGAGAAAGCAGAAAACTTCCTTGAATTACTGCAGTCTGCTGGTAACTTCTTCAAACCCATAGAGCTCTAGTTCTCTGTAGACAAAAAGGGATTTTAGATTAAGTGGCTACCTTTTGACAGGTTCACCTTTCCCTTATGAGTAATTTATGACAGTGCTTGTTGTTAATTTGCCTCTAAGAGAGGTGGCAGGAATGAATCTCCGTCATGGGATTAAGGAAAAAAACACTTGAAATCAGATAATCTCGATCAAAATTTGACTCAAATCATGCCTTGAAGAGAAAATAGTATCAACAATAGACTATTGGACTACTTAGGCTCTTGTGTTGGCAACCACTTTGATGGTTGAGTTGGCACCATCAGATGTTTTAGATGAAAGCAAGCATGCATCAGAGTGATCTTGACCCCACTTATGACCTAATTTGATAGCTCATAATTAAAACTGTCATATAACAGGAGTCGCCATCAGAATAATTCTGACAGTTCAATTCTTGCCATAGATGCCAGAAGCTACACAAACACAGTTCTGAAAAATGAGGGATGCGTTTTGACATAAGCAGCTTTAGAGTTGGCAACCATATTGATGGTTGAGTTCATGTCATCGGATGTTTTGGATGAAAGCAACCCATGCAGAGTGATTTTGACCCAATGTGAACCCTACCCAATTTGGCAGCTTTTGCTTAGTTATCGAATGTGCCATATGACAGGATTTTGCCTTCTGAACGTTGAACCAGATTGCATAAAGCTGACTATAGGAACTCCATGGATTTTTTCAAATGAAAGCCACAGATCATGGGTGGTCTATTTAAAAGACTTGGAAATATGGTAGCTGGTTAAGTTAGAGGATTAGACTGGCCCTCTTTTCCAGATCCTGCATGCTAGAATATCAAGTAATTGTGAGATTTAGGCCAGTATATAACTGCATCAATTTTTTTAATGGTTTTTTCTTTGAGGCCGTTTCCTAGTACTCTTTATTTGTTTTCTTTTTCAGTGACGTAGGCATCTTCAATATTTATTTCATTTTTGTTTTTGTTTTGTTTTGTTCAGATTGGTACATTGCATTGTCAATACATTTAGTTGTCTAGTCATCTCACCCAAATTTTTTGTACCAATGTCTGATTTATTTTGCAGGCAGCAAAAGTATGCTTAGAAAATGTTTATGCCTTATATCCTGTTGGAGAATGTGAATTTTCTAATGCAAGTTTTGACCTATATATTTCTTTTCTAGAGGAAGTCTTACACAGTTGAGAAAATTTTACCGCATGGTATGACTTTTCCTTTCAAATGGCACCATTATCTAGAAATTGATTCAATAAAAGTTAGCTATCTTTGTTCAATAATGCTTCTAATTTAATTTTAAATGCAAAAATTTATTTCTATCTTATATTATTCCATCCACCGTAAACTATTGATATATTATTAGAGTTTGTCTATACATTATGCACTACATAAATCATAATCATAATCGTAATCATGCGCCTCATTAATACATGTAGTTCATAGCCTATTTTTCTTCTTGCATCACAAATTTCATCATATATTACATCCTTTATCAATAGAGTCCATATCATTTTATATATGTTCCATCTAGTTGACCTAGGCTCATTCTTTCTCATTCCAAACCATCTTCACATGTTTGAGCCCCTCTATACTAATGCCATGAATATTCCGATGCATGCAAAAGTAATATTAGAACTATGTATTTTCACCTATTATATTTATAACTTAGTTACTGATTGATGTCAAATAGAAGGGTATTGAAAAACTATGGTATCTGCAAAGATTTTTACTTGCACCGATCTCAACATTCAATTAGTTTTATAATTTTATAAGAAAATGGAATGAATCCTCTAGATATAAAGTAAAGACAAGGTTTTGTCTAACTACTTAGGGTTATTCTACTAATGATGTATTAAGCTCTACCTTGATGGGTCCTATCTTCGAATTTTACAAATGGTAGGAGTTGAAAGATGAAATGCCACAAGTCTAATAGTACACCAGATAGGTAATTGTCTAATATAGCAGAGAATTGGGGAAGTTGTCTTATATAGTGGTAGAGCCTGGATTATACTTGAGGTGGGAGAATGTTAACCACCAATTTCTGATGGCCATATTACAATTATTTGTTAAAAAATTGAGTTTCCATGCAATAATTTGATAATGCATACAAGCTAAATTTGCTTTCCAAGTCATTAATAAAAACTAACGTGTTATTTTTTAGTTAAGGAGAATATTTACAATAGTTTATGATCCACTTAGTAACTAATATGTAAAATAAAAAAAATTATCTATTATATTATATCATAGGTTTCAGCACCAGCTATATATTTAAAAATTAATTTTAGCAGTATGTGCTTATTTTCGGTTTGATGCATTTAACATATCGTTAAAATTTGTAAATCAAAAATATAAAAATATATAACAAGGACAGGTCAAGTCCATACTAATTCTTTTTTTTTGTTTTTTTCTTTTTGTTGTGGAGGGGGGGGTGTAGGGATCAAATGAAATATGAATTCATATGTTATTCATTACAGTTATAGATTGCTACATGAGTAAGACCTTTAGCACAACAATAGTTAAAAATAAAAAATGGATGAATAAGAAATTGATAGAGGATTGAATGCTATTTTACTTCCTCTATGCCAAAGAGTAGGCATACGATAGCTAAAAAATGAAGTTGAAAATAAGACAAAGTTTGACAGAGAGCATGCAAATCTTTGTTCAAATAAAGAATGGGTTTCCCACCACTCTTTGTTTATTATGTTGGCCTCTAAATTGCAATTTGAAAAATCAAAAATCAATAGCATCAATTAGTGATTCAAGTCTCGATGGGATGGGGATCGAGATGGCCGAGATGTCTTGTCTCAGAGAGATTCTGGGACCAATTTTGATCATCCCATCCCTTCATGTTTCGACCATAATACATTATAGTATCAACTTTAGATAGATCTAATTTATTATAAAGATATAACTTTTGAAGTTCAAATATATATATATATAATATAAAAGCATTCCAAGTAAGTATCTAGATACCTAATGGGGATTGCGGTAGGATGGGAGATGGGGTGTCTCGTTTTATTAAAAAACTAGGGCACCTTTATCCCATGAGATTTAAAACCTTGGCATTAATAATGGCATCCTAAAAGGATGATATGAGGAAATATTTAGGTTGCTCAGGCTCCATTATGGTTGACATTGAAAAAGCTAGGGCATTGGGATCTTTAAATTTCTCTTCTGTTTGCTTCCTTGAGTTGGCAACCTCTTGGGAATGAGAAGTAGATGGAGTGGGGAATGTGCACATTTTTTGGAGAAATTATAGCTATTCTTAGAGTCTTCCTTTTCCTAATATTCATCAAAGCTAATATGACAAAGACACTTATTAGTGGCATGTCCATCATATAGGAAAAGATGTCAATTTTAAGATATATAATTCTTTCCATCACCCCTGATGATGTTTTCTTGTTTTAGTTTTGTGGGTCCATCCAACTTTGAATATTAGGTAACTGAAGGGTGACCTCCCAAGGAGAATGCTTAGAAAAAGTCTCAATAATAATTTGATTTCATTTCAGTCTAGGAAAAATCTAATCTAGCTGCAAAACAATGATATAAATCTTACGTTTATTTCATACGATATGCCTGTGTTGTATGCCAAGGGAAATGGACTTCTACTCCGCATCCTTTCTTTCATCATTATATGAGAGAAAATCTTATCGAAACACCCTAAAATGAAGGAAAACAACTCTTCGCATAATACTAGATCTAAAGACTCTTAAATCAGCTCAAATTACAAAGAAAAAACCTAAATAAAGAGAAAGAATTGATACTGCACTGGTTATAATTCAATGTTACAGTTGTATACTTCATGTATATTTACTTGTTAGAGTTTTAATTTATGTTCAATGTTACAGTTGTATCCTTTCTTTCATCTTGTGTTTGTTTGATGTACTTAAGTGAAAAATCCTTGATAGAATGACTGTGAAAAAGATTTATAAGTTGACCCCAATGTAGATTAGATAGAGTTCACTTATTATCAATTTGCTAATTTTTGATGTGTACTTTTAACTGTATTTGTGGTATCTTTCTCAAACTATGAAAAACTTACAAAAGCAGAATACTGCTATACTGAGGGAACTAATATGGGACTTGTATCTCCTAAGTTGGATAAACTGGTTCATATTTCTCAATCATTTCGGTAAAGCTCATCAGTTGTTATACTATTCTTTCACTTGCTGATTATTCCGTCTACAACAGTTCCTGAAAACTTAAATTTTGTCCATTGTTTTGCAGGTCATCTAAAGACTTACTTTGTCTAATTTTTGTAGAAAGAATTATAACAGCTAAAGTGATTGAACGATTTATGAAAAAGATAACTAATTTATCTCATTTTGCGATCTCCTATTTAACTGGGGGGAATTCATCGAAAGATGCGCTAGCCCCAAAAATGCAGAAGGCCACTCTTGATATGTTTTGAGCTGGGGAGGTATGGTATTGTGTTGGACATTAATTTGGATCACTTATGTAGTGCTGTTTCTATTATATGTAAAGCTTGAAATCTGGCTTGCAGGTAAACTTGTTGTTCACTACAGATGTTGCTGAAGAGGGAATTCATGTACCTAATTGTTCTTGCGTGATTCGTTTTGACTTGCCAAAAACAGTTCGTAGTTATGTCCAGTCTCGTGGTCGAGCACGACAGAGTGGTTCCAGTTATGTCCTTATGATTGAAAGGTAGAAGCATACTGATTAAAATTTCTTAATCTATGTATTGTATATCTCCATTGTTCAAGCTACACATTGATTTTACTTCTTTTTCTTCATCTATAATTTGTCTACTAGTTGCTTCCTAGTTCTTTACTTCTTTAGTAATATGATTTGAAACTTCTGTGTAATGTTTGCATTGTGAATAAACTAATGTATAAATGCTTTTAAGTCCCAACATAGCCTGTTCTGCAGAACACCGCACTTAAAGTGGCATCAATAATAACATAGGAACTGCTAGTTTGCTGAACCTTCCTCCCCCCCCTTCCCAAGTGGGAAAAAACAGAGTCAACTTTTACAAGAAAGGTCTATTATAGCAATCTCTAGCCATTTTGAAAAGATTTTGTAATCATTGGTGCGAGATTACGTAGTAAATTAGTTTGGAAACAAGGCTTTGTTGTTTTTGTTGCTGTTGTGGGATGAGATAGCTCAATAATTAACCTTACCATAAGCAAAAGAATTCAAGCTGCCATTGAAGGTAAATGACTTTTAATAATATAACACAAATCAAATTATCTTGGAGAAGTTCACAATGAAGCTTGGATACGAAATCTATATTTCTTATATGAAATGAAATATTTCAAATGATCAAATTATAAAAAGGAATTCAAATAATTTACATAAAACCACATCTTCAGAAGTTTCCCTTATATCCTTGAGTTCACTTATAGCCAGAGCTCTACAACAGTGAAGCCCTTATATGCTTAACAAAAAGCTGGATGAGATCAGTATGAGGTTGCTTAAATCATTGATGCTTATTGATAGTTGTTGGTTGGAGATCTTCTTATCTCTCCATTGATAATTTGGACAATGCCATGAAAATCAATTGTCATAAATCGACTTATATCTTCATTGATAATTTGAATGAGGCCACTCATAAAAGTCCATTTGTATTTTTCAAGTATAGTATTATTTTACAAATTAAATAGAAATATACGTGACATTATGAACTATTTATTGTGAAAGCTTCAATGGAAAATAATCACTCCATATTAAGGTTAATGGATATCGAACTTTAAATAACTCATGACCATTGGTAAAAAACACGTACATGAGCATAGATTCAAAAACCATTGGAATTGAATGACACAATGAATATTCTACCATTCTGATGTGAAATTAGCATCCGTACTAGTATTGGAATGCCCAAACCTATGTGTAGCGGTCATAAAAGTATGCACTGGTGTATAATGATGTATTGTATCTATGACCAACCATACTGGTTGTACTAATAGTTTTTCATTTTTCTTATGTTGTCAGTTTCAGTATGCATTATTAGTAATAGTACCTTACCATTCTCATGGATAAACATCTTGGAGTTTGTTGCCGGTATTTAAAACTTTGGATATGAGCTTAAGACCTTACCAAAAAAGCTAGCTCAATGGTGTTATTTTGATTCCTTGGACCTGTATAAGTGTCCAAGTTCTCCCAAGTGCATCATTGATAGGGGTGGGCATAGGCTAAGTGACCCTAAAAATTTCAGGGCCTCGGCCAAGTTTTTTGGCCCATAGGGCCTAATTTTTTAGGCCCATTAAAATTTAGAGTTAGGCCTAGGCTTAGGAAAAAAGGCCTAATCTGGCCTAACTCAAGAATATATATATAATTAGAGGTAGAGTTGGTTACTTGAATGTAGCCAAGCATAGATTCGATCACTCCCCCCACCCTTGGATCTACACAGTTCACGGATCCCAAAGATGAAAAAGGTGGGATAGCTTGGGGTTCCATATGGATCCAAGTGTAGGGAAGGTGATCAGATCCTGGACTTGGCTACATTCAAACGTAGCCAAGTCTACATACATATATATATATATTATATATATTATATAATAATAATGTATATAGTATTGGATTTCGATCAAGGTCTAAAGGATTGAATGCTAAAGAAACAAGTTTGGCCTAATAATACTTAATATCATTAATTTTTTTATAAGAAGATTGGGCCAAGCCAGTTGGGCTTGGGTCCTAAGAGATTTCCGTATGACTAGGCTTGGCCTGATCCGATGCCCCCTTTTTACTCTTGGCCTGGCCCTTGCCCACCCTAATCACTAATATTCTTGCATTAGTCCTCACACACTCCTCATTTAAGCCCTAGAATCCTTATTAGTCTCAAGGTCTAAATCCAATGAAATTCAATCACGTACATCACTATCAGCTTGTGATTAATCTTAAAAGGGCCCATGTTATAGTGTCCTCTAGTTACACATGGGTTGTGGGACAGGGCAACTTCAATACGATTTGAAACATAGCAACATTTCACCCAAAGGACTAAATGAAAGTTATTGTTTGAATCTCTTGGTCCTATGAAAGTACCTAGCATCTTTCCAAACTCTCCATTCCAATTATTTTTTTAACTTAATCATAGTTAGAAACACTTTTATTCTTATTATCTCTTTTGTTTTAACAGATTTTATCATCATCTTCCTTTTATGACGTAGTATGACTTTTCTCCATTTTCTCTTATTTTTCTTAGCTTAATGTTATTTTTCTTGCCTTTGTTTGAGCTTAACAATTAAAAGCATTCATGTTAAATATTTTTCCTTAATAACTTAGTTACCTTTCAGTATTGTCGACCACTTAAGAGTCTTTGACTTTCTAGTGTTTCCTTGTTATCAACCTTTTCGTGTTAGTTACCGCTCGATCCTTATTTATTCATTTTTTACCGTAGAAGTTGGAACCATTTTGGACTTGAGTAATTAATTGGTTCATTGAACCATCTCTTCCAATTCATTAAATTACTTCCTTGAATGTTTCAATACTCATCTATGGCAATCATTTATAGTATACTTTTACAAATTATAACCTTATGGCATATAATCTGAGATATGGTAGACGCACTCGGGCGCCAAATCTTTTCATTTTCTTGGAGAATTATAGTCATGCAACAAAACTAATTTATAATTTATAGCTATTCTCCACTCTTGATCAACTAGTGAGCAATTTGGCTAAACACTATCTCCATGGTTTGTGGAAAGTGTAATATGTAGAACTCTAAATAATATATGATTCAATGGATTTCTGTATTATATCCATTTATGCAGGTGCTATAGGTTCTCAGTTGTTTTTATGGAATTAATTTTTTACTTTAATTTATGTTGCCTGCCAGTATCAGAACTTATTTACTGTTACAAGGTATCTAACCCTCACACATTTCTAAACTCTTTCAAATGCACATTGAACATGAATTCTTTGTTCCTCAGCATTTTATTTGTTGCCCTTTTTGTCTTACAAAGTAGGTATTAAGGTACTAAAGTTAATTTGTTCATTGTTAAAGGGCATGCTTGGTGCCTTTTTTTGTTATTGGAGATGGATTTTGGTTATGCAGGTTCTAACGTAATTAATCCTCAGCAGGGGAAATACTGAACAGAGATTTGTTGTTTGATATTATTCGAAGTGAATTTTTGATGACAAGTTCTGCTTTATATAGAGATCATAAGGCTTCTGTCTTTAAGCTTTGTTGTGAAGCTAAGGATGTATATTGTGTTGAGTCGACGGGAACAACAATCACTGCAGATTCTAGTGTTAACCTTATTTATAAATACTGCGACAAGCTTCCAAAAGACAGCACAAATAAATCCCCTTGTTTCTCTGTGGAATGATTAGTATGCTTTTGACACTTGCTCAGATATTATTGTGATCCTGATACTTGTTATGCATAATATGACTCTATCTTATAACTGTTAGAACACACATTGCAGGCATTTCATCCCCAAGCCATCCTTCCAATTTCTTGTGAAAGATGGGTTATTTGAATGCACATTAACTTTACCCCCAAATGCGCATTTCAAAGACTAGTAGGTCCTCTGAGCAGCAATGCTAACTTAGCAAAGCAGCTGGTGTCCTTAGAGGCCTGTAAAAACTGCACAAGTTGCGAGCACTTAGTGACCATCTTCTTCCTTTTTGTGAAGAGCCTCTGGAGACTGATATTGCTGGAATAAACATATATTATGCTTCTGGGGCTGGTATCTTATGCAAGTTCTATATTTTTATATCTAGGGATAGTGCCACATATTTTCGAGTGATCCTTGTTGGAAATGGGTTCGCAGACTAGTTGGTCCACTTGATGAATAAGGCACATCAGATTAGAATCCTCCTTTTTTTGTGTGTGTGTGTTTCCTGGGTGCCTTTGACTGTATACTCTTCTAATTTGAACTATATTTGAGTCACAATATTGCATCAGCTTGCCAAAATGCATCCTTATTTGCTATGATATGTTTAGCGGATATCAGATTATATAGAAATAATATCAAGACCAACACAAAGTGATATCAAATCTGTAATTATATTGCAAGGTTCTATAACTCCAGGAATTTATATTGGGTATTGCTTGTTAAATATGATATTTATTGTTAATATGACATATTGAGGAGAAATGTATATTTTTAAGAAAAGTTAAAAACTCAGTAAAATGGATGCGTACATACAAGTCAGCCTAGAACACATATTATGTACATGG
Organism: Calamus simplicifolius; assembly: GCA_900491605.1. Taxonomy (NCBI): domain Eukaryota; kingdom Viridiplantae; phylum Streptophyta; class Magnoliopsida; order Arecales; family Arecaceae; genus Calamus; species Calamus simplicifolius. The sequence continues at coordinate 140,549 of UESW01004330.1, forward strand.
AAAGAGAAATGTACCTTTTATATTATATTGTATATAACACTTTCACTTCCTAGCAATTCCTAGAACAGATCATTTGCTTATAAGATGGTGAGTGTTTTATTATTTATTACTCATTTTCAGTAGTTCTATGCCAGGTACTTCCGGAAACCATAATTAGCAAACAAGCCCTAATATATATAGTTCATCTCTTTGACTGAAGTTTATCGGTGTATGGTTATCATAAGTCATTTATTGGATTTCATCATCCAATTTCAACCTTTATAGGCCTAGGAATGGTGGCCTGAAAGTCTTTAGAATTTGTTTCTTTGTTGGAGTCCATATTCATAAGTGTAACTATAGTTTAACACTGCCCGTTAACCTACTGCAACTCTCCTCCTTTATCCAAACTGGCTATGTATAGGGAATTAACATAGCTTACTTATCCAAGTGGATAGGTGAAAAAACTTTGTTATATAGGTAAAAATAAAAAAAATGAAGTAGGAATTATTGTAGATAAAAGTCTAAAATATGAAGTTGTAACATTAAGAGAATAGAAGATAGAATAATTTTAATTAAACTAGCGGTAGATGAGGAGTCAATAAATATTATTAGTACTTATGCTCTTAAGTAGGTTTAGATAGTGACAAAGCAAAATTTTTGGGAGGATATGTATAAATTAATTTAAGAGAATTTTACTGAAGAAAAAATATTTATTGAAGGTGATTTCAATGGACATGAAGAAAAGTATATGATAAGTTTTGAAAGAGTACATGAAGTATGGATTTGGAGATAGAAATGAAGAGTTTTTGAGTTTGCGATGACATTTGATTAGTGTTAGCCAATACATATTTTAAAAAGAGGGATTCTCATTTGATAACTTTTAAAGTGGATATAATGCTAGTCAAATAGATTTCTTCCTTACTAGAAAGATTGATGTTTTGTAAAGATTGTAAGGTTATACCAGGTGAGAGTCTAACGACACAACATAGATTAATGGTTATGCATGTATGTATTCAAAAATAAAGAGAAAGACTACAAGGTATAACAATTCAAGGATTAGGTGATGAAATTTAAAAGGAGATAAACTAATAATTTTTAAAGATAAATTGATGAAGGAAGGAAAATGGAGTATATAGAGAGATCAATATCATTCAAAAAATGATTAATAGTATTAGAAAAATAGCTATAGAGGTTTAGAAGAGTAAAAAAAGGACCATATGATAAGAAAATTTGATGATGGAATAAGAAAGTTCAATTACAGTGCGACATAGAAAACTATCTAAATGTAAGAATGGATAAGTATACGAAAACTATAAGATAGTTAAGAAAGAAGTTAAAAAGATGGTATGGAAGGCTAAACGTAAAGAATATGAAGAAAAATATCATAAGTTAGAAACTAAAGATGAAAAGAAAGACTTATATATAATTGCAAGAGTAAAAGACAAAAACTAGAGATATGTTTTAGGTTAAATGCATTAAAGATAATGATCAAAAAGTTTTGATTAAGGAGAAAGAAATCAAAAAAATGAAGAAACATTTTAGTAAATTATTAAATAAAAAATCATGTAGATATTTAGGATACTCTACTAGCTCCATTGAGGATAAAGTTATAATATATACTCATAAAATTAGAACATCTGAAGTGAATGAGGCTATAAAAAGATAAAAGTAGGAAAAGCTGTAGGACTTGATAAGATTTTTACAGAAGTTCGAAAATGTTTAGGTGATGTTGGAGTAAATTGGGTGATAATTTTTTGAATAAGATTTTAAAAACTAAAAAAAGCCTAATAAATGAAGAACAATATGATATCAATTTATAAGAATAAAGAAGATATTCAAAACTGCTCTAATTATCGTGGATCAAACTTATGAGTCATATTATGAAACTTTGGGAGAGTAATTGAACATAGGTTAAATGTACTGTAAAAATATTAGAATCAATTTAGTTTTATTGTCAGAAAGGTCAACTATAAAAGTTATTTTCATCCTTAGAGGTTAATATAGAAATATAAAGAAAAGAAACATGATCTTCATTTGATTTTTATTGATTTAGAGAAAGCATATGATAGGGTTTATAAAAAAATCTTTTGATGGGTGCTAGAAAAAAAGTACCTTTTAGGTATATTAACATAATAAAAGATATGTATGATGCAGTAGAACTACTGGTTGTAATACTAGCAAATTTTCTATTACAGTAAGTTTATATTTGAGATATGTTCTTGTATTTTTCTTTTTTCTTTAGTTATAAATGAGCTTACTAGACATATTTAGGATAATATTCCATGGTGCATATTATTGATAGATGATATAGTACTAATAGATAAAACTAAAGTTAGAGCTAATCAAAAGTTAGAATCATGACGAAATGCATTAGAATCTAAAAGTTTTAGGTTCAGTAGGATAAAGCTAAAATACATGGAATGCAATTTGAGTACGATTAGAAATGAAGATGAATATAAAGCACAAATTAGGAACCATGAAGTTACTAAAAATGGTCATTTTTGGTATTTAGGATCGATTATTCATAAGGATAGATTGAGAATGATGTCGTCCATAGGATTAAAGCAGGTTGAATAAAAATGAAGTATAATTAGTATTTATGTGATCGTAGAGTACCTGCCAAGTTGAAAAAAAAGTTTTATAGACAACCATAAGACTAGCTATGCTATGGTATGAAATATTAGATAGTTAGAAAAATACATGTACATGAAATGAATGTGGCGAAAATAAGAATGTTAAGATAAATATGTAGTAATACAAGAAAATAGGATAAGAAATGTAACCATTCGTAAAAAGTAGAATAGTTCCAATTAAGGATGAATTAAAGGAATGATGACTTCAATGATTTGGACATGTGTAACATAGATGCACCTATGCGAATAAGTGACTTGATATATGTAGAAGAAAAAGAGATAGAGATAGTGATAAAGAAAGGCTTAGAATCTTTGTATCATATAAAAAATATAATTCAAAACAAAGTTAAGTGGAGAAAAAGGATTCACCTAGCCGACCCAACTAGTTTGGGATTAAAGCTTTGTTGTTATTGTTTTTTGTTGGAGTCCAAGAGGTTGGGTTGAGCTTAGTTGGTTTGCTTTATCCACTTTAGGTTCCAACCTCAAAATAATAGTTGACTGATTCCATTATTTTTACTTCTTTTTTCCCAATATTAAGTCTTTAAGAAAAGTGTTTCTTTATGTGATCAATAGCTTCTCATAATTACCATTCTTTGAGCCATTTTATATATTCTTTTGATGGTCTTTGTTAGGTTATTTGGTGATATCAATTACAATTTTTACTGATTTAGTTTCTAGATTCAGCTTTTTAATCCTTGCTATCTAACTTATCTTTTAGTCAGATCTAGTTTTTTGGCCTTTGTAAAGCTTAATACAATCATTTATCAAGTATGAACAAATAATACTCCCCCACTAAATATTGGAAATCAGAACTTATAGATGCTAGTAATGATGTGATCTGGCCAATGGATTGTTTGATGGAGGAAAATATTCAGAATCAAATTATTTAGCCTGTTGATAACCAAAAGTCCAACCCTAACAACCAGAGTAAAATGTATGAAAAAAGTTAGAAATATTTTTTTCCAACATTTGCTTCTATTTCTTAATAAGCAAATACAGTGGTGTTGATATCATCAGTTTAAAAATAAGATGAATATTTGATGATACAAATAATATAATCTATGATATACTTCTAGAAGATTCATATTTTTGCCATGGAATGAATTATTTTAATGGCAAAGAAGGATGCATAACTTGAGCATACATAGTTGAGATAAGGCTCCTTCAACAGGATTTTTTTAAAAAAAATTGAAAGCATGCTGTAAAATACTAAGTAGAAGAGAAGGATTTCGATAGGAAGTTTGCATGCCATTGTCTTTTGAGGTTCCTATTAGAGTTGGTCGAATTATGGCCTGCAAGACCAAATTGGTTTCTTCATAATTATGGAATTATCATGTGTTAAAATGTTATGATCTCATACTTCATCAATGACTTCTGTTGAATATGTTAGTACTTGTCTTTCTAATGGATGAGTATCTATGTTATTACTCTTGAATTCACATATTTGCTTGAAGACTTCTTGTGCTTACAGGCCATGGTGTTTGTGGTGTGCATGTGGCGATTTCATGGTAGGCAGAGCCATATGGTGCTGGCACTGAAGTAGAGCAGCATCCCTCCTCATTCAGTAGTCGCATGACATCCACCCGATCTCTTCTCCTCCCCTATGTTTTCTACTACTCCTTTTAAACTTCATTTTAAATGGATTTGGGAAGGAGAGGACAGGGTAATGATCAGCTGTGTGGAGTCAAACAGTGAATATGCTATTTGATGGTGTGAAAAACTATTGTTGGATGGTCATTGTTGCTCCTAATAGTCAGTATGGTTTAGGGAAAGGAATGGGGATAGAGGAAGTAAAATAGATCAGTTTGGGGGTAGTTTTATCACAAAGTATGCAACAGCTCCCTGCTGACACCTACAGCAAAGGCCTTTTCCATCTGTTGATGGGACTTTAACCTGAGATGTTTCTTGCAATATACGTTGATATTATTCAGTTCAGGTCAATTTGTAAATCATAGGTCTTGATATGTAATATTGGGGGCAATATGCAAAAACACTATATTTATGTCAAGAAGATCTGATGTCCTTTTTGCAAAATTCATTTTCTCAGTTCTTGTAATAACTTGATGACTTAATCTTGCAATTCTCTTTTATTTACTACCTTAATTCTGAAAGAAGTAATGTGAATGTGTAGGACAAAGACAGTGAGGTAGCTTTCAACATGCATTGTATGCAGTAATGCTGAAGATTACATGTCTAAAATAGTTTCATTTTATACAAATTTAAATGAGAGGAACTTTGTTCCAGATAAAACATGATCTATTATCAGATCATATTCAGAGCAGAGAGTACTTTTTTCCAAACACTGAATTTTTGCTTCCATGGAGGACTAAATAACAAACAGAACTGTAAATACAGGATGCTTCATCATATTAGCTTGGCATATCCTTCTTGTCATTAACTCTGCACCTGTTATGCACTCATGCTACATCACCTGATTTTAAGTTGTGAACAGAATATGCAAGAGAGCAGTCATGCATTTTAAAATATCCTACATGCTTATATCACCATATCTGCCATATTTTTCCTGTATTTTTTTCCTTCTCACTGTATATGTTCATACTTTTACAGGACTAATTATTGGTAACTTTTATGCATGCCATTACATACATTTACAAATTTAATAATGGAAACTTGTATGTTTGCCGTCATATATAAACTTAAATGATTGGATATTCAGATGGATGTATTAACTTCAATCCTTTTATACTTTCTAATAAGATTTATGAAGGATACTCGGCTTTTGTTTGTTGGGTGTTTGAAGGAACAACTAAAAGGAAAGAACTTCATGGAATGACCAGTGTCCATGCTTTATCTGGAACTTGGGCTCACAGACCTGATAACGTAACATTGAATGCATATAAATAAATTTTGTTTGTGACCAAGAAGGTGAAGACTATTCTGGATTTGTTCTCTTAATTGAAACAGTACTTGATGAAGATGTAGCAAATGCAGAAATGGAGCTCTTCTTGATTCCTAAAAAGGTCGTCAGGACATCCATTTCTCCATGTGGCGAAGTTCAATTAAATGAAGATCAGGTCTCTATAGATAAATTGAATTGTGATTTGCAAGTTTTTGTTTCTTCTTGGGAAGTTTCTTTTACTTTTGATTCTCTTACCATATCATGGTTCTTTTCAGGTGAAAAAATCAAAATTGTTCCAAGAATTTTTTCAACGGTTTATTTGGTAAGTTGTTTAGTGGATCTAGATCATCTGGAGTACAGAGGGAATTCCTATTTAGGGCAGAACATAGCATACCATGGAGCTCTCTAAATATGTACTTGCTTTACCCTTCGAGTCCTTGTCGCTTACAAATTATGATACTCCGAACATCAACTGGAAGGCGATTGATGCATGTGCATCTGCTGTGGAATATCTGAGAAACATATATTCACTAAATAGTGATTATTGTTCGGAATGTTCACTAGATAGAAGTTCAAATCCACATGGAGCAACAAGTGAAAGCTCAGACAACATCATTCGCTTGGCTAACAAATCTCTTAGTTCTGAGTACCTTAAAGATTCAGTGGTTTTGTCCATTCATACTGGGAGGATTTATTCTGTTCTTGAAGCAATAGATGATATTACTACAGAGTCTCCATTTGATGAGATTTTGATGCCAAACCATCACAGTTCGCTTCATTCATAGACTACCACTACCAAAAGTAAGTGTTTACTTTTTTTCTTTTTTTTCAGGGGGGGGGTGGTGTGGCTAGAATATTGGTTATTGTTCCTTATGCTATATCTCTTTTCTTCCATGCTGAAGATTTTCTATAATATATACCTCTGCACATACAGGTACAATATTGTACTTCAATATCCAGGACAGCCACTACTGTTGCTAAAGCAAAGCCATAACCCGCACAATCTTTTTTTAAAATCAAAATTGGATGGTCTGTGAAATCTGCTCTCATATGCATCTACTCCTAATACATTGTCATGCTATCCATTTTTATGGTTTTTGGATTTCATATGATAGCTTTATAAATGTTGTTTTTCAAATGAAAATGCATTTCTCAAATAAGTACTTACAAATTATATTTGGCTCCAATTTTGCTATGTGAATAGTGTGCACAATTGTGGCAGATGGTTCCACAGGCCAAAATTTGACCATAGAGAAAGAACAAGTTCATGCTAGTATCCCTGCTGAACTTTTGGTTCACATAGATATATCAACTGATATATTGAAGTCATTTTATTTATTACCTTCAGTAATGCATCGATTGGAATCATTGATGCTGGCCAGCCAACTTCAAGAAGAAATTGGTTCTAGTCATAGCCATTCTCACATATCAAGTTCTCTGGTTCGTATTTGTATTGTCATATTTTATTTTCGCATATTTGCTGATCGATGTTTGCTTATGGATTTGATTTTTTTTGAGCCTAGATTTTGGAAGCAATTACAACTATAAGATGTTGTGAGAACTTTTCTTTGGAGCGTTTGGAACTGCTGGGGGACTCGATGCTTAAATATGTAGTGAGCTGCCATTTATTTTTGAAATATCCTAGAAGCATGAAGGACAACTATCTGATCGTAGATCTTGGGCAACTTGTAACTCAACACTTCATAAATTGGGAACTAGTCGCTCCATACAGGTATATGACCTTTTTACACTTTGGTTGCTGATAAAGCTTCTCACAAATAATCAAGTACATAATGGATATATTGCAACTTCTAGAGAATTTGTCAATTTTCAAATATTATGTTTGGAAAAAAATTCAAGGATAATATATGGGTGGGAACTGCAAAACTTCCATGCTAATCCTCTATACCTGTTTGTATGCAATACCGATATCAACTTACTGCCAAATTTGACTTTGTAACCAACAAACTACTTAACAAATTTTTAACATTTTCGAGTTTGCTATTGAAGATATTTTATCACTCCTATGCCAGTTGCATAGGTAGTTTCTTTCTTAAATGTCTATCGCATGCGTCTTATCCCACTCGAGAATGCTTTAAACAACGTTTTTAGGAAAAGACCTGGCTCACTTTGTAAGGTTTGGATACTGCGGAAGTGGCAAAGGAGGGTGAGCGATTTGAAATCTAGATGAAATGTGTGAAGAACTATTTGAAAAGGCTTTGGAGGATTTAGGTTATGATAAAAGTGGATGGCAAAACATTCACAAAGTCCATGAGGCCTTTTTTATTGTGACTATAATCTGTATCCATTTTCCTCATATAGTTTTTTTTTTAATTATGCATCACTAATGTTTGTCAGCTAATATTTAAAAAAATTAAAATGACTAAATTAGAGAAATTTGACACAATTAGTTTATATGCCGATCTCTACTTATCTTGATTAAGATGGTTTCTTGCATCTTTTTGATAATGGAAATAGAATATGTTATTCTGTAAAATCTCAGCTCAGGTTTTAACAGTAGGGCAAAAGATCATCTCAAATTGTTTTTTTAGCCTGATCAGATAAACCAATTTTCTGTTGATGGTTTTTCTAATGACCCTTTTGACTCGAATGAATTAGGAGAAGTGTTTGTGTTTGCGCATGTGCGTGTATCCTTAAATTATAGAAAAGGTTCTCATAATTATTCATCAGGGAGGATGTTTGTCGATACCGGTTGACTTAATCTCAAATTAGATAGAGTAGGTTATATGATTTCTTTTTTCTACTCCACTTGGTTTAGGGCCAACTTTTTGTAAGGTCAAAAGATGCCAATCTTTCTTTACTGCTTTCTCTCATCTGATTTATAGTTTACCTTTATCCTTCTTTTTTTCTATGTATAATAAATCACTTTATCATATTGGTGCATCCCTAAGCTTTTATTGTATATGTCCAACAATTTAAGTTGTCCATTTTTGTAAATTTATCCTCTATTGGTGCTATTGCATCTTTTATGAAGGATTTTATTTCATATTCTATCTTTTTTTATAATAACAAATATCTATATCAACATTTTCATTTTCATCACATTCATCTTGTGTATATATTTCTTTTTTAGCCACAACATTATGTAGTAATAAACATAACTAATTTTATGACCATCTTATAAAATTTTCACTCTAACTTGGCAAGTATTATATGATTATATAATATTTTAATTACACTTATTCATTTTTTCAAATATGTTTTTAATTTTATGGATAAAATCCTTATCAATTTTCATTCTTTATAAATAATTGGATCTAAATATAAAAATGATCACTTTTAGGTTCATGATCTTTAATTTTTATTATATTCATTTTTATTTCTAGTTTTACTAAAATTGCATTCCATGTATTTTGTCTTGGTCTTATTTAATATAAAATTCTTATTCTAATATATTTCTCTATAAATTCAATCTATTATTTATTCTAAATTTATCATCCACTAAAACTATATTATCTACAATAGAATGCACCAAGGAATATTATCCTAAATATGCTTAGTAATCTCATCTGTAACTAGCATAAAAAGACAATGATTTAGAGCATATTTCTACTCAAGGTTTGCCAAACTAGTACTGGTTGGCATATCAGTACCGCCATAGTTTAGTATGATACTGGTTTAGTATATACCTTGGTACCATACTAACACTTGATACACTCTGGTGTACCGGTCCCGAACTAGTATGTTAGAAATCAGTTTCTTATTTTTTTCTTTTTTTGTTTCTCAATACTTTTTTCCACATGCAAATTGATAAAAATATGGAATTTGAATCTATATATTCAAGCTATTTTCAATTTTTTATTAGAGTGTGATGATCTATTACTCAATGAAATCAAGATTAAAATATGATATGGAATTTGTATTACAACTATAAAATAGAAAATTAATAGATAAGAGATTGTTTACCTAGTAGAATGCCTACATGGTGAATGTTTATATCGCTCATGGACATAAGGATCCTAATCATAATCTGGGCCTAAAATTTGACTCCAACCTTGTTGGCCGAGATGGCAACCCAAGAGAGGGGGGGGGGGGAATTGGGTTCTTAAAAAATTTAACCTTTTAAAACGATTGGCTTTGGAATACACAAGATTAAGTGCAGGATAAATATTAACCACAAACAAAGAGATAGAGAGAGAGAATCAAAACACGGTAAACACAAAGATTTTATAGTGGTTCGGTGTATCCAACACCTACGTCCACTCCCAAGTACCACTTGGGTCCACACTATAATCTGCTAGATTACAGCCAAGTTGTTTTACAAGCTCATAACTCAAAACTTGTTGTTTCTCACGGGATCACACCGAACCCAGCTGGTTTTCCGGCTCACCAGCACAAAACCCAAACCAAAGCTAATCTAGCTTGACTCGAGGTATACTACCTCCTCTAATTCAATCCCCCTGATTGAACTAGCAAAAACAAATGAGAGTAGAGTTTACAATAACAAACAGCTCCTCAAATAGCAAATATTCAATATAAATAAACAAGGTTAGAAAAGCCTATTTGAAGCATAGTTGATTTGAGCTTTTCTTCTTTTCCTCTTCTCCTTTGAGATGTTGAATCAGCCCTCAGCTTGGATTCTTCACAAAGATTGCAGATGAGAAGTTGGGAAAAATAGGGTTTTTGGCTCTCTTTTTCTTCTTTTGGAAAATCATTCGATTTTGAACTTGAATGCCTTGGATTTCTCTTTGAGCTTTCTGGAGTTGATGGATTTGGACTTTGACTCTTTCCTCTTTGATTTCTTGCTCAAGACTTCTCGGATTTTTCAATTTTATTTCTCTCTATTTTTCATCTCTATTTTTCTCTTTTTTTCAAACGAACGGATGGTCTCCCTTTTTATAGATTCTCTTTAATCCATGATTAGGTGAAAAACTAGCCATTATTTCTGTCCTTGGATTCCTCCTACACACAAGAAAAGTATCCGTTAGAGATTAGGTGAGAAAATATTACCGTTGAAGGCTGTTTGACATTTTGAAATCCGTTCCTGACAGGTTAGAGTCGGCTCCAACTTTTAGTTGTCGGCTCCAACTTTTAGGTGTCAGCTCCAAGTCGAGTATCCAAAAATAGAAAGTAAAAGTTCGTTGAAGAGTCGGCTCCGAAAAAGGTAAGTGTCAGCTCGCCGCATTCGGGAGTCGGCTCTGGAAAACTGTAAGTGTCGGCTCTAGAGTAGTCCAAAAACATGCTTTCTATTCCCGCATTGGAGTCGGCTCCAGACACTGTAAGTGTCGGCTCCGAAACTCTGGGTGTCAGCTCCGAAACACTGGGTGTCGGCTCTAGACCGCCAAAAATCAGGAAAGCATTTGATCGGCTATGGGGTCGGCTCCAGACCTTCTAGGTGTCGACTCCAAGCTCTGAATTTTGAAACATACCTTTGGCATTTGATTCAAAACACGTTTCTTTATACCTTTCGATTAATCAAACATTTTTAAGCCCTGAAACACTTGTTAAATTTATTAGTAACAAAATGAATATACTCATATCTTTTATTAATCATCAAAATCAATAATTGGGTCAAAAATCTCCCCCTTTTTGATGATTATAAAAACATTGAGTATATGCATGAGTAAACAATAAGATTCTCAAATCAAAAGTTTCAAATATTTAATCCTCACAGATAAGCTCCCCCTGAATGAGATAGCTCCCCATATGAAGTTCAATTTAACCATTGTTCTTCCTTTTAACAGAAAATTTTAATGGTTGATACCAATTTTAATTGCCTCTCCTTATGTGCAGTTAATTAGATACTAATAAATTAAGCTTAATTGAGCTTATTTGATCTAATGCATATCTAAAAGCTAAATATTTCTTCCCCTTTTATTTTGTTCTCCTCCTTGTTTTTGTTTACATTCAATGCATATACGATTTGGAAATACTTACATAACTCTCCTCTTTTTTGTAATCAACAAAAAGATCAAGAAGGGTTAAGTAAAATGACAAAATTGATAGATTTTTCAAGGTTCAAAAGATATTCATTAAGTATAAGATAAGTTCATTACATCAAAAGTTAAACATTACAAAATGAAACTTCATTATATCAAACATCAACTATACTTCATTCATTGAAACTTCAAGATAAACCAACATCAAACTAGACTAATTATCAAAGACATTTCATTACAAGATAATCAAAAATGAGTTCTAAGAAGTCTTTGCAATTCTTCTACAATCCTTGCCATCCCTTCACTTTGAGTTCTAACAAATTCTTTTAGTCTTCTGTCAACAAATGCACATGCAGTCATAATCTTGTCCTGAAGCTCAGCATTGCATTTGGAGTAGGTTTCTGAGTCTCCACCAATATCCTTAAGCTCTTCAAATATGTTCTTGAGATCATTCTTTAAGGATTCAGCAGAGGAACCAAGGGTAGACTCAATCATTCTAATGCGATCATCCAAAGAGTAAAGGGTTTCTTTCAAATTCATAAATTGGCTATCAAACTCTGCCTTCATTTCTTCTTTTTGAGCAGCAAATAAACTCTTGAGTTGCTCTAACTGAATATCTGAAAATCCGACAGATGACATAGGTGGCGGTACTGGAACTGGAGCTGGAGCAGGAGCAGGAGGTGGTGAAGATCTGCTAGGCTTTGGTGAAGGATGCCTCGTGATGGTGTTGGCCCAGATGGCAACCCAAGAGGGGGGGGGGAATTGGGTTGTAAAAATTTAAACCTTTTGAAAACTTATCTGCTTTAAGTTAAATGAATTTAATAGCAAAGCAAATATAAAGCACAAACAAGTAGATAAAGATAGAGATAATGAATGCACGATAAACACAAGGATTTTATAGTGGTTCGGTGTATCCAAAACCTACGTTCACTCCCAAGATTCACTTGGGTCACACTATAATCGACTATATTACAGCTGAGTTGTTTTACAAGAGCACAACTCACAACTTGTTGTTTTTCCCTCGGGATCACAACGAACCTAGCCGGTTTTTCAGGCTCACCAGCACAAAACCCTAAACTCAAGCTATTCTAGCTTGACCCGAGGTTAACAACCTCCACTAGTTCAATCCTCTTGATAGAACTAGCACAAACAAATATAAGAATGTTTTACAATGATTCACAGCTCCTTAGTTGAGCAAATATTCAAAATAAAGTAAACAAGTTTAGAAAAGCCTGTTTGGAGATGATTGAATTTGAGCTTTTCTTCTTTTTCTCTTTTCCTCTTCTCCCTTTAGAATGATGAACCAAGCCTCAGCTTTAATTCCTCACAGTCGTTGCAGTTGGGAAGATTGGAAATGGAAGAAACGGAGCTTTTTCTTCAATTTGAGAAATCCATCGATTTTTGATTTGAACGCCTTGGATTCCTCTTTGAGCTTTTTGGAGTGGAAGGATTTGAGTTTGAATGCTTTTCTCTTGAGATTCAGGCTTAGGCTTTCTCGGATTTTGATTTGAAATTTTTATCTATTTTTCGTCTCTTTTTTTTTAAACGGGTGTTTTCTCCTTTTTATAGATTTTCTTCAATCCGTTTTTGGGATGAAACTAGCCGTTGGAGTGTACCTGGAAACAAAATATATTCGTTAGAAATTAGGTAAAAAGGAAACATTACCGTTAGAGCTGATCTGGCAATTTAAATTTCGTTCCAGTCAGGTTGGAGTCGGCTCCAACTTTTCAGGTGTCGGCTCCAGATCGTTTTTCCAAAAATAGAAATTTCGAGTTCATTGAGGAGTCGGCTCCGAAAAAGTAAGTGTCGGCTCACCATCGCCAGGTGTCGGCTCCCAAATACTGTAGGTGTCGGCTCCAGGATGCTCAAAAAATCAATGTTCTGTTCCCGCATCGGAGTCGGCTCCAGACTCTGTAAGTGTCGACTCCGAAACTCTAGGTGTCGGCTCCGAAACTCTGGGTGTCGACTCTGGACCGTATCAAAAATCAGAATAAAATTTGAATAGCCATGGGGTCGGCTCCAGGAATTCTAAGTGTCGACTCCAGGTTCTGAAACTTTGAAATTGAAGTTTTGCAGTTGATTCAAAACATGTTTCTTAATTCATTTAAATTGATCAAATAATTTTAACTCCTGAAACATTTCTCAAATCCATTAGTAATCAAATAAATATACTCAATTCCTTTATTAATCATCAAAATCAATAATTGGGTCAACAATCTCTCCCTTTTTGATGATTATAAAAACATTGAGTATATGCATAGTATTCTTAAATTCAAATTTTTAAGGAAATGACCTTCACAAGTGGGCTCCCCCTGAATGAGGTAACTCCCCCTATGAAGTTCAAATTATCAATTGTTCTTCCTTTGATACTTAAGATTTATGCAATTTCAAACAAACTTTATACTAATCAAATAAGCTTTAAACAAGTTATTCTTATTCTTACTATTTCAATTGACATATTAACCAATGCATATACGACATAACTTTCTCCCCCTTTTTTGTAATCAACAAAAAGAAAAAAAGTTAAGTCATAAGATAAAATTGATAGATCAAAAAGTAATTTCATTGCATCAAAAGTATTACAAAATGGAACTGAACTTTGATATTACATTAAACTGCACATCATTATATCAAAAACTTTCATTACATCAAGATTGTATTTCCATTATATCAGAATTCATTACATCATTACATGAAGATCAAAAATTAGTTCTAATAATCCTGGTTAAATGATCTACAATCTTCTGCATTCCTTCAGACTGAATCTTGACGTAGTCTTTTAATCTTTCATCAACAAAAGTACAAGCAGTGATAATTTTATCTTGTAACTCAGCATTGCACTTTGAATAAATTTCAGAATCTCCACAAATATCTTTGAGTTCTTCAAAAATGTTCTTCAAGTCACTACTCAAGGATCCAGTGGAAGAGCTAAGTGTTGATTCAATTTTGGCAATTCGATCATCTAATGAATAGAGAGTTTCTTTAAGATTCATGAATTTGATGTCAAACTCAGTCTTTAAATCTTCCTTCTAAGCAGCAAGAAGACTTCTAAGTTGCTCTAACTGAAGGTCCGAAAATCCGACTGAAGAAGTAGATGAAGTAGATGGAATCACTGGTACTGGGACAGGAGCAGGAGCAGGACTACTAGGATGTGGAGACGGAATCCTCGTAGACGGACCAGCCTCACAAGATACAGAATGTCTAGGCTCGGGGACTCTCTCATCCAAGTTCCCTTTCCTTTCCCACTGACCATTAACTTTAACAAATCCCATTCGGTGTAAAGTGGCCAAGCTATAATAATCAGTGTGTCTCAGGCTCTTGGAGGGTTCATTATCCAAAATTACAACCCCTTGGCTTCTGAATACCATCGTTAAGATCATGCCATAGGGTAGTGACGATCTTCTCCTTCCTCCAGCCTCGGCCATGTAAAATACCATCATAGCAGCAAGATTAATGGGCTGACCGGTCAATACACTATCCATTATAATAATGTCCCGCTCGGAGACATACTCAAAGCGCCCGGTCTTCGGAAACAAGATTCTGCTGCAAATGTTGTGTAACAGCCTTAATTCCAAGGGCAACTGATTAGCCCTAATTTCCTCAAATCAGTGACCTCTCTCCCTAACATCCTTGATAGGGCAACTGATCTCTCATTGTGCACATCAGCAGCCAATCCAGTAATTGGGATGCTCAAGAGATTTCCTAACTTGTGAAATGTAAGGTGAATCCTTTTTCCTCTAACAGTGCTTACTAAACCACCATCTCCTCTTGCTAAATTAAAGTAAAATTCCTTCACTAAGCTGGGTATGTAGGTACATCAAGCGAGCATACTTTATCCCATCCAAGCTCCTTAATTTGCCTACCAATCGAAAAACCCTCAGATTCAAAAAGTTTGAAATCAACTTTTCTTCCCATAGTGATTACCCTCTCGGCTAGGGTATCTACCTGTGGTGAAGTGGCGTTAGGATTGTCTGAATCGGTGGAGGAGTCTTCACTTGGAGACGGCTCGCGGACGGGTCGCCTTGCGGAACGCTTCCCGGTTACCACGGTCGCTCCAATCACCGAACCTTTCCTCTTAGGCGCCATGAATCCGTAGGAAGGCTTGAGAGAAGTGGAATTAGTGGGGGGTTTTGGAAGAGTTTTGGAGGGATTTGGTTGAGGATTCGAAGAGTAAAGAAATGACGAGGTGTCGACTCTGCCCTAATAAATCGATTTTGGAATCCCAGGTGTCGACTCCCGCAAAGTCGGGTGTCGACTCCAAATCGCTAACACGGTCAGTGCTCGAACTGGAGTTGGTTCCACTTACACGGGTGTCGGCTCCAAGGTCAGGGACCGAGAGCGACACAGTCAGAGGTGTCGACTCCTCATTCTGAGGTGTCGACTCCAATGACAGTTTTAGAGAAAAATAATTGAAATTCAACCATCTGAAACTCATCAAAATATATTTTATAAAATCTTGATAAAATTTTGGAGAATTAAGAATCAAATACCTCAGATGACTAGATAATTTGTCCTTAAAATTATGAAAGGAATATCAAGAAATAATATAGATCTAGAAAGTCATTCCTTATAGCTTCAAAATCAATCCAAAGGGTCACATATCCCTAATTCACCTTTAAGATAACAAAATCTCTCTTCACTCAAAGGTTTTGTAAATATATCAGCTAATTGTTCTTCAGTATTAACATATTCAAGACAAATTTCATTATTAGCAACATGTTCTCTTATAAAATGATATCTAATTTCAATGTGTTTTGTTCTTGAATGTTGAATTGGATTTTTAGTTAGATTTATTACACTTATGTTATTACACATAATTGGAGTTTTATCAAGTGTTATGCCATAATCTTCGAGTTGTCTCTTAATCCAAAGGATTTGAGCACAGCAACTTCCAGCTGCATCATATTCTGCTTCAGCAGTGGATAATGCAACCGAATTTTGCTTTTTGCTAAACCAAGAGATTAAGTTACTACCTAAGAATTGACATGCTCCACTTGTGCTTTTTCTATCTAATTTACATCCAGCATAATCAGAGTCAGAATAAGCAATCAAGTTTAATGTTGAGTCTCTAGAATACCATAAGCCTACATTTTTAGTTCCGCTTAAGTATCTTAAGATTCTTTTTACAGCAATTAAATGTGATTCTTTAGGTTCAGATTGAAATCTAGCGCACAAACATACAGTAAAAATTATATCTGGTCTACTAGCTGTTAAGTAAAGAAGAGATCCGATCATACCTCTATAATATTTCTGATCTACTTTCTTACCATCATCATCTTTATCCAATTTGCATGAAGGGCTCATAGGAGTTCCAAGTGGCTTGATTGACTCATTCCAAACTTCTTGAGCAGTTCTTTTGTGTATTTGGCTTGATTGATGAAAATTCCTTCTTTGCTTTGTTTGATTTGAAGTCCTAGGAAGAAGTTGAGTTCTCCATCATGCTCATTTCAAACTCACCCTGCATCAACTTAGCAAATTCTTGACATAACAAATTGTTAGTAGCACCGAATACAATATCATCACATATATTTGTACTACTAATAAATCCTTGTCTTTTCTTTTCAAAAATAATGTTTTATCAACATTTCCTCTTATGAAATCATTTTCAATTAGAAATTTACTTAATCTTTCATACCAAGCTCTAGGTGCTTGTTTTAAACCATATAGTGCTTTGTGTAATTTAAAAACATGATTTGGAAATTCATGATCTTCAAAACCAGGTGGTTGTTCAACAAAACTTCCTCATTTATAAATCCATTTAAAAATGCACTTTTAACATCCATTTGAAATAAATTGATATGCATATGACATGCAAATGCAAGTAATAATCTAATTGCTTCAAGTCTAGCTACAGGTGCAAAAGTTTCATCAAAATCAATTCCTTCTTCTTGATTATATCCTTTTGCAACTAATCTAGCTTTGTTTCTAATTACTATGCCATTTTCGTCTAATTTATTTCTAAATACCCATTTTGATCCTATAACAGAATGATCTTTAGGTCTATCTACAAGAGTCCAAACATTATTCCTAGTAAATTGATTTAATTCTTCTTGCATAGCTAACATCCAATTATTATCTTTTTCTGCTTCTTCAATAGTTTTAGGTTCAATTTGAGATACAAATGCAAGATGATTATTGATGTTTCTCATTGATGATCTAGTTCTTACTCCTTGAGATGGATCACCTATAATTAATTCTCTTGGATGACCATAGGCATATCTCCAATCTCTAGGAAGATCTACATCATTATGATTTGCATCAACAACATCAACACTAGGAGAATCATTATCTTTAGCTTCTTGTTCATGATCCGAAGATACATCTATATTCAGTTTTTCAATATCTCTTTCTAGAATGTTTGTATCTTCCTCATCATCAATCTTTTCAGAACTTGATGCTAAAGATTCATCAAAATTACATGAATAGATTCTTCTACAATTAAGTTTCTCTTGTTAAACACTCTATAGGCTTTACTAGATGTTGAATATCCTAAGAAAATGCCTTCATCAGATTTTGCATCAAATTTTCTAGATTATCTTTACCATTATTATGAATGAAACATTTACAACCAAATGCATGAAAGTAACTTATGTTTGGTTTTCTATTATTCCATAGTTCATAAGGAGTTTTCTTAATGATTGGCCTAATTAGAGCTCTATTAAGAATGTAGCATGCCGTGTTTATAGCTTCCGCCCAAAAGTATTTTGGTAGGTTGCTTTCACATAGCATGGTACGGGCCATGTCTTCTAAGGTTCTATTTTTTCTTTCAACTACTCCATTTTGTTGCGGTGTTCTAGGTGCTGAAAAATTATGATGAATGTCATTTTCTATGCAAAAGTTTTCAAATAAATGATTTTCAAATTCAGTGCCATGATCACTTCTTAGAGACACTATGGTGTTGTTTTTCTCATTTGTGACCTTCTTGAAGAATTTCAAAAATAATGGAAAGGTCTCATCCTTATGAGCTAAAAATAATACCCAAGTGTATCTAGAATAATCATCTACAATCACAAGACCATATTTCTTTCCTCCTAGACTTGTGGTTCTAGTAGGTCCAAAAAGATCCATGTGAAGTAGTTCAAGTGGCCTAGAAGTGGAAACAATATTTTTAGTTTTGAAAGAATTTCTAGTTTGTTTTCCAAATTGACATGCATCACAAATTTTGTTATTTTCAAAATCTAGTTGTGGAAGTCCTTTTACTAAATCCATTCTAATTAATTTTGAAATAAGGTGTGTGCTTGCATGACCTAATCTACGATGCCATAACCAACCAATCTCATTCATATTAGCATTATTAGCAACTAAGCAATGATTACTAGTAGACAAATTGTCTAAATCAATCAAGTATACATTGCCATTTCTATTTCCAATAAAAATAATGCTATTATCAATGGGATTAGAAACAGTGCAGATTGATGCTTCAAATGATACTTTAAAACCTTTATCACATAATTGACTAATACTATTAGATTATGTTTTAAACCATTAACATATAAGACATTTTCAATATATGTGGAGGGAGTTATTTGAATTTTACCAAACCCCATGATTTGGCCTTTGCCATTGTCACCAAATGTAACTACTCCTCCTCTTTTGCTTCAAGGGTGATGAATTGATCCTTGTCACCCGTCATGTGCTTGAGCAGCCACTATCGAGATACCACTTTCGCTTTGATCTTTTGGCCGCAAGACACTCCTGCAAAAATAATTAAGTCTTATATTTAGGTACCCAAGCCTTCTTGGGTCCTTCATGGTTAGTAGCATAAAAAATTGTTCCTTTGGAACCCATATTTCTTTCCTTTATATTAAATTTTGTTACTATTTCTCAAATTACATTCATAGGTTTTATGACCTTTCTTGTTACAATAATGACATGTAACATTATCTTATTTTGTTCTTTCTAAAAAAGTTTTTGACAAATTTTTGTTTTAAGTTAGGTCTATATCCTAAACCAGCTTTATCATATATAGCTCTTTGATTACTTAACAATAAATTAAGTTTTTCAGAACTATAAGTAAATTTATCAACAATACTTTTATATTTATCAACTTCCTTCTTTAATTTATCATTTTCATAGAAATTGATTCTTTTCTTTTGTCAAATTTCATTTTCAGATTTTAGTATTTAATTTCATTAGTAAGATTTCTTTTTCTTTGAATAAAAGTTGAAATATCATTTTTCAAAACTTGTATTTCTTTTTCAAAATTTTAAATCATCTACTAAGTTCATTGAAAGCTTCAAACAATTCATCAAAAGCAAAATCATCACAAGGGTTTTCAGAACTTACCTCATCATCCTCGTTTGCCATGAAGCAAATGTTGGCAACTTCTTTTTGTTCTTCCTCTGAAGAGGATTCATCGCTGTCGCTCCAAGTTGCAACATAGGCTTTCTTCTTCTTCTTAAAAGTCTTTTCAGTTGAGGACAATCATATCTAAAGTGCCCCGGTTTCTTACACTCATAGCAAATCAAGGGGTCTTTCTCTTTGTCCTTGTCCTTTTCCTTTTCTTTTTCTCCTTCCATCTTAAATCCAATTTCTTCTTTTGGAAGGGTCTTTTCTTCTCATGAATTTTTTGAATTTTCTTGCTAGAAGAGCTGTCTCATCATCATCATCATCATCACTGCAGCTTTCCTCACTTTCTGCAGCCTTAAGAGCTATGTCTTCTTCTTTTGACTTCCTCCTCTTGATGCTGCTTCATGGTTAATCATGGGTCATTAAGGATCCAAGTAGCTCCTCTAAGGGTAAGTGTTGAGGTCCTTGCTTCTTGGATTGCTGTCACCTTTGCTTCCCAAGTCCTTGGAAGTGACCTAAGAATTTTGTGAACAAGTTCAGAATTAGTATAGGTTTTTCCAAGACTTTTCAAACCATTCACAATATCAGTAAATCTAGTGTACATGCATGCTATAGTTTCAGTTTGTTCCATACTAAATAATTCATATTTATGAACAAGAATATTTATTTTAGATTCTTTTACTTGGTTGGTACCCTCATGGGTAACCTCTAATCTATCCCAAATTTCTTTTGCGGAATTACATGTAGAAATTCGATTAAATTCATTAGCATCTAATGAACAATATAAGACATTCATGGCCTTAGCATTGAGCTGTGCCATTTTCCTATCATTATCATTCCAATCCCTTTCGGGCTTCGGAACAATAGTGCCATCAACAATGTGTGGGGTGTACTAGGTCCATTAGTTATAACACCCACAATTCATAATCAGAAGCTTGAATGAATATCCTCATTCTTGCTTTCCAATATGAATAGTTGGAACCATTAAATAAGGGAGGTCTATTCGTAGAATGACCTTCGGCAAATGATCCAACATGAGCTGCCATTTGGATCTTTAGCTCTTGATCGTGTGATCAAATTCTAATGAGCACTTGCTCTGATACCAATTGTTGGCCCAGATGGCAACCCAAGAGGGGGGGGGGTGAATTGGGTTCTTAAAAAATTTAAACCTTTTGAAAACTTATTGCTTTAAGTTAAATGAATTTAATAGCAATGCAAATATAAAGCACAAACAAGAGATAGAGATAGAGATAATGAAGCACGGCAAACACAAGGATTTTATAGTGGTTCGGTGTATCCAACACCTACGTCCACTCCCAAGATTCACTTGGGTCCACACTATAATCGACTAGATTACAGCCGAGTTGTTTTACAAGCTCACAACTCAAACTTGTTGTTTTCCCCCGGGATCACAACGAACCCAGCCGATTTTTCGGGCTCACCAGCACAAAACCCTAAACTCAAGCTATTCTAGCTTGACCCGAGGTTAACAACCTCCACTAGTTCAATCCCTTGATTGAACTAGCACAAACAAATAAGAATGTTTTACAATGATTCATAGCTCCTTAATGAGCAAATATTCAAAATAAAGTAAACAAGTTTAGAAAAGCCTGTTTGAGATGATTGTTTGAGCTTTTCTTTTTTCTTCTTTTCTTCTTTTCCTCTTCTCCCTTTGGAATGATGAATCAAGCCTCAGCTTTAATTCCTCACAGTCGTTGCAGTTGAGAAGATTGGAAATGAAGAAACGGAGCTTTTTCTTCAATTTGGGAAATCCATCGATTTTTGATTTGAACGCCTTGGATTCCTCTTTGAGCTTTTTGGAGTGGAAGGATTTGAGTTTGAATACTTTTCTCTTGAGATTCAGGCTCAGGCTTTCTCGAATTTTGATTTGAAATTTTCTATTTTTCGTCTCTCTTTTTTTTTAAACGGGTGTTTTCCCTTTTTTATAGATTTCTTCAATCCATTTTTGGGATGAAACTAGCCGTTGGAGTGTACCTGGAAAAAAAATATATCCGTTAGAAATTAGGTAAAAAGGAAATATTACCGTTAGAGCTGATCTGGCATTTAAATTTTCGTCCAGTCAGGTTGGAGTCGGCTCCAACTTTTCAGGTGTCGCTCTAGATCGTTTTTCCAAAAATAGAAATTTCTGAGTTCGTTGAGGAGTCGGCTCAAAAAGTAAGTGTCGGCTCGCCATCGCCAGGTGTCGGCTCCCGAATACTGTAGGTGTCGGCTCCAGGATGCTTAAAAAATCAACGTTCTATTCCCGCATCGGAGTCGGCTCCAGACACTGTAAGTGTCGACTCCGAAACTCTGGGTGTCGACTCTGAAACTCTGGGTGTCGACTCCGGACCGTATCAAAAATCAGAATAAAATTTGAATGGCCATGGGGTCGGCTCCAGGAATTCTAGTGTCGACTCCAGGTTCTGAAACTTTGAAATTGAAGTTTTGCATTGATTCAAAACATTATTTCTTAATTCCTTTAAATTGATCAAATAATTTTAACTCCTAAAACATTTCTCAAATCCATTAGTAATCAAATAAATATACTCAATTCCTTTATTAATCATCAAAATCAATAATTGGGTCAACAGATGGACCAACCTCAGATGGTGCAGAAGATCCAATCTCAGCAGCTCTCTCATCCAGATGACCTTTCCTCTCCCATTGACCATTAACCATCACAAAACCCATCTGGTGCACAGTAGCCAAGCTATAGTAATCAGTGTGTCTAAGATTCTTTGATGGCTCATTATCAAAAATTGCAATACCTTGACTTCTAAACACTATAGTCAAAATCATACCATAGGGCAGTGAAGATCTCCTTTTGCCCCCAGCCTTAGCCATGTAGAAAATCATCATCCCAGCAAGGTTAATAGGCTGACCTATCAGAACACTGTCTATAACAACAATATCTCGCTCCGAGACATACTCAAATCAGCCAGTCTTAGGGAATAAAATCCTACTGCAGATGTTGTGAAGTAATCTAAGCTCCAAGGGAAACTGATTAGCCCTAACTTCTTCAAATTCAGACACTTCTCTTCTTAACATCCTTGATAATGCATCAGACCTCTCACTATGAATG
The DNA here is from genome assembly GCA_900491605.1 of Calamus simplicifolius. Lineage (NCBI taxonomy): Eukaryota > Viridiplantae > Streptophyta > Magnoliopsida > Arecales > Arecaceae > Calamus > Calamus simplicifolius. Next base: position 163,292 of record UESW01004330.1, read on the forward strand.
TCAGCAACTAATCCAGTGATAGGGATGCTCAGAAGATGTCCTAAACTCTGAAAGGTAAGGTGAACTCTCTTCCATCTAACAGAACTGATAATCCCACCATCTCCCCTTGATAAATTGAAATAGAATTCCTTAACTAGGGCCGGATAAGTGGGAACATCCAACGAACAAACCTTGTCCCAGCCAAGCTCTTTGATTTGTCTTCCAATAGAAAATCCCTTGGACTCAAAGAAATCAAAATCAACCTTTCTACCCATAGTAATAACTCTCCCGGCTAAAGTGTCAACCTGTGAAGATGAGGGACCAGGATTATCTGAATGGGTCGGGTAAGAATCATCGCTTGGAGATGGCTCACGGACGAGACGCCGAGCCGTACGCTTTCCAGTGGTTACGGGAGCTCCAAGAACCGATCCTCTCCGCTTAGGAGCCATAGAAATCCTTGGGAATGTTCCATTGAGGAGAATTTGGCTTGGGGAGGTTTTGAGAGAGTTTGGAGAGAGTTTGGAAAGGGATTGGAAACGATAGAAATGACGAAGGTGTCGACTCTGCCCTAATAAAGTCAACTTGGGACCACCAGGTGTCGACTCCCGCAAAGTCGGGTGTCGACTCCAAGTCGCTAACATAGTTAGGGCTCGAACTGGAGTCGGCTCCACTTATACGGGTGTCGGCTACAAGGTCAAGGACCGAGAGCGACACAGAAGAGGTGTCGACTCCTCAAATTGAGGTGTCGACTCCACTGACTGTTTCAGAGAAAAATATATGAGTTTCAAACATCCGAAACTTGTCAAAATAGGGTCAATAAATTTTTGGAAAAATCTTGAAATATGAAGAATCAAATTGCATAAATGACTAGATAAATTGTCCTAAAATATGAAAGGAATCTTAGGAAATTAATAGAGATCTAGATAGTCATTCCTTAAGGGTTTCAAAATCATTCTAAAGGGTCACAAATCCCTAATTCACCTCTAAGATAACAAAATCTCTTTTCACTCAAAGGTTTTGTAAATATGTCAGCTAATTGTTCTTCAGTATTAATATAATCAAGACAAATTACATTATTAGCTACATATTCTCTTATAAAGTGATATCTAATTTCAATGTGTTTAGTTCTTGAGTGTTGAATTGGATTTTTAGTTAAATTTATTGTACTTGTATTATCACATATAATAGGAGTTTTATCAAGTGTTATGCCATAATCTTCAAGTTGTCGCTTAATCCAAAGGATTTGAGCACAGCAACTTCCAGCTGCAACATATTCTGCTTCAGCAGTTGATAATGCAACCGAATTTTGCTTTTTGCTAAACCAAGAGATTAAGTTACTTCTGAGAATTGACATACACCACATGTACTTTTTCTATCTAGTTTACATCCAGCATAGTCAGAATCAGAATATGCAATCAAGTTTAGTGTTGAGTCTCTAGAATACCATAATCCTACATTTTTAGTTCCACTTAGATATCTTAAGATTCTTTTCACTGCAATTAAGTGAGATTCTTTAGGTTCAGATTGAAATCTAGCATATAGACAAACAGCAAATATGATATCTGGTCTACTTGCAGTTAAGTAAAGTAGAGATCCGATCATACCTCTGTAGTACTTTTGATCTACTTTCTTACCATCTTCATCTTTGTTTAATTTGCATGAAGGACTCATAGGTGTTCCAAGGGGTTTGATTGACTCCATTCCAAACTTCTTGAGAAGTTCCTTTGTGTATTTTGCTTGATTGATGAAATCCCCTCTTTGCTTTGCTTGATTTGAAGTCCTAGGAAGAAGTTGAGTTCTCCCATCATGCTCATTTGAATTCACCCTGCATTAACTTAGCAAATTCTTAACACAAGAGATTATTAGTAGCACCGAATACAATATCATCAACATATATTTGTACTACTAATAAATCCTTGTCTTTCTTTTCAAAAATAGTGTTTTATCAACATTTCCTCTAGTAAAATCATTTTCAATCAGAAATTTGCTTAATCTATCATAACAAGCTCTAGGTGCTGTTTTAAACCATATAGTGCTTTGTGCAATTTAAAACATGATTTGAAAATTCATGATCTTCAAAACCAGGTGGTTGTTCAACAAAAACTTCCTCATTTATAAATCCATTTAAAAATGTACTTTTAACATCCATTTGAAATAAGTTGATATGCATATAACACGCAAATGCGAGTAGTAATCTAATTGCTTCTAATCTAGCTACAGGTGCAAAAGTTTCATCAAAATCAATTCCTTCTTATTGATTATATCCTTTTGCAACTAATCTAGCTTTGTTTCTAATTACTATGCCATTTTCATCTAATTTATTTCTAACTACCCATTTTGATCCTATAACAGAATGATCTTTAGGTCTATCTACAAGGGTCCAGCATTATTTCTAGTAAATTGATTTAATTCCTCTTGCATAGCTAACATTCAATTATTATCTTTTTCAGCCTCTTCAATGGTTTTAGGTTCAATTTGAGATACAAATGCAAGATGATTATTGACGTTTCTCATTGATGATCTAGTTCTTACTCCTTGAGATGGATCACCTATAATTAATTCTTTGGATGACCATAGGCATATCTCCAATCTCTAGGAAGATATACATCATTATGATTTGCATCAACAACATCAACACTAGGAGAATCATCATCTTTAGCTCCTTGTTCATGATCTGAAGATACATCAATATTTAATTTTTCAATATCCCTTTCTAATATGTTTGTATCTTCCTCATCATCAATCTTTTCTGAACTCGATGCTAAAGATTCATCAAAAACTACATGAATAAAATTCTTCTACAATTAAGTTTCTCTTGTTAAACACTCTATAAGCTTTACTAGATGTTGAATATCCTAAGAATATGCTTTCATCTGATTTGCATCAAATTTTCCTATATTATCTTT
>UESW01004330.1:168967-216366 GCA_900491605.1 Calamus simplicifolius
CCGCATTCGGGAGTCGGCTCCGAAAAATTGTAAGTGTCGGCTCCAAAGCAGTCCAAAAATATGCTTTCTGTTCCCGCATTGGAGTCGGCTCCAGACACTATAAGTGTCAGCTCCGAAACTCTGGGTGTCGGCTTCGAAACACTGGGTGTCAGCTCCAGACTGTGCCAAAAATCAGGAAAGCATTTGATCAGCCATGGGGTCGGCTCCAGACCTTATAGGTGTCGACTCCAAGCTCTGAATTTTGAAACATACCTTTGGCATTTGATTCAAAACACGTTTCTTTATACCTTTTGATTAATCAAATATTTTTAAGCCCTGAAACACTTGTTAAATTTTATTAATCATCAAAATCGATAATTGGGTCAACAAACCTAGATAATGTTGCCATCCTTTACTTTGATAATTAGCTTGTTCATGAGTCTTCTTGCCATTGATTTGATACTCTATACTGAGATGGCTATGCGGTTTGGAGGAAGATCGAAGCAGCTAAACCTGATGAAAATCCGAGTGAGGTAGTGGAGGATAGTAGCCACTAGAGTAGGATGCCTCAAATGAATGATAACCATATGGATACATCTAAGAATCCTTACTCATGTGCAATATAATCAGCAGCAGAAGAGCCACATCCTAAACTACTATGAGGTCTCCATCTTTGGCATGCAATTGCATCCTCATGGGCTTTAAACTATGCATCATGGTCCTTACCCTCTGTGGCATGAATAAACTGAGACTCACCATTGAATTGAATTAGACTAGAGAACTATGAGCCCCATGCACTCAAGTCATGTCTTGTCAACTTTTTGGCCACCAAATCCGTCATCGTTAGAGCCAAGCTCTTTTGAATCGTTCCGAACTGGTTGGTTTAAGGCAAACCAAATCATATCTGCTAGAAACTGGAATGGTTCAGTGCTTTAAATTGGCTAAGGTTTGGAGTTCGAATGGTCGTCGATTTATGTTCCAGATTTGATTCAACCAATTTAAAAAGGCCTTTGATTCATTTCACCCAACTTCTCTTCCATGTGATGATTTGTTTCGGTTCTTTCCCATGAGAAGGAACCTTAACCCTTACCTGTTGTCCTTACCATTACCCATCGCCATCAAACAACACCATCAAGTCGTCACCAAAGTATGTCTCTTCTCCACTCTCCCTCTCCTCTCTCTTGGGTTTTAAAGGCACACTCCTCTCTCCCTCTCTGTTTTTCTTCAATGGTGGCAGCCCTCTCTCCCTCTCCTCCCTCACTTTCTTCTCTTTCCTTTTTTGGCGATGGTGGCGGCGACACTAACCGGTGTCTTCCCACTCTCCCTCTCCTCTCTCTTCTTTTGGCTTCAAAGATATGTTCCTCTCTCTTTTCTTTGACGGTGGTCACTGTCTTCCAATAGACCTCTCTTACCCTCTCTCTCTCTCTCTCTCTCTCTCTCTCTCTCTTTTCTAGAAATGGTGGAGGTGGCGATACTAGCCGGTTGGTTCAGTGTGCACCCATACTATACTGTATTGAGAGCTGTTTGAAACAGCATCAGTTCCTGGTCCTATTGACCTTGGTTGGAACTATCATCATTACTACTGTTACTGCCAAATCACTTTTGAGGAGCATCAGGTGACAGGAATGTTTGGTTGGCCTTCAAAGGGATGACAGGGATCGACTCCTTGAAGAGGAAACCTGCAAGAAAAGTCCCGGACCGATGGTTCCAGCGGGGACCCTCCGACGCTCAAGTCAGTGATCTGGAGAACATGAATGAATAACGTTGTGGCAATTGGATAGAACTTGAGTCCCCTACCTCAAGGGCTAGAGGCCTTTTATACCTGTTCGAGAATCCCCCTTACCATTCGTCCGTCGTGGTCAAGCCTCCATCAGACGGTTATTAACTTCTAGTCTTCAACGTGCCGCAAAGTACGGGTCATGGAACTAATCGTAGGGTCACGCCCGTTGTTAGCGGCGCCAGGAGGGAGCACGTCCACCGCGCGCGTAGCCGGGCGTGCTCGTGGTGACGTGGTCTGCCATTCTCGATGGAGGTGACCATGTAGCTTGAACGTGGGTGATTGCCGCTGGGGGCCGACACCGAGACCGACGCCGGGGCTGACACCGAAGCCGACGCCGACACCGTAACCAAGGCTTAGACTGGCTGTGGCCGACATGGAAGCCGAGGTGGGCCGTAGCCAACGAGAAAGTTGGATGGGCCGTGGCCGATGCGGAGGTCAAGATGGGCCGTAGCCGACGAGGAAGTCTAGATGGGCCATGGCCGATGCGGAGGCCGAGATGGGCCGTGGCCGACACGAAGGTTGAGATGGGCCGTGGCCGACGCCAGCATCATGACCAAGGCTTGGACCGACACCGAGACCGTGATGGGTCGTGGCCGACACGAAGGTCGAGATGGATCGTGACCGACGTGGAGGTTGAGATGGCCGTGGCCGATGCTGGCACCGTGACCAAGGCCTGGACCGACGCTGAGACTGTGACCAAGGCCAAGACTGGCTATGGCCGACGAGGAGGTCGGGGTGGGCCATGGCTGACACGGAGGTCGAGATGGCCGCGGCCGACACGGAAGTTGGGGTAAGCCGTGTTAAGCCCAATCGCCAAGGGATTGGCCCGCGTGTTCTTTGACCCGATTGGCCATATCAGATGCCCCCGTCCCTGAGCTGGTGTCACCATCCAAGCGAAAGGGGCGTCTTCATCTGTGTATCCTAACCGTCGGATTTGCCTCGAGGTCAGGAAGCAGTTTGGGATCCCCAAGATATCGGTGATCATCATTAAGCTATCAAATCACTGGCATCAATACCTTCTGATTGGTTGGGGGGTACCATCCATCGCGCGCCCGGAGCGTCGTTGCAGAGTCCTCCTCAATGGATAGCATCCGCATGGCAGGCGCATCGGGGGGACGATTTTGAAGATGCCGAAAAAGAATTTTATAAGCAAGGACGCGCCCTAGCTTCGATTTCACCTACCGTGCTGAGCCCTTTCCCCTTCTAGCTCGAGAGCTCCTCCAACTTCTTCTTCTTCCTCTGTCCAGGTTAGTTCCCCATGCCTTCATAGTCATCTTCTTCTTCTTCGTCCTCTTGGTCCTCCAAAACCACACCTCTCCGACCCCTAGGGCCATGGCCAGGGGACCGGCGGTTAGGAGTCTGTCAGCAGCTGTAACCCCACCTCCTAGGGTAGCTCCATCTTCCAGGGTGAGCAGCGGTTCCCCTGAGGGGACCGCTTCCACTATTACTTCCGCTGACCTTGCAACCTTTAGGGCAACCTATAACATACCCAAAGAGGTGCGACTGATCGCACCGAGCCCCAATGACAGGGTAACCTCTCCCCCTCGGGGGCCGGCCTTCGTCTTCCTCTCCACCCTTTCATCATCAATCTCCTTGATAGGTACGAGTTGGTCCCAGCTCAACTAGTCCCCAATTCCATTAGGGTCATTTGTGCCTTCTTGGTGCTGACCCGCCTCCAAGGTCTCCCGAGTAACGTTTCCCTCTTTCGTAACCTGTATACCATTCGGGCTCAATCCGGCTCGTGGCTATTTGCCCCTCGGCCGGGTAGAGCCCTCAGGTTAGGTCTCCCTTCATCCATAAAAGGGTGGAAATCCCATTTCTTCTTCGCCGAAGTGGAGGGGATAAGGAGGGAATGGGGAGCACCCAATACTGAGGCTAACAAGAACATCTCGGTAGTTTCGAGAGATCAAGAAGCCTTCAATCTTCTCCTGGAAACCGAACTCCCATCATACCGAGAGATTTTGTCGGAGGACAACCTCCGACACGCCGGCATCGCCCCTGATGACAGTGAGGGTCTCTTTAAAGATTACATTTTCCTTTCGATCCCCTCTCTCTTTTTTTCTTTCTTTTTTTTTTACACATTCGTTTTTGTGCAGCTATGAAGATCAACATCCCGGCCGGGGCCTTTCATAAAGCCGCCCTTAAGAAGAGAAGAGGGCAAGATGACGGAGCTGAGGGGTCGAGAAAAAGGGCTCGATCCCAATCGCCACCTGCCCCCCGGGACGTCCCCAAGCGTCCTACTCTGTCGCCCCCTCCTTGTCGATCTCCTATGCAATCATCGCCACGACCTCCACGACGGTCACCTACTCCGCTGCCGCCGGACGTCACCACGCTCCCTACTCCATCACCCCCTCCTTGTCGGTCACCTCCAAAATCATCGCCACGACCTCCACGATGGTCACCTACTCTGCTGCCACCGCGACGATCTCCTGCACCGCTACCCCCGCTGCAGTCTGCCGGCCAGACTACGGGTACGCGGCTAGAGGAGTCAAGGGCTCATGTCAGCCAGGCGACTGAGCGCTCAGACCCTTCGACTACTGGGCCGGCCCAAAGGGATGATCCTCAGGCCAGTAGAGAGGCTCTGATTGATAAGAGGTAGAAGGCCGTCATCGGCTATGAGGCTCGCAGCACCGCATCCAAGCCAATAGGGGACAGGATGGGACCGGTCTCCTCGCAGCCGTCTCTTATGAACCACTCCCACCTCGCCGAGAAGCTGCTGTCAGCGGCATCTACTCCTGCGATTCGGGAGGAAATAATCCAGACCAACTCTCGGATCCTCTTCAAAGATGGTCAGACGGTCATGCTCCGGGTAAGCAACAGTTTACCTTATAATCCTGTTTGTTTTCCATGTACCCACTTTAGGTAACTGACATTGGCCTGGATGTGTAGATGATAAACATCTTTAATCATGCCCAAGCCCTGGTCGCCAGCGGAGAGCGTCGACTCGATCGCTACCGAGGAAGCCTTTGAGTGCCGCGATCGAGCCACAAAGCTGAAGACGCTCTCAAATTGACTCAGGCTGGAGAAGCAGAGAGGCTTGAAATAGTTTGGTCCCAAGCGGAGGCCAAAATGATAGCAGCGCAGCAACAGATACGCAAAGCCCTCGAGTGTGCTATCACTGCTGAGGGGAAGTTGATGGCCGCCGAGGCGGAATTGGCCGACGTCAAGGCCTAGCTCGAAGTGGCCAAATCCGAGCTGAGATCTTTCGAGGAGAAAACGGAAATCGCCGAAGAGGTGGCCCACCTAGCTGATATCAAAACTGCTGAGGCTGCGGAGGCAGTGAAGGCCGCCGATAAGAGGGCTGCCGAGGCCGAAATGGTGGCTCGGGCCGCCGTGGAAAACATGACTGAGGCGGCAAGGAAAGCCATGGAAGATTACATGAACTCTCCAGTCATTGCCAATAAGGTGGCCGAGGCGGGGAGGAAAGCCATGGAGAACTACCGGAACTCTCCAGCCTTCGCCAATGAGGTGGCCGAGGCGGGGAAGAGAGCCGTGGAGAGCTATAGGAATTCTCGATCTTCATTGAGGAGGTGGCCGAAGCGGTGCCGACGCCTATCTTCAGGGTTTTCATCGCTGCCGAGATAAGGCAGTGAAGGTCTTTGGTATCGAAGGCCTTAAGGATTTAGAACCTGAAGAAGGAGACCTCAAGGGTGAAGATGTCCACCAGGGTTCTACTCCGGCCAATGGTACCACCCCCCTAACCGGCACCGTTCCAGCGAAAGACTGAAGCCCCGACTGTGGTTTTGGATGTCTCTTTTTTATTTTTTGCAATGTATCCAAGTCCGACTATGATCGGCATTTTAAAAATTTAACTGATCTATGAAAAGAGAACACACTTTGACTCTCGTGTTAGAACCGTCGACCCCCCTACTCTTCTTTTTACGCTGTCGACGTCTAGCTCGCCAAGCCACTAGCTCATCGTGATCTATTTGTGCCCTTAGGATTTGCAAGGAATCACATCAGCTCGTCAAGAGCAGGAGCCTCTTACAGTCTAAGTAGGGACGCTCTGGAATCAGTATGCGTTGATTCTTGACCATCGATGTCAAGCTGCTGATGAGCTAAACATCCTTGTGATCCCGATCTTTTGGCGCTGTTTTGTCGAGAGACCCCATGATGTGGCCTCGCCCGCATGTTTCATGCGCCGTCCCGTCGATAGGCATTTGGGGTAATACCATGGGAGCGATCCGATTCTATGTCAGGGGCCCTCCTGACCCCAAAGAGTGTCGACGTGGGAGTTGAGCTTTGTGCCGACGCGGGAGTCGAGCTTTTGTGCCAATGCGGGAGTCGGGCTTTTGTCGATGCGGGAGTCGAGCTTGTGTGCCGACGCGGGAGTCGGGCTTTGTGCCGATGCGGGAGTCGGGATTTTGTGCCAACACGGGAGTCGGGCTTTTGTGCCGATGCGGGAGTCAGGCTTATGTGCCGACGCGGAGCCGGGCTTTTGTGCCGATGCGAGAGCCGGGCTTTGGTGCCGACACGGGAGTCGGGCTTTTGTGCCGACGCGGGAGTCGGGCTTGTGTGCCGACGCGAGAGTCGGGCTTTTGTGACGTGATCGTGGGACAAAGAGGTAATGCGAAATGATGCGTGAGAAGTGCATCTTTATTTAAATAATTTGAAAGTGTGGAGTATTCGAACCTACAACCATTCAGTTGAGCACATCACTGGTAGTACCGGCGAAGGTTGTCAGAATTCCAAGTTCGTGGGAGCGGCCTTCCGTTGAGTTCCTCGAGTCGGTATGCTCCTCGGGGAAGGGCCTCTGCAACCCGGTAGGGCCCCTCCCAGTTAGGTGATAACTTCCCTCCTTCGTTGGCTATGAAATCTCAGCCCTTCGGAGGACCAGGTCCCCGGGGCGGAACGTCCGGGTCTAACGCGGGCATTGTAATTCTTTGCCGCCCTTTGTCGATAAGCGGCCATCCTGATCCGCGCTTGGTCATGCGTCTCCTCGATGAGATCTAAATTGGCCCTCAGTTGGGCCGAGTTGTCTTCTTCATTGTAGGCTTCTACTCGAGGACTGGGAACCCCGATTTCCACAGGGATGACGGCCTTGGATCCGAAAACCAGACTGAACGGGGTTTCGTCGGTGGGATTTCTCAGGGTCGTATGATAGGCCCACAGGACCTGGGGAAGCTCCTCCACCCACCTTCCTTTAAAGTCATCAAGCCGTGTCCGAAGCCCTTGTAGAATTGTACGATTAGTCGCTTCAGCCGCTCCGTTGGTCTGCGGGTGTCCGACAGAGGTGAATCTCTGAGTGATTCCTAATTCGTTACAAAATTCCCTGAAGGGGGCGTTATCAAACTGTCGGCCGTTATCTATGATGAGAGTGCTGGGAAGTCCAAAATGGCAGATTATGGACTTCCAGAAGAAGGCTCTTACTCTAGCTTCGATTATTTTAGCTAGAGCTTCGGCCTCCACCCATTTGGTGAAGTGGTCGATAGCGACTAGCAAAAATCTCCGTTGATCGGAGGCTGGAGGAAATGGTCCCAAAATATCCATCCCCCATTGGGCGAAGGGCCAAGGAGCAGAGATGGGATTCAAGTGAGAGGTGGGCTGTCACTGGATGTTGGCATGATGTTGGCAGCTGTCGCATTTTCGCACCAATTCGGCCGCGTCTTCCCGCATGGTGAGCCAATAATAACCTTGACGGAGGGCCTTATATGCTAGGGCTCTGCCCCCCAGATGATTTTCGCATGCGCCCTCATGAATTTCACGGAGGATGTAATCGGCCTCAGCGAGATCGACACACTTGAGGAGGGGATACGAGAAAACCTTCGATACAGGCATCCATCCATTATCAGGAACTTGGAGGCTGCCACTTGAGGAGTTTGGCCTCGGAAGGGTCCTTGGGAAGGACACCATCAGTGAGATATTGAACATAGGCGTCCATCCAAGAAGGCTTCTGTTCAAGGGGCAGGGCCTCCTCCACCGCCTCGATGCTTGGGACTAGCAAATGCTCTACGTAAGTCCTCCCCAAAGTTTCATCGGCCGAGGTGGCCAGGCGGGACAACGCATCGGCCCGAGCATTCTCTTCCCGGGAACATAGCTGACACTGAAATGGGTGAAGGGGAGGGACTCCGACTGGACCTTGTCCAAGTATCGGGACATGATAGGATCCCGAGCTTCATACTCCCCCGTGATTTGTCCCGAGATGAGTTGGGAGTCTGTATATGCTCTGAGATGCTCCACTTTAAGTTCACGGGCGAGCCTCATCCCTGCCAACAAGGCTTCATACTCGGCCTGATTGTTCGTGGCGAGAAAGAGGAAGCGAAGGGCATACTCAATCGTTACACTGTCGGGACCGGCGAGAATGATCCCGGCACCGCTCCCTTGAGAGTTCGACGCCCCGTCCACATGAAGGATCCAATCCTTCCTTGCATCCGCGGTCGGCGCCTCCGGGGGTTTCGTCGGAGTTTCCCTGTTTGCTCGTCTGTCCAGGTGCACTCAACCAGGAAATCCGCCAAGACTTGGGATTTCATGCTTGACCTTGGCTCGAAGGTCAGGTCGAATTCTCCCAACTTAAGCGCCCATTTTGCGAGCCGACGGAGGTATCAGGGCGGGATAAGATTATCCTCAGGGGCTGATCCGTCAGCACTATGATTGAGTGGGCTTGGAAATAAGGCCTGAGACGCTGAGCTGACACTATTAGAGCAAAAATAATTTTTTCGGTTTTGGTGTACCTAGTCTCCGCGTCATGGAGCACTTTGCTGGTGTAGTATACCGGCTTCTGCGTTCCTTCAGCATCTATCCGGATGAGGACCGAACCGACAGCCTCCTAAGAAGCGGCCAGGTACAAAAAGAGGCTTTCTCCCTCCATCGGTTTCGACAGTAGCGGCAGAGTCGATAGGAAATTCTTCAACTCTTCAAATGCCTTTTGGCAATCATCCGTCCATTCGAAGGTGTTGACTTTTCACAAGGCTTTGAAGAAGGGGAGGCTACGCTCAGCTGATCTAGATAGGAAGCGGCTCAGAGCTGCTAGTATTCCGGTCAGGTGCTGGATTTCCTTTTTATCACCGGCGACCTCATTTCTAGGATAGCTTGGATCTTGTCTGGGTTCGCCTCTATTCCTCATTGTGTCACCATGAATCCTAGGAATTTTCCTGCGGCGACTCCGAAAACACATTTCCGGGGATTTAGCCTCATCTAAAACCGACGAAGGTTGCTGAAGGTCTCCATTAGATCAGATAGGTGGTCGCGGCTCGGATGCTTTTGGTCAGCATGTCGTCTACATATACTTCCATGTTACGCCCGATTTGACCTAAAATACCTTGTTCATCAATCTTTGGTATGTAGCCCCGGCATTTTTCAACCCGAAGGGCATGACTTTATAGCAGTAGATCCCCTTTTTGGTCACGAAGGAGGTGGCTTCTTTGTCTGAAGGCTCCATTATGATCTGGTTGTATCCCGAGAATGCATCCATGAAGCTGAGAGTCTCGTGACCGGATGTGGCATCCACTAACTGATCGATCCTGGGAAGCGGGAAGCTATCCTTGGGGTAGGCTTTGTTGAGATCAGTGAAGTCGACACACATCCTCCAGCTCCCATTGGCTTTTTGTACCGTCACTACATTGGCCAGTCAATCGGGATAATAGACCTCCCGAATGTGGCCGGCGGCGATCAGTTTACGGACCTCCTCGTCAACGGCTTTCTGGCGCTCGAGGGCGAAGCTTCTCTTCTTTTGCGGACCGCCCTACAATTAGATTTGATGTTGAGTTTATGAGTAATTACCTCGGATGGTATACCTGGCATGTCGGTCGGAGCCCATGCAAAAATATCGGCGTTGGCTCGGAGGAAATCGAGGAGCCGACTCCTTTCCTCCTTAAGGAGAGAGGCCCCGATCTGGATGTTCTCGTTGGGTCTTCTCCTAAGGGGAAAGTCAACAGATGTCCCGGTTCCCCCCCCCTCTTCTCGGCCTCTCTCAGGTCCGCCAACTCAGAAGTCGCGAGGGACGTGCGGATTGAAGGCTAGGTGTCGTATGGTAGCAGAGGGACATCGAGCTCTTTTCACCCCATTTCCCCGATCCCGTGACTAGTGGGGAACCTGACCAGCAACCTCTTTGTCGAGATAATGGCATCCAGCAGATTTAAACCTAGCCGGCCAAGAATAGCATTATATGCGAGAGGAACTCTCACCACCAGGAACTTTATGAAGATCGTGCTCTGGTAAGGTGAAGTTCCAGCCGTGACGGGAGAGCAATTTCTCCCTCAACTCTCACCGCATCTCCGGTGAAGCCAACGAGGGGCGTCGTCACTGGCCGAAGAGAATCCAAAAGCAAGTTCATACAAACAAATGCGTCATACGTCAGAATATCGGCCGAGCTTCCACTATCAACCAATATTTGCTTTATAGGGTGCTTAGCAATTGTCATGGATACAACGACACTTTCATCATTCGGGTTATCTACCCCCTCTAAATCCCTTTCAGAGAAAGGGATTATAATGTTATCTCGCTCACCCCCCGATGTCTTTTTGAGGTGCCCCCCGCTCCCCTGGAAATCATCGCCACAGTCTTCCCAGTCGGGGTGTTGTCAACATTGGCTTGCTAGGTAGGTGGTGCCAAAGGGCCTAACACCGCTGGATTTCCTCTCCAGACGAACTGACCGAGGTGCCCTGCTGGATGAGCTCCTCTATGGCCTTCTTCAGCTGTTGGCAGTCTTCTGTATCGTGGCCATGATCTCGATGGAAATGACAATACAGGTTCTTGTTGCGAGGAACTCCAGGCTTCAGGGGCACGGGGTGCTTGAGATAGGGCTCACCCTCGATTTCCATAAGAATGTTGGAGATCGGGGCTAACAGAGGGGTGTAACGCTCACCGACAGGGGCGAAAGCCCGTGGCCGACTGTCCGTCCAGCGAGGTGGTTCGGGCTTCTTGGTGTGAGGCCCTCTGGACTCTGATCGAACTTGCTTTTTGCTGGGGCCTTCTTCAGTTTCTCGCCGAGAGGAGTCGGCCTCATCAGCGTGGATGTATTTCTGAGCTCGACTCAGCAACTCAGCGTATGAGCTTGGGGCTTCTTGTCTAACGAATACGCGAAGCGGAAAGGGCAGAGCCCATCCTTCAAGGCCAAGGTGGCCACCGAATCGTCGAGATGATAAACCTCCATCACCGCCTCCTTGAAGCGGGCGACAAAGTCCCGAAGAGTCTCCCCATTCTTCTGTCGGATGACAAAGAGACTGTCTGCCACCCGAGGGATCCATCGGCTTGCATCGAAATGAGCAAGGAAAGCTTTCTTCAACTGTCTAAACGAACTGATACTACGAGGGGTAGACGGGAATACCAAGCCCTCACTGCCTTTCGTAGGGTGGCTGGGAAAGCAATGCATATAAGAGCGTCCGATGCTCCCTGTACCTGCATGTGCACCTTATAGCTTTCCAAGTGATCTAGGGGATCGGTAGTGCCATCATAAGTGTTGATCCATTTATTGATTTTGATGATTAATAAAGGAATTAAGTATATTTATTTGATTATTAATGAATTTTAAAGTGTTTCAGGCCTTAAATTTATTTGATCAATTTAAAAGAATTAAGAAATGAATTTTGAATCAAATACAAATCAGAGATTTCAAAGTTTCAGAGCTTGAAGTCGACACCTAGAAAGTCTGGAGCCGACCCCATGGCCAATTCAATTTCAATCTGATTTTTGATACGTTCCGGAGCCGACACCTAGAGTTTTGAAGCCGACACCTAGAGTTTTGGAGTTGACACTTATAGTTTCTGGAGCCGACTCCGATGCGGGGACAGAACGCTTATTTTTTGAGCATCCTGGAGTCGACACCTACAGTTTTCGGAGCCGACACCTGACGATGGCGAGCCGACACTTACTTTTTCGGAGCCGACTCCTCAACGAACTCAAAAATTTCTATTTTTGGTAAAACGATATGGAGCTGACACCTGAAAAGTTGAAGCCAACTCCAACCTGACTGGGACAGAAATTTAAAATGCCAGATCAGCTCTAACGGTAATATTTCTATTTTACCTAATTTCTAACGGATATATTTGTTTTCAGGTACACTCCAACGGCTAGTTTCATCCCAAAAATGGATTGAAGAAAATCTATAAAAAGGGAAAACATCCGTTTAAAAAAAAGAAGAAAAAAGTGAATGGAAAAGAGAAATATTTCAAATCAAAATCCGAGAAACCCTAAGCCTAAAATCCAAGAGAAAATCCTTCAAACTCAAATCCTTCCATTCCAAAAGCTCAAGAGGAATCCAAGGCGTCTCAAATCAAAATCGGTGGATTTTCCCAAATTGAAGAAAAAGCTCCATTTCTTCCATTCCCAATCTTCCCAACTGCAACGACTGTGAGGAATTAAAGCTGAGGCTTGATTCATCATTCCAAAGGGAGAAGAGGAAAAGAAGAAAAGAAGAAAAGCTCAAAGCCAAACAACTTCAAATCAGGTTTTTCTAAACTTATTTTCTTATTCTTGAATATTTGCTCATTGAGGAGCTGTGTATCTTTGAAAAACTATATTCTTTTTATTTGTGCCTAGTTCAATCAGGGGATTGAACTAGTGGAGGTTGTAACCTCGGGTCAAGCTAGAATAGCTTGAGTTTAGGGTTTGTGCTGGTGAGCCCAAAAAACCAGCTGGGTTCGTTGTGATCCCGGGTAAAACAACAAGTTTGAGTTGTGAACTTGTAAAATAACTCGGCTGTAATCGAGGAGATTATAGTGTGGACCCAAGTGGATCTTGGGAGTGGACGTAGGTGTTGGATACACCAAACCACTATAAAATCTTTATGTTTGTCGTGTCTTCTATTGTCTCTATCTCTATCTCATTGATTTTGCTTTATATTTGCATTGCATTTACTTTCATTCATCTTA
Organism: Calamus simplicifolius; assembly: GCA_900491605.1. Taxonomy (NCBI): domain Eukaryota; kingdom Viridiplantae; phylum Streptophyta; class Magnoliopsida; order Arecales; family Arecaceae; genus Calamus; species Calamus simplicifolius. The sequence goes on from UESW01004330.1 coordinate 181,535, forward strand.
AGCAAACAATTTTTTTTTAAGGGATAAATTTTTTAAAGAACCCAATTCACCCCCCCCTCTTGGGTTGTCATCTGGGCCAACAATTGGTATCAGAGCAAGTGCTCATTAGATTTTGATCACACGATCAAGAGCTAAAGATCCAAATGGCAGCTCAAGTTGGATCATTTGCCGAAGGTCATTCTACGAATAGACCTCCTTATTTAATGGTTCCAACTATTCATATTGGAAAGCTAGAATGAAGGATATTCATTCAAGCTTCTGATTATGAATTATGGGGTGTTATAATTAATGGACCTAGTACACCCACACATTGTTGATGGCACTATTGCTTCCTAAACCCGAAAGGGATTGGAATGATAATGATAGAAAAATGGCACAGCTCAATGCTAAGGCCATGAATGTTTGTATTGCTCTTTAGATGCTAATGAATTTAATAGAATCTCCACATGTAATTCCGAAAAGGAGATTTGGGATAGATTAGAGGTTACCCATGAGGGTACCAATCAAGTTAAAGAATCTAAGATCAATATTCTAGTGCACAAATATGAACTATTTAGCATGGAACAAACTGAAACTATAGCATGCATGTACACTAGATTTACTGATATTGTAAATGGTTTGAAAAGTCTTAGGTAAGACATATTCTAACTCTGAACTTGTTTGTAAAATTCTCAGGTCACTTCCAAGATCATGGGAAGCGAAGGTGACAGCAATCCAAGAAGCAAAGGACCTCAATACCTTACCCTTAGAGGAGCTTCTAGGATCCCTAATGACCCATGAATTGACCATGAAGCAGCACATAGAAGAGGATGTGAAAAAGAAAAAGACCATAGCTCTTAAGGCTGCAGAAAGTGAGGAGAGCTGTAGTGAAAATGATGATGATGATGATGAGACAGCTCTTCTAGCAAGAAAATTCAAAAGATTCATGAGGAGAAAGAAACCCTTCCACAAAAAGAAATTTGGAGCTAAGATGGAAGGAGAAAAAGAAAAAGATAAGGACAAGGACAAAGAGAAAGAGCCCTTGATTTGCTATGAATGTAAGAAACCGGGGCATTTAGATATGATTGTCCTCAACTGAAAAAGACTTTCAAGAAGAAGAAGAAGCCTATGTTGCAACCTGGAGTGATAGCGATGAATCTTCTTCAGAGGAAGAACAAAAGGAAGTTGCAAACATTTGCTTTATGGCAAACGACGACATGAGGTAAGTTCCGAAAACCTTGTGATGACTTTGCTTTTGATGAACTGTTTGATGCTTTCAATGAACTTGTTGGTGATTTCAAAGTTTTGAAAAAGAAATATAAGGTTTTGAAAAATAAAAATTTAACTTTCATTAAAGAAAAAGAAAATCTTATTAATGAAACTAAAGTGCTGAAATAAAAGAAATTTGACAAAAGAAAAAGAATCAATTTCCAATGAAAATGATAAACTAAAGAAGGAAGTTGATAAATATAAAAATATTGTTGATAAATTCACTTATAGTTCTGAAAAACTTAATTTATTGTTAAGTAATCAAAGAGCTGTATATGATAAGGCTGGTTTAGGATATAGACCTAACTTAAACAAAAATTTATCAAAAACTTTTTTGAAAGGAACAAAACAATGATAATGTTACATGTCATTACTGTAACAAGAAAGGACATAAATTTTTGAATGCAATTTAAGAAAATTACAAGAAGTTAAATAATAAAGGAAGAAATATGGGTTCCAAAGGAACAATCTTTATTGCTACTAACCATGAAGGACCCAAGAAGGCTTGGGTACCTAAATATAAGACTTGATCATTTTTGCAGGAGTGTCTTGCGGCCAAAGGATCAAAGCGAAAGTGGTATCTCGATAGTGGCTGCTCAAGACATGACGGGTGACAAGGATCAATTCATCACCCTTGAAGCAAAAGAGGAGGAGTTATTACATTTGGTGACAATGGCAAAGGCCAAATCATGGGTTTGGTAAAATTCAAATAACTCCCTCCACATATATTGAAAATGTCTTATATGTTAATGGTTTAAAACATAATTTAATTAGCATTAGTCAATTATGTGATAAAGGTTTTAAAGTATCATTTGAATCTTCTATATGCACTGTTTCTAATCCCATTGATAATAGCATTGTTTTTATTGGAAATAGAAATGGCAATGTATACTTGATTGATTTAGACAATTTGTCTACTAGTAATCATTGCTTAGTTGCTAATAATGCTAATATGAATGAGATTGGTTGGTGTGGCATCGTAGATTAGGTCATGCAAGCACACACCTTATTTCAAAATTAATTAGAATGGATTTAGTAAAAGGACTTCCACAACTAGATTTTGAAAATAACAAATTTGTGATGCATGTCAATTTGGAAAACAAACTAGAAATTCTTTCAAAACTAAAAATATTGTTTCCACTTCTAGGCCACTTGAACTACTTCACATGGATCTTTTTGGACCTACTAGAACCACAAGTCTAGGAGGAAAGAAATATGGTCTTGTGATTGTAGATGATTATTCTAGATACACTTGGGTATTGTTTTTAGCTCATAAAGATGAGACCTTTCCATTATTTCTGAAATTCTTCAAGAAGGTCACAAATGAGAAAAACAACACCATAGTGTCTCTAAGAAGTGATCATGGCACTGAATTTGAAAATCATTTATTTGAAAACTTTTGCATAGAAAATGGCATTCATCATAATTTTTCTGCACCTAGAACACCACAACAAAATGGAGTAGTTGAAAGGAAAATAGAACTTAGAAGACATGGCCCGTACCATGCTATGTGAAAGCAACCTACCAAAATACTTTTGGGCGGAAGCTATAAACACGGCATGTTACATTCTTAATAGAGCTTTAATTAGGCCAATCCTTAAGAAAACCTTATGAACTATGGAATAATAGAAAACCAAACATTAGTTATTTTCATGCATTTGGTTGTAAATGTTTCATTCATAATAATGGTAAAGATAATCTAGGAAAATTTGATGCAAAATCTGATGAAGGCATATTCTTAGGATATTCAACATCTAGTAAAGCTATAGAGTATTTAACAAGAGAAACTTAATTGTAGAAGAATCTATTCATGTAGTTTTTGATGAATCTTTAGCATCAAGTTCAGAAAAGATTGATGATGAGGAAGATACAAACATTCTAGAAAGAGATATTGAAAAATTAATATTGATGTATCTTCGGATCATGGACAAGAAGCTAAAGATAATAATTCTCCTAGTGTTGATGTTGTTGATGCAAATCATAATGATGTAGATCTACCTAGAGATTGGAGATATGCCTATGGTCATCCAAGAGAATTAATTATAGGTGATCCATCTCAAGGAGTAAGAACTAGATCATCAATGAGAAACATCAATAATCATCTTGCATTTGTATCTCAAATTGAACCTAAAACTATTGAAGAAGCTGAAAAAGATAATAATTGGATGTTAGCTATGCAAGAAGAATTAAATCAATTTACTAGGAATAATGTTTGGACTCTTGTAGATAGACCTAAAGATCATTCTGTTATAGGATCAAAATGGGTATTTAGAAATAAATTAGACGAAAATGGCATAGTAATTAGAAACAAAGCTAGATTAGTTGCAAAAGGATACAATCAAGAAGAAGGAATTGATTTTGATGAAACTTTTGCACCTGTAGCTAGACTTGAAGCAATTAGATTATTACTTGCATTTGCATGTCATATATATCAATTTATTTCAAATGGATGTTAAAAGTGCATTTTTAAATGGATTTATAAATGAGGAAGTGTTTGTTGAACAACCACCTGGTTTTGAAGATCATGAATTTCCAAATCATGTTTTTAAATTACACAAAGCACTATATGGTTTGAAACAGGCACCTAGAGCTTGATATGAAAGATTAAGTAAAATTTTAATTGAAAATGATTTTGTAAGAGAAAATATTGATAAAACATATTTTTGAAAAGAAAAGATAAAGATTTATTAGTAGTACAAATATATGTCGATGATATTGTATTCGGTGCTACTAACAACTTGTTATGTCAAGAATTTGCTAAGTTGATGCAGGTGAGTTTGAAATGAGTATGATGGAGAACTCAACTTCTTCCTAGGACTTCTGTAATACCTGGTTCAAACGAACCAGATTTGGTTCAAATGAACCAGGCTTGGTTCAGATGAACCAAGCTCCTGACTGTTGGGTTCCCCAGACTAACGCTTCGCTCCAAGTGAAGCGCTTAGTCTTCCGGGAAACCCCCGATCAGAGGCGCTACACAGGTAAATAAATAGGGAGAGAAAGACTTCTTTCTTCACGTTGGCGCGCTCCATCCATCAGGTAATCCCCTGCTACTCAGAGAGAGAGAGAGAGAGAGAGGGAGAGAGAGAGACAGCGTGAGAGAGAGAGAGCAGAGATACAGAGAGAGCGCGGGAGACTGTGTAGAAGGAAACCGGCCGATCCCCTTGGTTCAGGCCCGGCGGCGTGCTCGCCGCCGCGCCGGGCCTGATACTTGACCGGCGACCCCGCCGGCGCCGGGGAAGGCGTCCGGCGGGGGTGGTGGAGAGAGAGAGGAGAGGGAGGGCCAATTGGCCCTCCTCTCGTGCGGTGGCAACCGGTTCGCCGGTTGGTTCGGGCCCGGCGGCGTGCTTGCCGCCTCGCCGGCCCGAGCGTTGGCCTGTCGCCTCCACCGGCGCCGGGCGTGCGTCCGGTGGAGGTCCGGCCGGCCAAGGCGGCCGGCCGAGCCGCCGGCACAGCTCCGTGCCACGCGGGTGAGTTGATGATGCTGAGAGAAATTGAGGGAGAGGGAGGGGGTTTGGCGGCCGGCCGCAGCGGCGGCCGGCTCTGGCCCGGCCACCGGCGGCCGGGCCGCCCTCAATTTGGCCGGCGGCGGCCCCGGCCGCCGGCTATGTGCCCGTCCCCTGTTCGGTGAAACAGGGGATCGGGTGGAATAAGGCTGAACCGGGCCGGCTGGGCCGGCCGGTTCAGGCCTTTTGGGCCGTGCAGCATAGGAAGTTTGGGCTGGTTTTTGGGCCCTGTAACGGGCCAGGATTAGAAAAATAATTATATGGCTAGAATCTTGGTGAATTCTAGTTTCTTGGGGTATTTTTACTTCCCCAATTGGGTGTGTATAGTAGGAGATATTCGAGCCCAAAGTAGGGCCCGTGAACTAGTCTGGGTAGAAATTCTAAGGGTCATTTTAATATTCCTTGCTAATCAATTAATTGTGTAAATGATCCTGTAGGTGCTCAGACATCTGACTAGCTTATTTATACCTGTTGGATAGCGTGCTGAGGTAAGTAAGCTAGTTATCAGTATTTAATAATTGATTCATGAATGTTTAAATTATGAATTGTGATGTGAAGAATTGTCATTGGCTAAATTGTAAGTAGATGTATATTATGAATTCATGGCTGTTTATGTGCTATGATTTCATATGTGGATGCTATGCATGAGAGATGCAGTTATTATGCATGAGAGATGCAGTTACTATGCATGAGAGATGCAGTTATTATGATATTGATGTGATATATACATGCAATTGTTCAGTAGGTATAATCCACTGTTTATGCAATATTGAGTTGTCATTGATATGATGAGTGCATGTGATGTGAGGTACTGTTATGTGTCGCCGCGGTTCTCCTTTATCATGTCATACCACACACACGTCTAGAGGACGTGTTCTGCTTGTTTATACCACCTACACATCTAGAGGATGTGTTCTGCTTGGTTCGATGTGGCATCACACATATAGAGTATGTGTTCTGGTGGATTTTGACATGGCGTGACCCTGGAATCTCGACCCTTTCAGTAGGGGGATGCTTTAAGGGGATGCTTGTTGGTACACTATTGGCGTGACCCTGGTATCTTGACCCTTTCAGTAGGGGGATGCTTTAAGGGGATGCTTGTTGGTACACTATTAGCATGACCCTAGTATTTGACCCTTTCAGTAGGGGATGCTTTAAGGGGATGCTTGTTGGTACACTATTGGCGTGACCCTGGTATCTTGACCCTTTCAGTAGGGGGATGCTTTAAGGGATGCTTGTTGGTACACTATTGGCGTGACCCTGGTATCTTGACCTTTCAGTAGGGGGATGCTTTAAGGGATGCTTGTTGGTACACTATTGAGATATTGCAGGGCCGTGGGTCACATTTACAGTTACCATTGAGAGTATAAATAGTGGGTTTACTTACATTGCATGTTTGAGTATTTGTGGAATGTTTAAGCATGCAAATTATTATATGCTTATTGACTGTTATGCTATGATTTGACTGTATAACGTGGCTTACTTACTGAGTGTAAGCTCACAAAAATCTTACAATGTTTTTGTCAGAGCCACGAGGTTGAAGATGGATTGGTGGGGTGATGGATCTTCTATTAATTAAAACAAGACCATTATTTTATTGTAACCCCAGTTTTGCATATGTGTAGGGCTTGATGCCCAAACTTTATTATTGTGGTGTGTAAGGGTTTGTAACCCAAAACTTTTAGTATTGTATTTGACTTGGTTTTATATATAATGATGTTATATGTTAAAAATTTTGTGACGCCTTGCGTGCCCGGCACGCGGCGGGTTGTCACCCTAGCCCGATATTTGGGCCCGGGGCGTGACAGCTTTAGTGGTATCAGAGCTTAGGTTATGACCCTAGGGACACGGACATATTGACATGATACAGTTTTGACCCTAGGGACACGGACATATTGACATGATAATAGGTAGGGAACTTATGACCCTAGGGACACAGACATATTGACATGATAACACGGAGAGAACATATTTTGATGACATTATACTTAGAGACACCTGACACATTAGTTTATGATGATATTAACCACATCTAATTTAACAGGATATAGTTATGGCTCGTCGTACTAGGAGCCATCGGTATGAGGAGGACTCTCTGGCCGGTAATGCTGATCTGCCGGTGGGTCAAGGAACTACTGGAGGTATGGCCCCTGCCAACCCAGTAGGAACTGAGCACCAGCGATTCCAGTCCGAGATGCTTCAAGCTCTCTTGGGTATGGCGCAGTCTATGCAGGACATGCAGCATCAGAGTATGCAGCGGAAGCGTGGTGGGCCCATAACCCACAGGACACAGGTTATGACCTTAGGGACATATGCATAATGACACTCTAGGCAAAATACTTGGATGACATTGAGACAATTATGACTTTCAAGGAATTTCAGGAAATTATGCTTTGGAAGCTTGAAATTTAAAGTTTATCAAGATATTAATTGAATTACAAGTTTGATAGAAATTGAGAATGAACCATTGCAAGTCAATGATATTATGTGGGCTCCCTGGCTGGTAGCCTTGATCAGTGGGGAGGTCAAGGGACTTCTAGAGGTTTTAGCTCCATTAAACTTGTTGGAAATGATTCGTAGTAGTTTCAGACCTTTAAATAATATGAGAGATGAAATTTTAATGCAATAAAAGATAGATGAATATATGGAATAAACATAGTAGTGGAAAAATTTCAATTGATGACTAATATGACTAAGATATCATCATTATGTTCATATTGCAATTGAGTTGATATGTGGATTTGGAGTTAGTAAATCTAAATTTGAATGTGGATGTATATAATGAATTTTTATTTGTAGAACTTACATTGTTGATATTATAAGTTTAAGATTATGAGCTAATCTGCTGGTTATAGGGATGATTAATATTGATGATATTTTGGGAATGAAATAGTTAATTACATGTTTTTGATCAATTACAATTGAGTACTTTCTGAATTTGAATTTGGATGGATAAGTATATATAGTGAATTTTATTAAAGAACTTTTATTATGGATATTGCATGTTCAAAACTGATTGTTAATTTGCTAGATGTGGAGATGGTTGATATTGATGCTAATGAAATAGTTGACTATATATATCTTGATGAACCATTTAGGAAGAATATAAAATTTTAAATTTGAGACAATTACTGTTTAAGTTTTTGAGAGCAGTAGACTCTATTAATCTTTAGAACTGATTTTGGCTATAAATGATCAAATATTTTGATGGTAGAACATGAAAGATTTTAGCAAGAATGAGAATAAGATAAACTCTACTGATAAAGAATTCCATGGGAATTTTATCTGTTAATAGATTTCTAAATCAAGATATTTGTTCATTAATTTATCGTGCATTCTTATTGTACCTTTCTTCATAGTTCCTAAGTAGATATCTTTCTCCAGGATGGATAAATTATCATTCACCCATAAGTGGCATAATTATTGTTAAGATAATAGGAGGGAGATGATTTTATTTTAATTATTATCAATTATGGATTATGGTTAAGGGTACATCTATTATCACTTTCAAATCATAGAGAGATTACTATAATTTTCAATTATGTCTTTCGAATGGTAAGTGCATTTTCAATCTTGACCTGATAAGTCTTGTATCCATCTGAGCTAGATTAGTGAAGTCATTTTGAGATATTTGAAGGGTTTAATTTAATTGGTCATGTTATGGCATGAGACATTGCATAATCCATAGATGATTCTGATAATCATTGGTAACGAAATAATCGATTCAAGAATTTGAATCATTTAAATTGCATTATTGAGGATATACTGACCTATTCAAGAGAAATTGATTGGTTATGGTGGTATTATTGATAATTATGAAGGAGATAAATTAATCATACTGATGAATAATGATGGCTCTATTATTCAAAGAAATTAAATTAGTTGATTATGATTATGAAAGATATCCTAAATAATTGCATATGTTCATTGATGTTAGCTTGAAGTATTCAAGAGTGAAACCAAGTATGTTATGATGATTGAAATAAGTGTCGTAATGATTAGTGGCTCATTCAACTATTTATGAGTTGAGAGAGCATTGGAAGGAAACTATCTTATATTTAATTCACAAGAATTTCGAATTGTCTTATCGAGGAATTATCAGTACCTGATGTTTTACTAACCTTAAGAACGGATAACATAATACATGTGATGGATTCTATGATATTTATAATGATTGTGTTGTGAGAAGTTAAGGTATATAAAAAAAAAAAGATGACAGGAAAGAAATACTTCTTAAGGAATTCAATTTTATTTGGTAGAAAGATCAAATTAATTTTGAAAGTTGGACATGTCATTTGGGTGCTTAGGAATGAAATAAAAGTTGCTAGTAAGTATCTTTAATGGTGCAAAATTTGTGGACATTTAATTTCGAGGATGAAATTTAAGTGGGTTAGATGTTAATATTTGTTTTTAGTTTAATGGTAAACTGCGTAAATTGAGTCTGAACCCATTTATCTCACTCTTCTAATTTGATGATGTTTTCATAAGGCTTAGTGAATTAAGCGGAATTTTTATCCAGCCTTCCACCCTCAAATAGATGGATAATTTGCAGGAACCAATTAGATTTGAGAATATACTACGAGCATGTGTAATGGATTTAGAAAGTGCTTGGTATAGCTTCTTACCCTTAGTGAAAGTGCCTATTTATTGATTACCAAGCCAACATTCAAATGGATTCATTTTGTTGTCTATGATAAAAGGTGTAAATTTTATTGAGATGAAGTGTGAGAGAGAAAATTTTGATTACTGAGCTGGTTTAACAAATATGAGAGAGTATCAAGGCAGCTTCATGTAGCTCAGAGTTAATAGAAAAGTTATGTTGATGTTAAAAAGAAAGATTTGAAATTTCAGGTTGAAGATCATTTGGAAATTTTACTAACCAATTATGTAATGAGATTTGTGTTAGAGGTGAATTGAGTCCTCAATTTATTGGCCTATTTGAGATGTTGATCAAGGAATAGGAGGTGGCTTATAACTTAGCCCTATCTTCATTACTCTTTGGGGTGTTCAAGAGTTTCATATCTTTATGACTGAGGAGGTGTATTTCAAACCCTGTTATGTGTTAGAACTTGAACCGATTTAGTTTAAGAAAGAATTGACTTATGAAGATCATTTTGTGCACATGGTGGACCGCAAGGATTAAGTTCTGAGATGGTGTAGTATTCCTTATGATATGGAGTTAGGGAGGTTGCATACAGCTTAGCACTGCCCCCGATCTTATTTGGTGTTCACAATGTATTCCATGTATCTATGCTGAGGAAAAATGTTTCAGACCCCAGTCATGTTATAGCTATGAGCCTATTCAATTGAGGAAGGATTTATCATATGAGGAACATCCTGTGCGTATCGTGGACCGCAAGGATCTGATTCTAAGGCGGCATGCCATCCCGTATGCCAAAGTTCAGTGGAATAATCACTCTGAGAGGGAGGCTTCTTGGGAGTTGGAGGATGAAATTAAATCGAAGTATCCATAATTAATTGAAGGTAAATTATCTATTTAAATTGTTGACTTTTGAGATTTATAGTATACCAATTTCGAGGCCAAAATTTTTATAAGGAGGGGAGGATGTAATACCCGGTTCAAACGAACCAGATTTGGTTCAGATGAACCAGGCTTGGTTCAGATGAACCAAGCTCCTGACTGTTGGGTTCCCCAGACTAACGCTTCGCTCCAAGCGAAGCGCTTAGTCTTCCGGGAAACCCCCGATCAGAGGCGCTACACAGGTAAATAAATAGGGGAGAGAAAGACTTCTTTCTTCACGTTGGCGCGCTCCATCCATCAGGTAATCCCCTGCTACTCACAGAGAGAGAGAGAGAGAGAGAGCGGGAGAGAGAGAGACAGCGTGAGAGAGAGAGCAGAGATACAGAGAGAGCGCGGGAGACTGTGTAGCAGGAAACCGGCCGATCCCCTTGGTTCAGGCTCGGTGGCGTGCTCGCCGCGCGCCGGGCCTGATACTTGACCGGCGACCCCGCCGGTGCCGGGGAAGGCGTCCGGCGGGGTGGTGGTGGAGAGAGAGAGGAGAGGGAGGGCCAATTGGCCCTCCTCTCGCGCGGTGGCGGAAGCCGGTTCGCTGGTTGGTTCGGGCCCGGCGGCGTGCTCGCCGCCTCGCCGGCCCGAGCGTTGGCTTGTCGCCTCCACCGGTGCCGGCGTGCGTCCGGTGGAGGTCCGGCCGGCCAAGCGGCCGGCCGAGCCGCCGGCACAGCTCCGTGCCGCGCGGGTGAGTTGATGATACTGAGAGAAATTGAGGGAGAGGGAGGGGGTTTGGCGGCGGCCGCGGCGGCGGCCGGCTCTGGCCCGGCCACCGGTGGCCGGGCCCCCTCAATTTGGCCGGCGGCGGCCCCGGCCGCCGGCTATGTGCCCGTCCCCTGTTCGGTGAAACAGGGGATCGGCTGGAATAAGGCTGAACCGGCCGGCTGGGCCGGCCGGTTCAGGCCTTTTGGGCTGTGCAGTATAGAAGTTTGGGCTGATTTTTGGGTCCTGTAACGGGCTAGGATTAGAAAAATAATTATATGGCTAGAATCTTGGTGAATTCTAGTTTCTTGGGGTATTTTTACTTCCCCAATTGGGTGTGTATAGTGGGAGATATTCGAGCCCAAAGTAGGGCCTGTGAACTAGTCTGGGTAGAAATTCTAAGGGTCATTTTAATATTCCTTTCTAATCAATTAATTGTGTAAATGATCCTGTAGGTGCTCAGACATCTGACTAGCTTATTTATACCTGTTGGATAGCGTGCTGAGGTAAGTAAGCCAGTTATCAGTATTTAATAATTGATTCATGAATGTTTAAATTGTGAATTGTGATGTGAAGAATTGTCATTGGCTAAATTGTAAGTAGATGTATATTATGAATTCATGGCTGTTTATGTGCTATGATTTCATATGTGGATGCTATGCATGAGAGATGCAGTTATGCATGAGAGATGCAGTTACTATGCATGAGAGATGCAGTTATTATGATATTGATGTGATATTACATGCAATTGTTCAGTAGGTATAATCCACTGTTTATGCAATATTGAGTTGTCATTGATATGATGAGTGCATGTGATGTGAGGTACTGTTATGTGTCGCCGCGGTTCTCCTTTATCATGTCATACCATACACACGTCTAGAGGACGTGTTCTGCTTGTTTATACCACCTACACATCTAGAGGATGTGTTCTGCTTGGTTCGATGTGGCATCACACATATAGAGTATGTGTTCTGGAAAATGTTTCTAGACTCCAGTCATGTTATAGCTTATGAGCCTATTCAATTGAGGAAGGATTATCATATGAGGAACATCCTGTGCGTTTCGTGGACCGCAAGGATCTGATTCTAAGGCGGCATGCCATCCCGTATGCCAAAGTTCAGTGGAATAATCACTCTGAGAGGGAGGCTTCTTGGGAGTTGGAGGATGAAATTAAATCGAACTATCCATAATTAATTGAAGGTAAATTATCTATTTAAATTGTTGACTTTTGAGATTTATAGTATACCAATTTCGAGGCCAAAATTTTTATAAGGATGGGAGGATGTAATACCCGGTTCAAACGAACCAGATTTGGTTCAGATGAACCAGGCTTGGTTCAGATGAACCAAGCTCCTGACTGTTGGGTTCCCCAGACTAACGCTTCGCTCCAAGCGAAGCGCTTAGTCTTCCGGGAAACCCCCGATCAGAGGCGCTACACAGGTAAATAAATAGGAGAGAAAGACTTCACGTTGGCGCGCTCCATCCATCAGGTAATCCCCTGCTACTCACAGAGAGAGAGAGAGAGAGAGCGGGAGAGAGAGAGACAGTGTGAGAGAGAGAGAGCAGAGATACAGAGAGAGCGCGGGAGACTGTGTAGAGGAAACCGGCCGATCCCCTTGGTTCAGGCCCGGTGGCGTGCTCGCCGCCGCGCCGGGCCTGATACTTGACCGGCGACCCCGCCGGCGCCGGGGAAGGCGTCCGGCGGGGTGGTGGTGGAGAGAGAGAGGAGGGAGGGCCAATTGGCCCTCCTCTCGCGCGGTGGCGGAAGCTGGTTCGTCGGTTGGTTAGGGCCCGACGGCGTGCTCGCCGCCTCGCCGGGCCCGAGCGTTGGCCTGTCGCCTCCACCAGCGCCGGGCGTGCGTCCGGTGGAGGTCCGGCCGGCCAAGGCGGCCGGCCGAGCCGCCGGCACAGCTCCATGCCGCGCGGGTGAGTTGATGATACTGAGAGAAATTAAGGGAGAGGAGGGGGTTTGGCGGCCGGCCGCGGCAGCGGCCGGCTCTGGCCCGGCCACCGGTGGTCGGGCCGCCCTCAATTTGGCCGACGGCGGCCCCGGCCGCTGGCTATGTGCCCGTCCCCTGTTCGGTGAAACAGGGGATCGGCTGGAATAAGGCTGAACCGGGCCGGCTGGGCCGGCCGGTTCAGGCCTTTTGGGCTGTGCAGCATAGGAAGTTTGGGCTGGTTTTTGGGTCCTGTAACGGGCCAGGATTAGAAAAATAATTATATGGCTAGAATCTTGGTGAATTCTAGTTTCTTGGGGTATTTTTACTTCCCCAATTGGGTGTGTATAGTGGGAGATATTCAAGCCCAAATTAGGGCCTGTGAACTAGTCTGGGTAGAAATTCTAAGGGTCATTTTAATATTCCTTTCTAATCAATTAATTGTGTAAATGATCCTGTAGGTGCTCAGACATCTGACTAGCTTATTTATACCTGTTGGATAGCGTGCTGAGGTAAGTAAGCCAGTTATCAGTATTTAATAATTGATTCATGAATGTTTAAATTATGAATTGTGATGTGAAGAATTGTCATTGGCTAATTGTAAGTAGATGTATATTATGAATTCATGGCTGTTTATGTGCTATGATTTCATATGTGGATTCTATGCATGAGAGATGCAGTTATTATGCATGAGAGATGCAGTTACTATGCATGAGAGATGCAGTTATTATGATATTGATGTGATATATTACATGCAATTGTTCAGTAGGTATAATCCACTGTTTATGCAATATTGAGTTGTCATTGATATGATGAGTGCATGTGATGTGAGGTACTGTTATGTGTCGCCGCGGTTCTCCTTTATCATGTCATACCACACACACGTCTAGAGGACGTGTTCTGCTTGTTTATACCACCTACACATCTAGAGGATGTGTTCTGCTTGGTTCGATGTGGCATCACACATATAGAGTATGTGTTCTGGTGGATTTTGACATGGCGTGACCCTGGTATCTCGACCCTTTCAGTAGGAGGATGCTTTAAGGGGATGCTTGTTGGTACACTATTGGCGTGACCCTGGTATCTTGACCCTTTCAGTAGGGGGATGCTTTAAGGGGATGCTTGTTGGTACACTATTGGCGTGACCCTGGTATCTTGACCCTTTCAGTAGGGGGATGCTTTAAGGGGATGCTTGTTGGTACACTATTGGCGTGACCCTGGTATCTTGACCTTTCAGTAGGGGGATGCTTTAAGGGGATGCTTGTTGGTACACTATTGAGATATTGCAGGGCCGTGGGTCACATTTACAGTTACCATTGAGAGTATAAATAGTGGGTTTACTTACATTGCATGTTTGAGTATTTGTGGAATGTTTAAGCATGCAAATTATTATGTGCTTATTGACTGTTATGCTATGATTTGACTGTATAACGTGGCTTACTTACTGAGTGTAAGCTCACAAAAATCTTACAATGTTTTTGTCAGAGCCACGAGGTTGAAGATGGATTGGTGGGGTGATGGATCTTCTATTAATTAAAACAAGACCATTATTTTATTGTAACCCTAGTATTGCATATGTGTAGGGCTTGATGCCCAAACTTTATTATTGTGGTGTAAGGATTTGTAACCCAAAACTTTTAGTATTGTATTTGACTTGGTTTTATATATAATGATGTTATGTTAAAAATTTTGTGACGCCTTGCGTGCCCAGCACGCGGCGGGTTGTCACCCTAGGCCGATATTTGGGCCCGAGGCGTGACAACTTCAAATCAAACAAAGCAAAGAAGGAATTTTCATCAATCAAGCCAAATACACAAAAGAACTGCTCAAGAAGTTTGGAATGGAGTCAATCAAGCCACTTGGAACTCCTATGAGTCCTTCGTGTAAATTGGACAAAGATGAAGATGGTAAGAAAGTAGATCAAAAACATTATAGAGGTATGATTGGATCTCTTCTTTACTTAACAGCTAGTAGACCAGATATTATGTTTGCAGTATGTTTATGTGCTAGATTTCAATCTAAACCTAAAGAATCACACTTAATTGCTGTAAAAAGAATTTTAAGATATTTAAGTGGAACTAAAAATGTAGGCTTATGGTACTCTAGAGACTCAACTTTAAATTTAATTGCATATTCTGATTCTGACTATGCTGGATGTAAATTAGATAGAAAAAGCACAAGTGGAGCATGTCAGTTCTTAGGATGCAACTTAATCTCTTGGTTTAGCAAAAAGCAAAATTCGGTTGCATTATCTACTGCTGAAGCAGAGTATGTTGTAGCTGGAAGTTGCTATGCTCAAATCCTTTGGATTAAGAGGCAACTTGAAGATTATGGCATAACCCTTGATAAAACACCAATTAGATGTGATAACACAAGTGCAATAAATTTGACTAAAAATCCAATTCAACATTCAAGAACAAAACACATTGAAATTAGATATCATTTCATAAGAGAACATATAGCTAATAATAAAATTTGTCTTGAATATGTTAATACAGAGGAACAATTAGCTGACATATTTACAAAACCCTTGAATGAAGAGAGATTTTGTTATCTTAGAGGTGAATTAGGAATATGTGACCCTTTAGAGTGATTTTGAAACCCTAAGGAATGAGAATCTAGATTTCTATAAATTTCTTGAAAATCCTCTCACAATTTTAAGGACAAATTATCTAGTCATTTGAGCTATTTGATCTTTGATATTTCAGAGATTTTTTAAAATTTTTATTGAACTCTTTTTGACAAGTTTCAGTCATTTAAATCTTAACTATTTTTTTCTGAAACTGTCTTTGGAGTCGACACCTCAGAATGAGGAGTTGACACCTCTGACTGTGTCGCTCTCGGTCCCTGACCTTGGAGCCGACACCCGTATAAGTGGAGCCGACTCCAGTTCGAGCGCTGACTGTGTTAGCAATTTGGAGTCGACACCCGACTTTGCGGGAGTCGACACCTGGGATTCCAAAGTTGATTTATTAGGGCAGAGTCGACACCTCATCATTTGGTAACTTCTCAAATCCAAACCAAACTCTTCCAAAATTCTTCCAAAACTTCCCCACCTCAAATTCCATCCAAATCGAATCTTTCCAAAGATCTAATGGCACCCAAAAGGAGGAAATCAGTGATTGGAGCGCCAGTGACCATGGGAAAACGGTCCGCGCATCGTCCCGCTCGTGAGCCGACTCCAAGCAGTGATTCGTCCACGGATTCAGACAACCCCAACACTTCTTCCACTCAGGTAGATACATTAGCTGGGAGGGTTATCACAATGGGGAGAAAGATTGATTTTGATTTGTTTGAAACCGAGGGCTTCTCAATCGGTAGGCAATTAAAGGAAATGGGCTGGGATAAGCTTTGCTCTCTAGATGTTCCCACTTATCCAGCCTTAGTAAAAGAGTTTTATTTTAATTTGGCTAGAGGTGATGGCGGTTTAGTTAGCTCAGTAAGAAATAAGAGGATTCACCTAACCTTTCAAAAGCTTGGAAACCTCCTTAGCATCTCAATTACCGGTTTAGCAGCTGACATGCACAGTGATAGGTCAGCGGCTCTTTCAAGGATGTTAGGAAGGGAAGTGACAGAGTTTGAGGAGATAAGAGCTAATCAATTACCTTTGGAATTGAGATTATTACACAACATATGTAGTAGAATTCTATTTCCGAAGACCGGTTGGTTTGAGTATGTCTCGGAGCGAGACATTGTAGTTATGGATAGTGTTTTGACTGGGCAGCCAATTAACCTTGCAGCTATGATGATTTTTTATATGGCGGAAGCTGGAGGGAAGAGAAGGTCATCCCTACCGTATGGCATGGTACTTACTATGGTATTTAGGAGCCAAGGGATTGTAATTCAAGAGAATGAACCATCTAAGAACCTGAGGCACACCGATTACTATAGTTTGGCAACATTGCATCGGATGGGTTTTGCTAAAGTGAATAGACAGTGGGATAGGAAAGGACACCTTGGTGAGAGAGCCCCTGTGCTGAGAGTTTCTGAGCCTTGCGAGGCTGGACCATCAGTTAGGATTCCTTCTCCACAGCCTAGGAGTCCCATTCCTGCTCCTGCTCCTGCACCTGCACATGTTAATGATCAACCATCCACTTCTTCTGCTGGATTCTCAGACCTTCAAATGGAGCAATTAAAAAGTTTGTTTGCTGCTCAGAAGGATGAGTTTGACAATCAATTCATGAATATAAAAGAATCACTTTATTCACTTGATGATCGGATTGCAAAGATTGAATCAACTCTCAACTCCTCTGCAGAATCTTTAAGTGGTGATTTGAAGAATATCTTTGAAGAACTTAAAGAGATTTGTGGAGATTGTGAAACTTATTCAAGGTGCAACGCCGAACTTCAAGATAAAATCTTAATAGCTTGCACATTTGTTGATGAGAGACTTAAAGACTATGTCAAGCTTCAATGTGATGGAATGAAAAATATTGTAGATCATTTAACAAGAATAGTGAGGAAGAACTTTTGATGTAATGAATGTTTCATTTTGATGAAATGTAATTTACATTTTGATGTAATGAAGTTTATGTGATGATGTAATGAAGGCTATATTTTGATGTATGAATATTTTGATGTAATACTTAACTTTTATTGCAATGAAAATTATCTTTTGATGAAATGAAAATTATCTTTTGATGTAATGAAAATTATCTTTTAATGCAATATGAAATATTCTTTATTTTTGTTGATTACAAAAAAGGGGGAGAGAACTATGGTTGTATTATGGTTGTATATGCATTAAGAGGGAGAAAGTTATATTGATTGCATAAAGGGGGAGAAAGTTATGTTGCATTAATTGTTTAATATGAAAAATCAAGTTATTTAATTGATTAATATGAAAACATTAACGAAGTCAATTGATTAATATGATATTGAGTTATTTAATGTGGATTACTAATCAAATTGATTTGACTATGCATAAAGAAATCTTAAGTACCAAATATGTAAAGTAAGAGGAAGAAAAATTTGAACTTCATAGGGGGAGCTACCTTATTCAGGGGGAGCTTACTCGTGAAGATCACTTCCTTGATAGTTTTTTTAATTTTAAGAATTCTATGCATATACTCAATGTTTTTATAATCATCAAAAAGGGGGAGATTGTTGATCCATTTATTGATTTTGATGATTAATAAAGAAATTGAGTATATTTATTTGATTATTAATGGATTTTATATGTGTTTCAGGCCTTAAATTTATTTGATCAATTTAAAGGAATTAAGAAATAAATTTTGAATCAAATACAAATCAGAGATTTCAAAGTTTCAGAGCTTGGAGTCGACACCTAGAAAGTCTGGAGCCGACCCCATGGCCAATTCAATTTCAATCTAATTTTTGATACGTTCCGGAGCCGACACCTAGAGTTTCAGAGCCGACACCTAGAGTTTCGGAGTCGACACTTACAGTGTCTGGAGCCGACTCCGATGCGGGGACAGAACGCTTATTTTTAAGCATTCTGGAGTCGACACCTACAGTTTTCGGGAGCCGACACCTGACGATGGCGAGCCGACACTTACTTTTTCGGAGCCGACTCCTCAACGAACTCGAAAATTTCTATTTTTGGTAAAACGATCTGGAGCCGACACCTGAAAAGTTGGAGCCAACTCCAACCTGACTGGGATGGAAATTTAAAATGCCAGATCAGCTCTAACGGTAATATTTCTATTTTACCTAATTTCTAATGGATATATTTTGTTCCAGGTACACTCCAACGGCTAGTTTCATTCCAAAAATGGATTGAAGAAAATCTATAAAAAGGGAAAAACACATTTTGAAAAAAAAAAAAGAAGAAAAATGAACGAAAAAGAGAATATTTCAAATCAAAATCCGAGAAACCCTGAGCCTGAAATCCAAGAGAAAATCCTTCAAAGTCAAATCCTTCCACTCCAAAAAGCTCAAAGAGGAATCCAAGGCGTCTCAAATAAAAAATCGGTGGATTTCCCAAATTGAAGAAAAGCTCTGTTTCTTCCATTCCCAATCTTCCCAACTGCAATGACTGTGAGGAATTAAAGCTGAGGCTTGATTCATCATTCCAAAGGGAGAAGAGGAAAAGAAGAAAAGAAGAAAAGCTCAAAGCCAAACAACTTCAAATCAGGCTTTTCTAAACTTGTTTTCTTATTCTTGAATATTTGCTCATTGAGGAGCTGTGTATCTTTGAAAAACTATATTCTTTTTATTTGTGCCTAGTTCAATCAAGGGGATTGAACTAGTGGAGGTTGTTAACCTCGGGTCAAGCTAGAATAGCTTGAGTTTAGGGTTGTATGCTGGTGAGCCCGAAAAACTGGCTGGGTTCGTTGTGATCCCGGGTAAAACAACAAGTTTGGGTTGTGAACTTGTAAAACAACTCGGCTGTAATCGAGAAGATTATAGTGTGGACTCAAGTGGATCTTGGGAGTGAACGTAGGTGTTGGATACACCGAACCACTATAAAATCTTTGTGTTTGCTGTGCTTCTATTATCTCTATCTCTATCTCATTGATTGTGCTTTATATTTGCATTGCATTTACTTTCATTCATCTTAAGCAAACAATTTTTTTTTAAAGGGATAAATTTTTTAAAGAACCCAATTCACCCCCCTCCTCCCCTCTTGGGCTGTCATCTGGGCCAACAATAAGGATCCAGCTGTGGAAGGCGAAATCGGGAAGGGACGGGTTCTTCCATGATCCGCCTTGTCAGTGGGGGGCGGCTGTCATATTTTGCCTTCGATCGATCGGTCTGTCATTGGTCGCGCTCCTCCCGTCGCCTTTCTGCGCGGAGGTGGATCCTCTCGCCTGTGGACTCCTCTCCTGACGAGGTAGATAGGGAACGGGAGGACGGGCGGTGTCGACGGGCCCTTTCCTTCCCCGGGATCACCGGGGAGAGGGACTATCAGGAGATCTCCCCCTGGTGTGAACGTCCCGGTGGCGGTAAGCCTTCCGTCGGGATTGTCCTCCATGGGTGGATTGTTGGCTGGGCTGTGCCGCCACTTCTTCCAAGGAGTGGGGTGGCGGCAGAGGTTGAGCGGCCACCGACTGTTGTTGAAGTTCCCGAATCACCACCGCAAGGGACTGCACCTCCTGAGCGAGGGCGGTAACCCTATCACCTTGGCATGGTTGTGAGGGATGAATTGGTGGGAGGGCCTCCGGCTGCTCGGCCCTCGCTGGCTGCCCCCAGGCAGGCTGGTGGAAGCCTCTTGAGCACGGGTCACCATCATCTCTTCTTTGGGTAAGGAGGAAATAAGAGCTTGGTCACTTTCTCCCCTACATGCCTTGCTACTCATGCTCTTTACCCCCCTACCTGGCGCGCCAATCTGTTGCTGCCAAATCACTTTTGAGGAGCGTCAGGCGACAGGAATGTTTGGTTGGCCTTCAAAGGATGACAGAGATCGACTCCTTGAAGAGGAAACCTGCAAGAAAAGTCCCGGACCGGTGGTTCTGGTGGGGACCCTCCGACGCTCAAGTCAGCGATCTGGAGAACAGGAATGAATAACGTTGTGGCAATTGGATAGAACTTGAGCCCCTACCTCAAGGGCTGGAGGCCTTTTATACCTGTTCGAGAATCCCCCTTACCATTCGTCCGTCGTGGTCAAGCCTCCTTTAGATGGTTATTAACTTCTAGTCTTCAACGTGCTGCAAAGTATGGGTCATGGAACTGATCGTGGGGTCACGCCCGTTGTTAGCGGCGCCAGGAGGGAGCACGTCCACCGCGCACGTAGCCGGGCGTGCTCGTGGTGACGTGGTCCGCCATTCTCAATGGAGGTGGACCACGTAGCTTGAACGTGGGCGATTGCCGCCGGGGGCCGACACCGAGACCGATGCCGGGGCTGACACCGAAGCCGACGCCGACACCGTAACCAAGGCTTAGACTGGCTATGGACGACACGGAAGCCGAGGTGATCCGTAGCTGACGAGGAAGTCTGGATGGACCGTGGCCGATGCGGAGGTCGAGATGGGCCATAGCCGACGAGGAAGTCTGGATGGGCCGTGGCCGATGCGAAGGCCGAGATGGGCCGTGGCCGACACGAAGGTCGAGATGGGCCGTGGCCGATGCCGGCACCGTGACCAAGGCCTGGACCGACGCCGAGACCGTGATGGGTCATGATCGATACGAAGATCGAGATGGGCCGTGACCGATGCGGAGGTTGAGATGGGCCGTGGCCGATGCCGGCACCGTGACCAAGGCCTGGACCGACGCCGAGACCGTGATCAAGGCCTAGACTGGCTGTGGCCGAGGAGGTCGGGGTGGGCCGTAGCCGATGCGGAGGTCGAGATGGGCTGCGGCCGACACGGAAGTCGGGGTAAGCCGTGTTAAGCCCAATCGCCAAGGGATTGGCCCGCGTGTTCTTTGACCCGATCGGCCATATCAACTACTATTGTGAGATGATCTGAATGATTAGTCATCAAAGGGTTTACTGGTCTTCGAATTAGTGTGAATAGACTCCACTCTAGCCAAAGTTGAAGTAATTTCCTTTCTTTTTCCTTTCTTAATGATCTAGAAAATTGCTTTTCTGCCCTTGCTCGTCTGATTCTGTTGGGTGGCTCGAGTGAGTCCACTATCCTGATTGGACTGAGTACCATGTTAACCTCTTTTAAGTAATTTTTTATGAAGCCTTGGGGAGGATGTTTCCTACATAGAGCCTTGTGATGATGATCAACTCTTTCAGGACCATTTTGCTTGGTTGGCTCTCTGCAGGCATTCCATGTGTCATTTTTCCTATTGTTCTGCATAGGCTCTAACCTCTCTAGCTATGAAACTAGCTGATCAAAAGATGATAACTAGATGCTAGCTGATCAGGAAGACGATCCTGGCTGACTAAGTTCTGGTTGTTGCTATTTGCTCTCAAGCCATCCAAACAGATCCTGATCATATATGAAATCATTGTGCAGCGGATCATCATACTTTAGCTCTACCTACTATATGCATTTCAATCTAAGTCTCAAGTTATAATGCACATACAGAGGAGGGCATTCAGCTGCTTCTGGGGGAGTTGATTCCTCTATTTGCTATGTATCAGGGCAAAGGTCGACTAATTATGCTCAGTACTACTAGAAAAGATTGTTTGCGAGACCAAATGGAACCATCACTTGGCTTTAATTACAATAAAATGAGTTCTAGTTAGAGCAAGGTTTGTAAAATTGATACCGAAAGTTGTATTGGTATGTTAATGATTCGGTATGGTATGAGTTGGTATGGGTTAGTATGCACCTGGTATTGGCAAGATGCCAATTGTTTTTTCAGCCTTAACCACTTAATACCAAGTGACATGGGCTGACACTAAGCGGAAAGGGTTAGTTTGGACCAGTTTGGTTCATATTGAATCAAAATTTGATATGGTACCTATATCTTATAAGTACAATAAGGTAGGTCGATACTGGTCGATACGATATATCGGTATAATACGTCCGTATGGCGGACCTTAAAGTTAGAGATTAAGGGTTTAAGAGACCAAGACTATTTAAGATTTTAACTTAACATAAATTTCTAGCACCATAAAAAAGTTTAAGTTTGCCTAAAAAGTATCTGTATTCATGCAATCCTTAATGGGCATAGTTTCCCTCTTACTGAATCTATGGGTATCCTTCCTAAAAGCTTTTGTTTGTGAAAACACAACATATTGGTAAATGCAAATCAAATGATTTTATCTCTTTGACACATTAAAATCATGTATTGTTTAATTACAAATAAGTCATTCACCTCCAAACATCGAGCAGCAATAACTGGATCATGCTTTACCTTAGAAATGACATTTGCATAGGCCGATCCACAGTTCCTCGTCTCTGTTTGTTCCTTGGATATTGAACTAGAACTTTGGATTAAGATAGTAAGTTGGCAACACATGTAACTTGTAAATCCATTAATAAATAAATTTTGATTTTCATATCTAAAATGATCATCAAACTTATATTAAGAATTTAAGATGGCCTGCTAAATGCAAGTCTTTACTCATCTGGCAGTCTCACCTTTGCTCAATGATATCAATATACTCATCAGCATGCTTCAGGTCTACCTACCTAATCTCTGCCTTACATGATATCATATGCCAGAGGAAGTCCATCTATGGGTATCTCTCACTGTCCACGGCCCTAAGCACTCAATATAGTGGTGCAATTTCCATCACCACCAGCGTGGCCCACTTCCAAAATTGTTGGCTAGATGCTATGCCCTCCAAATGACTGCTGTTTGTGCCAATATGGGCATATCTACTCTCCTTCCATCTAGCACTAGCAAACATGCGTTTTGAGCCAACTTTCTTCTCACTAAGGTTGTCAAGAGCAATGTAGTTTGTAACAAATATAATAACTGCAGGACTCAGCACTTACCTTTCCTTATCAGTGACAAAACCCATTTATGGTTATACATAAATTTGGTGATGGATTGGGCTATCCCTACGACTTGTTTTTTTCTATGGAACTTCCCAATATCCATCCATATCAAATATAGTGGGTGGTGCATGAGGTCTAGAATATGAGCAACCTTCCTATCATCAAATATTACCAGCCACTTTGTATTGTGGTCCATTATCAGTGACCACTTGTATGGCATTTTACTCCCCTATCTCATCAATCACATGCTGCATCAGGCCAAGGATGTAGGGAGCATCATGCATGCTATTTGAAGCATCAATGGACTCGTGGAAAAATATTTTCCTATCATAGTAAGTCAAAAGGTTGATGATGCTTCGCTTTCTAGGCCCCGTCCATCCATCACATGTTAATGTAACGCCATAAGTGTCCCACTTATTCTAGTAGGAGGCCATCTATTGTTGTTGCTCCATATTGTTGTCAAGAAGCTCACCTTAAATATCTTTCAGACCAGGAGGATCTACACCCAGATTGGCTCTTTGGATAGCATTGATGACAGACTGATAAAGTATTATTAGTCGCATTTACAAGGATGTGTTTGAAATGGAACCATGAAAGCTATAGCCCTCCACATATTCTTCTTATCCTTCACCAGCATTGTATCAAATCTTTGTTGCTTCGGATCTTTGCCTAGGAAGGCATATGGGTCAAACTCATGTATGTGGGCCCAGCTGATATATCTCTGTTTTTTTCCTTCTTACTATTGAAGGCTCTAATATGTTGGCTATTCAGCTGCCACTTCTACTAGCATCCTTTCTGACTAACTAGGTCCTTTTATAGCCTGGATCTGCCCCATAATTAGGTCCCGACTCATACTATGAGGGCCTAAATTGAGCCTTGTGCTTGGCTACCTCCTCCTTCTAACCATTGCTCATTCAGGCTTTTTTGTGTGGCAACTTGTACCTGTCTTCATGTTAACCAGATCCTCAGCCTTCTTATTTCCATGGGAACTCTTGAATGATATGAAGTAGCTTTGGTGCCTGATGTTTCATCTTTACATGTTTTTCAACACTTTTCCATTGCTCTATCTAAAATTGACGAAGTGCTTCATCATCTCTCGTAATTTTTGCAGACGTGTCATAATTTCTACAAACATTTCTTACGTGCAGCAATGTAGGGATAATCACAAGCAAAATGTACTTCAATCTTATCACATTTGCCATCCACTTGGCATCACACCACTTGTACGTCTAACGATGCTTGCTCGATAGCATGACACTGTATCCTAATCGATGTTATGATCCTTTTCATCCTTCTTTCTTGGATCCATATATGCAAATTTCATAGTCAAACATTAAAAAATTATATCAAAATTTCATGAACAAGTATATACAAACATGATTGCAATTTTTCTTAATTTTCTATATTTATTAATTTTTAAATGTTATTAATTCTAAAAATTCATATAATGTGTATATGAGTGCAAAAAATGCATGAATGGGCTTAGAAAATATCACTACATTTTTCAAAACATTATTCTAATTTTCCATAATTTTTTGAATCTATTATTTTTTTATTTTTCTGAAATTGATTTTTTTATTAGAGTGTAAAAAATGCATGAATGGGCTCAAAAAATCTTCTGCATTTTAAAAAACTTTATTCAAATTTTCATGATTTTTAAAATATTTAATTTTAAAATATTTCTAAAAATTTATAATTTATATCTGAGAGCCAAAAAAAGTATGAATGGGATTAGAAAATACCTCTACACTTTTATAATCATGATTCCTATTTTTCACAATATTCTAAATTTATTAATTTTAAATTCTTCTAAAACTTCTTATAATCACATTACAATGCAGAAAAATATCTAAGCTATTTCATAAAATGCTTCCACATTATCAACATGTAATAATAATTTCTCTCATTTTTTGTAATTTTAAAATATTTTAAATATTTAAATGTAAATATTTTGTTATAAGATATCTAAAAAATAAATTTTATTTCAGATTAGTGTAGGACCTTTTTAGTAGTTCTACATATATGTATTTTTTTCAGCATGTAGGACTCTATTTGGAGTCCTACATATTTTTTTCAAGCAGTTAGGTATGCATAAATCACTATACTCAACTCAACTCATCTAAGCCTTTTCCCAACTACATGAGGTCGGCTATATGAATTTGCTTCTTCCACTCTGCTCTATTTAAAGCTAAGTCAACATTCAAATTATAAATAGTTATATCTTTTTTAATTATTTCTTTTATTTAGTTAGGTCTACCTTTACCTCTATTTTACCATGGATTAAAAGATCTCTTTCTAACGGGAGCATCTAAAGGTTTTTATTGTATTTACTACAGATTTAGTTTCATCAATCAATACTATATCGTCTGTAAATAACATACACCATGGAATATCATTTTGAATATGTTTGGTTAATTCATCCATAACTAATACAAAAAGATACGGACTTAAGGCAGATCCTTGATGTAAACCTATAGTAATTGAAAACTCACTAGTTTTCTATGTTATTTTAATAAAATTTATTGCTCTATCATACATATCTTTTATCAATTCTATGTACCTTTAGTAACTCCTTTTTTCTTTAAAACCAACCATATTATTTTTGTACTCTATTATATGCTTTCTCTAAATCAAGAAAGACCATATGAAGGTCTTTTTTTTTTTTTTATACCTCCATCAATCTTCTTAATAAATAAATAGCTTCCATGGTCGATCTTTCAAGCATAAATCCAAATTAATTTTTTGACACTAAAGTTTCAGCTCTTATTCGATTTTCTATTACTCTCTCCTATAATTTCATTGCATGACTCATCAGCTTAATCCCTTTATAATTTGTACAGTTTTGAATATCTCCTTTATTTTTATATATGGTATTAATATGCTTTTTTTCAATCATCTGACATTCTTTTAGTTGCTATAATCCGGTTAAATAAATTGGTTAACCACATGACTCCAATTTTTCTAAGCCTTTCTAAACCTCAATAGGGATCGCATCTGGCCCTAATACCTTTACATTTTTCATTTTACTCAAAGCCTTTTTAACCTCAAACATGCTAACTCTATGAAAAAATTATTTCATTCCTAAGTTATCACATCTTCTACCCTTAAATTTACTAAATTATTTTCATTGAATAATTTTTAAAATAACTTTTTCATTGTTCTTTTATCTCTTTTTCTTTTACTAAGACTATTTCATCTTCATCCTTAATACATTTAATATAGTCAAGATTTTTTTTTTTTTCTCTTAATTTTGCTAGTTTATATAGTCATTTTAAATCTATTTCAATTTAGTTTTATGTTCAATTGATTTAATCATGTCCAAACTAACTCCAATTGTAATAAAATTAGAAGAGCAAGTACAATTATCTTACCCAAGCATGCTAATGATTTTATAGTAAATTTTTAATGATTATTTTGTTTTCTATAATTTTTTAATCCAATATATGTTTTTAATTAAGAAAATTAAAGAGTTGTCAAAAAATTATCTTGTGTAGGTCATCCTTAGATTTACAAAATATCATGAAATCAAGCTAAAAGAAAAAAAAAGAGGCATGGTTACCCTACTTTTTCCATTTTCGACCTATTTAAGTTAGGAAAAAATTTGTTGGAGAAGAATAGGAGGCATACCTAATTTTGTGTTGAAATTCACCCTCCTTTGGCCAAAATTTTCTAAAAAATAGAGAGAACAAAGTTTTAAAAATAAGAGAGCGGACTGAGAGCTTAAGGGAGGTATGTATCTTTAATTATATTGTATATGTAATGGACATTTCTTTCATTTCTAACACCCGCTACAAGACTTTTGTCGAGTATCGTATGCTTTCTCTAATTAATAAAAATCATATTAATATTTTGTCTCTTTTCTTTGTACTTATCCTTCATCCTCTTAAAGAGAAAATAGCTTCCATAATTGACCATCTTGGCATAAAATCAAATTGGTTCTCTATATTTCTGTATCACATATCAATTAGTATTCAATTACCATCTCCTAAAGTTTTATAGTATGGCTCATGAGTTTAATACCAAGATAGTTCAAACCATGATAGTTAGAAAATTTTAAATATAAATATTAGAAATTTAAAAAAGAATATCCACATAAACAGTATATGGTTAAAGAAAAGATATAATAATTACATAAATAACTTTTGTCTTATGTCTTGGTGATATACAATATTAAATAACTCAGCTTTCTTGATTAAGCTAATTCATATGTATATCAAAGTAATGATGGAACTGAAAATTAGGGTTTCTAACTTTCTGTTGCCATCCATTCCAGTTCATGCCTATTTGTTTTGGCAAAGAAACTGTTAATTATTCTAAATTTTTATCGAAAAAAGGTTATTACGAATTTTATTAATTTTTTATTTGGTCAAAGCTAATGTACTGCACACTCCTACCAACCAGTGGCTTGCACACCCAGAAACACAAATTGCCACTTAAATCCTTGCTAAACATACTACAAAATCTGCATGCCCTTTGTCTTTTTGTGTTGTCTGAAATATTTAGACTCTTACCGTTCCTAAACTTTTAAGGTTATATTCTTCTCTTTCTAAGAAGTCTTAGGGTTTGAATTTTAAATAGTTGATACTAAATACCTATATATATCAAATGTAAAGTGTAGGTCAATTATGCCCCTAACTGGATATGCATTTTTAATTTGGATAATGTTGGTGCTGTATTCAATCTAATGGTAGCATACAGAGTGACTGCATAATATATTACATTATGTAAGATACAAGCTAAATTCATTGACACTATTAAATCTTGTCTAGTTAGGTGACGCTGGCTAGCATCATGTTGCCTTATCTTTCTTCTAAATTGAGATTTTGCTTTGTAAATAGTTTTGTATTTTCTACCACTCTTACATTGTATACTTATACCATTTGTGTGCATCGTCACTAATGCATGAAGCAAGATCACATTGGTACAATAACATCATGATCCTCTCTGGAAAATGGACAACTAGGTGAATTCCTTTATTTTTTACTATTCATGAATGGTAGTCATAAGGAACGGGAAATTTAATTAAAATTGTGTTGATACTTGATGCTAATTGTAGATTGTTCTAGTGTCTAACAATTTAGTTTGATAGTTTCCTTTCACTCAACAACTTGTATTCAATTAAGCCTAAATAAAACTAATAATTTATCTTTCATTCCATTAATTATACATCCTGTTTTCTTGTTTCTTTAGCAACGAAGCATTCTTCAAGTGTATATTTCTTTGTTTTATGTCTAATCTATTGTATGTCCCAATCGAGAGTGATGCAGATAGGATTGTTAAAGAAGATAACTATTGGTCTCACACTAACTCCTTGAGGGTCTTTGATTAAACCTCTTTAACTTCTCTATAGAAGATCGTGGTCTCGTTCCATGGCAAGTTAAAAATTACTCTAATCTAGAAAAAAAGAAACTTCAAGTGGAATCACTAAAATTGATTGATTCAATGAGCTACAATAAGAGTCTATTTATAGATGAGAGCTTCTAAGCCAGTAGGCTTCATAGTCTCCATAGGATCCAAACTTTCTAAAGAAAGAGATCAATATCAAATAAATTTTCAAAATATATTTCTAAATCCTAATTGATTTCTAACTCTTTTAATTTGAATTCCTAGATAAAATAGACATAAAAATTCAACAAAATTAAAGAAAAATCATCTTCTCCATCATGGGCCGCAAAATGACATTTTCATATTTTTCAGGAACTTCATTAGTATTGACATGCCTTCTTTAATTAGCTCATAACTTTCTCATTTATCTCTACTTTAAGTAATTCAAGATGCATTGGATTGCTAACTCAACTATGGATATCTTAGAAGCAAATTATCTCAAAATCTTTAATTTGATTAATGATGATAAAGCTTTCTTTTGGACTGATGAAAGTTAAATTGTCTTGACATGGCTGAAGATAAATTGTAAAATTTAAGCTTTCTAGACACTTATGAATCAAGTGTCACATTTATTTTTCTTTGCATAGGCGTATCAGTTCGGTGGTTTTACAGAATATTGTCTATCCTACCATCTTGGCTTAGCATGAATGTCATAGAATCACCCTTTAAACTTGTTTAGATACAACTTTCGATGTAACCATGCTTTCTATTTAAGCTTCATTCCCTTCCATAACATGAGTTTCTTTAATGAATTCTCTTTCTAGGAATTATTATCTTTAATTTAGCCATTGGAAGATAAGATCAAAGTGTTCTTGAGAAATTGAATATATACAAATGGTTAATAAAGTATTTCATGCTTCCTAGTGGGGGCTATACAATTTTTTATGGTCTTGATGGCCTCACACTGGCTCTAGATCTAAGCTCCAAAATGGGAGTTGTTAAAATTTACATAGCAGGAAATTTGACAAGACTATACACTTTGTTTTTACAGTTATACACCTGACTGACCAACAGATTGAACAGGTAGAAACATGTATTATCATGAATGCTTATCATGGGCAAATACTAGGGAAAGCTGAGTTTAGTGATGAAATATTTTTTTTTTTGGTGCTAAATTAAGGATAAACAGCTTATGGTAAATTAACTGCAATCCAAACCCAATTATGCCCTTGAGTTTAACTTTGCCTTAGACAAGGGATTTCCTTCTAGCCATCTGCTTAAGTAAATGTTCTTTTATTCCTTTTGTATAATATTTCTTTTATGATGCTCTAGTTAGAAAAAGATCTTTTAACAATTTATGGTACTGATAGAGGTAGAGGTAGACCTAAACTAACATAGATAGAAAAATTAAGAATGATATAACTATTATAATTTAAGTATCGATTTAGTCCTAAATAGTAGAGTGAAGGAAGCAGATTCATGTAGCCAACCCCATGCAATTAGGAAAAGCTTAAATGAGTTTAGTTGAGTATTTCTTTTAGGTGCTTTTTTTTGTTTGTTTTTAACTGTGAACTGTCAATTATAGGGTTATATAAGGAACAGTGCATTTGATCCATGGCGTTGGGTTGCTCCTGGGCAAATTTCATTGCGTCCCTTCCCCTGCATATGTGGAATTGACACTTTTGATGTGCCAGTTGACAGAAGATATGTGACTGAAGATACTTCTGTTGTGGTAGGGAAGGCTTGTGGCAAAGGTCACAGGTGGATGTGCTCTAAGACTATTGCAGATTGTGTTGAAGCTCTCATAGGAGCATAATATGTAGGTGGTGGACTAAGTGCTGCACTTTCATTGATGAGATGGTTGGGCATTGATGTAAATTTTGAAACAACTTTAGTGAATGAAGCAAAGATGATTGCATCTCGTTGGTATTATCTTGCGCCAGTGAATGAAATTGAAATGTTGGAATCTAAACTTAATTATTGTTTTTCTACAAAGGGTTTATTATTGGAGGCCATCACACATCCATCTTGACAGGAGTTAGGACTTGATTACTGCTACCAGGTTTGATGTATATAAATTTACAAAGCCTTTTAATATATAAAATTTTTCATGCCTTCCTGAATCTGCTGTTAATGAATCATTATTCTAAGGCAGAACACTACAAGAGAAAAATATTGCGATGCCCAAATGCGTCGCTAATGCGTCGCTATGCTATTGCGACGCAATGACGGCGTCGCTCAGATGATCGTCGCAGTCTCAATTTCGCAATTGCGTCGCTTCACAGCGACTCTCTGCGACGCAGCAATGCGTCGCAATATTGCGACGCATCATAAATGCATCGCTAATTTTAAAACTAATTTTTAATATTTAATATTATTATTAAATATTGCGACATTCAATTGCGTCGCAATATTGCGACGCATTGAATACGTCGCAATATTTAATAATAATATTTTAGATATAATAGCGATGCAATTTGAGTCGCTAATGCGTCGCTAATTAAATTTTTTTTAAATATTGCGACGCCAGGTCATTGCGTTGCAATATTTAATAATAATATTTTAGATATATTAGCGACACAATTTGAGTCGCTAATGCGTCGCTAATTAAATTTTTTTAAAATATTGCGACGCGGGTCATTGCGTCGCAATATTTAATAATAATATTTTAAAAATATTAGCGATGCAATTTCAGTCGCTAATGCATCGCTAATTATTTTTAAAAAAAAATAAAATATTAAAAATTAAAACGGTTAATACAATTTCGTTACATTTAAATATTGATCGAAACATTCTTCACTCATATTGATCCAAACAATAATCATTCAATTTCCAAAAATAATTAATATATTAAAATTTTGAAGTTTTCATGTACAAAATATAAAAAAAAAAAAAATACATCAAGAATCTGCGATCACGTGGAGGCTGGAACCCTGCGACAGCGGCTAACCATATCCTGCAAATGACGCATCTGATCTCGCACGTCTGCAAGCTCCTGCTGATGGCCTCGCATACGCTGCTCGAACTCATGCTCGAACTCCTGCCGAACCTCCTGACGAACGTCCTGCCGAACCTCCTCCGTAATAGATCTCCGAATGTCGTCTAAACGCTCGGCAGGAATATCACCAGAATATCGCGAGCTGGAGGCCTGATGGGAAAATATGCAGAAGCTCTAGTGCCCAGACCATAGACCCTGCGGTCTCGCGCTGGGCACCAACAGCCTCCAAAAACACACGACTCTCCTCTGCTGAGAGTTCGACGGGCGTCTCCCCATCAGTGGAGTCGACCTGCGATGCCTGGGAGCGAAGCTCCTCGACTCGTGTCTTTGAATTATAAAATCAACAATAAATGAGTTAATAAATTTCTCTAAATAAAATTTTAGAAATTAAACAGATACTACATAAAGCTAATTTCTTACCGCAACCTTCCGTGATCGCGTGTCGACCCAGGAACCGTCCCTCCTGGTGTGTGTCGCCCTGAATAGACGAAACTCACCAGGATCTCCGCCCTCCTGCTCAGACTATAACAATAAAAAAATTGATATTAATACAAATATTTGTAAATAACTAAATTAGTAATTAAATTATTTATGTTTTCTTACCATACGCGTCTGTGCTCCTGAATCGAAATGGAGCCCGAAGTATGGCGGGAGAGACCCGTGCCAGGACCGCCCCTTCTCGGATCGGCGGTTCGTGCTGGCTGATGCGGACCTCCTGCGCCAGCCATCGGACTGCCAGGCCTGCTGCCACTCGTGCCAAATACCTCTGGCACATGCGCAGGACGCTGACCCGATGACCTCCAACGATGAAGCATGTCGGAGTATCGGCGTCCCGTAAGAGCCTCCCATGCTGCCCTAATGGCATCATGGCTGGCAGGGTCCCACGTAAACTTTTTCTATTAAAATAAACAGTTAGTTTCAGAATTTATTAAGATTAAGAAATTTTATATCAGTGATAAATTGTATTTAATAAGTTTACCTGAAACTCAGAAAAATAAAACTCCCTCGTGGCTGGAGATACGTGGCGCCAATCGTAGCCACTGGGATCTGCACGCCTCTGAAATACGGAGCTGATGTGGCTGATACATGATGCTGCTCAATAAATCTGTTAAAAAAATGCATGTTTATAAGTAATTGACTTAAAACATAAACATATATTTTTAATTAGTATATACTTACAGCCCATGAGCATCAGTCGAAGTACGGTGCGGCCGATGGTGGAAGAACTCTCGAGGTATGTGCCGATCGGCTGGATGGTAATACTGCAGGATCTGTGCGATGTGTGGAGATCCAACTCTCCATCTCCAAAGCTCATGTGATCTGATGCAGCAGGGCTACGTCCCTGCTCACTCCGTATGTCGTCGGTAGATCTACCTCTGCCCGTCATACTGAAAATACTAAAGATTCATGCAATTAAATTACGATTAATGATTGACTATGTAAAAATTTAACACTTATAAAATAAAGTTGAATTTAAAAAAACCTCTATGTTTAATCGGTGTCATTGTTTCGTGAAATGTTGGTTCAACATCTGAATTTGGTGGCAATTCATGACCGGTTAAATCGTTGCAACCATACCGCACGTATATACTTATGAGCATCAGTCGAAGTACGGTGCGGCCGATGGTGGAAGAACTCTCGAGGTATGTGCCGATCGGCTGGATGGTAATACTGCAGGATCTGTGCGATGTTGGAGATCCAAACTCTCCATCTCGCTCATGTGATCTGATGCAGCAGGGCTACGTCCCTGCTCACTCCGTATGTCGTCGGTAGATCTACCTCTGCCCGTCATACTGAAAATACTAAAGATTCATGCAATTAAATTACGATTAATGATTGACTATGTAAAAATTTAACACTTATAAAAAAAGTTAAATTTAAAAAACCTCTATGTTTAATCGGTGTCATTGTTTCGTGAAATGTTGGTTCAACATCCGATGCCGTATCGGACTGCGATTCAGTTTCATTATCATCGGAAGGAAACCGAACATTTGCATCCGCAATTTCTTGGACATCACCATTTGGATCTCTAAGTGATGTTTCAGGAGCCCTTGTGTCGTCCTCAATTGCATGCATTTCCATCTCATCCTCTTGAAATGCAGGGCACTCGGCTGATTGACTTGATGAACTCTCCTCTAATACGATTGTTGAACGTGGGACGATTTTAGAAACCCCACCAATCTCGCTTGTCGTTGCGCAAACTTGGATATCCGCAGTAAAACACTTGCTGAGCTTGGGATGCAAGGATGAATGGGTCATATTTCTGCAATCTTCGTCGATGGTTCACTTCAACCAAATTGTAGTCGTTATGAACCCTTTTGCCCACAGGAACTGTCGGATCGAACCAATCGCAACGAAACAATACGGTTCGTTTCATAGGCCAACCGGGATATTCAACTTCAACCACCTCTACTAACTTTCCATAATAATCCTGCATATTTGCTCCAACACTTTCTCCTTTAACACACACGCCCCAGTTCTGCGTGCCTCTTGAAGCTGCTAATCGTTCAATCTGAAATTTGTACCCATTAACAAAATAGCCAGTAGAGGTTGTTACGGTCTTCAATGGCCATTGCGATAGACATTTAATGAAAATATTGTCGGTTGTGGACCATGGACCGTTACCTATAAATTAATAAGCTATTCACAACCAATTCAAAAATAAAAGCCATTATTGAAATTGATTGAGTGATACTACTCACAAATTCATAAAACCAGTAAGCGAACTCCGTTTCTAACTTCTGCCCAATTGCAACTTGACTGATGTCGGGATTCATCTGTCGTTGTCTATCACAATACATCCTTATGGGATGATAAGGATTAAAACTGATGTTAGCAATTAAATATTATGGTATATTGTAATTTAAATTAGAAGTTCCAATTAAGCATTGAAGTATACACTTACTCAATATATGGATCGACTTCTCTACAGTTCATTAGGATGTAATAATGTGCTGCATTATACTCCATATCGCTAAGATTTCTTGACTTCTGCCCCCCAAATGAACGGCCGATACCTTTAAAAATTGATATTCTACCGTCATTAGGTTCTCCTTCGTCCACACATACGTCATCGTTACGACCAAGATTTCGGCTCCTCGTGTGGACGTGACCCTCAAAGTAATGCGAGGCAAAAGCTGAAACTTCTTCGACCAAGTGTGCATTGCATATAGAACCTTCAACCCTTGCCTTATTACGCACATTATTTTTTAACTTCTTAAGGTACCTATATGTAAAGTTGAGACAAAAAATTAACCAATTTTCTCGCAATGAAATAATATTTGA
>UESW01004330.1:216963-234017 GCA_900491605.1 Calamus simplicifolius
AATGTTGAATTGGATTTTTAGTTAAATTTATTGCACTTGTATTATCACATCTAATTGGAGTTTTATCAAGTGTTATGCCATAATCTTCAAGTTGTCGCTTAATCCAAAGGATTTGAGCACAGCAACTTCCAGCTGCAACATATTCTGCTTCAGCAGTTGATAATGCAACCGAATTTTGCTTTTTGCTAAACCAAGAGATTAAGTTACTTCTAAGAATTGACATGCACCACTTGTACTTTTTCTATCTAGTTTACATCCAGCATAGTCAGAATCAGAATATGCAATCAAGTTTAGTGTTGAGTCTCTAGAATACCATAATCCTACATTTTTAGTTCCACTTAGATATCTTAAGATTCTTTTTACTGCAATTAAGTGAGATTCTTTAGGTTCAGATTGAAATCTAGCACATAACAAACAGCAAATATGATATCTGGTCTACTTGCAGTTAAGTAAAGAGAGATCCGATCATACCTCTATACTTTTGATCTACTTTCTTACCATCTTCATCTTTGTCCAATTTGCATGAAGGACTCATAGGTGTTCCAAGGGGTTTGATTGACTCCATTCCAAACTTCTTGAGAAGTTCCTTTGTGTATTTGCTTGATTGATGAAAATCCCCTCTTTGCTTTGCTTGATTTGAAGTCCTAGGAAGAAGTTGAGTTCTCCCATCATGCTCATTTCAATTCACCCTGCATTAACTTAGCAAATTCTTGACACAAGAGATTGTTAGTAGCACCGAATACAATATCATCAACATATATTTGTACTACTAATAAATCCTTGTCTTTTCTTTTCAAAAATAGTGTTTTATCAACATTTCCTCTAGTAAAATCATTTTCAATTAGAAATTTACTTAATCTATCATACCAAGCTCTAGGTGCTTGTTTTAAACCATATAGTGCTTTGTGCAATTTAAAAACATGATTTGAAAATTCATGATCTTCAAAACCAGGTGGTTGTTCAACAAAAACTTCCTCATTTATAAATCCATTTAAAAATGCACTTTTAACATCCATTTGAAATAAATTGATATGCATATGACATGCAAATGCAAGTAGTAATCTAATTGCTTCTAATCTAGCTACAGGTGCAAAAGTTTCATCAAAATCAATTCCTTCTTCTTGATTATATCCTTTTGCAACTAATCTAGCTTTGTTTCTAATTACTATGCCATTTTCATCTAATTTATTTCTAAATACCCATTTTGATCCTATAACAGAATGATCTTTAGGTCTATCTACAAGGGTCCAGCATTATTCCTAGTAAATTGATTTAATTCTCTTGCATAGCTAACATCCAATTATTATCTTTTTCAGCTCTTCAATAGTTTTAGGTTCAATTTGAGATACAAATGCAAGATGATTATTGATGTTTCTCATTGATGATCTAGTTCTTACTCCTTGAGATGGATCACCTATAATTAATTCTTTTGGATGACCATAGGCATATCTCCAATCTCTAGGAAGATCTACATCATTATGATTTGCATCAACAACATCAACACTAGGAGAATCATCATCTTTAGCTTCTTGTTCATGATCTGAAGATACATCTATATTTAATTTTTCAATATCCCTTTCTAATATGTTTGTATCTTCCTCATCATCAATCTTTTCTGAACTTGATGCTAAAGATTCATCAAAAACTACATGAATAGATTCTTCTACAATTAAGTTTCTCTTGTTAAACACTCTATAGCTTTACTAGATGTTGAATATCCTAAGAAATGCCTTCATCAGATTTTGCATCAAATTTTCCTAGATTATCTTTACCATTATTATGAATGAAATTTACAACCAAATGCATGAAAATAACTTATGTTTGGTTTTCTATTATTCCATAGTTCATAAGGAGTTTTCTTAAGGATTGGCCTAATTAAGCTCTATTAAGAATGTAACATGCCGTGTTTATAGCTTCCGCCCAAAAGTATTTTGGTAGGTTGCTTTCACATAGCATGGTACGGGCCATGTCTTCTAAGGTTCTATTTTTTCTTTCAACTACTCCATTTTGTTGTGGTGTTCTAGGTGCAGAAAATTATGATGAATGCCATTTTCTATGCAAAAGTTTTCAAATAAATGATTTTCAAATTCAGTGCCATGATCACTTCTAAGAGACACTATGGTGTTGTTTTTCTCATTTGTGACCTTCTTGAAGAATTTCAAAAATATTGGAAAGGTCTCATCTTTATGAGCTAAAAATAATACCCAAGTGTATCTAGAATAATCATCTACAATCACAAGACCATATTTCTTTCCTCCTAGACTAGTGGTTCTAGTAGGTCCAAAAAGATCCATGTGAAGTAGTTCAAGTGGCCTAGAAGTGGAAACAATATTTTTAGTTTTGAAAGAGTTTCTAGTTTGTTTTCCAAATTGACATGCATCACAATTTTGTTATTTTCAAAATCTAGTTGTGGAAGTCCTTTTACTAAATCCATTCTAATTAATTTTGAAATTAGGTGTGTGCTTGCATGACCTAATCTACGATGTCACCAACCAATCTCATTCATATTAGCATTATTAGCAACTAAGCAATGATTACTAGTAGACAAATTGTCTAAATCAATCAAGTATACATTGCCATTTCTATTTCCAATAAAACAATGCTATTATCAATGGGATTAGAAACAGTGCAAATAGAAGCTTCAAATGATACTTTGAAACCTTTATCACACAATTGGCTAATACTAATTAGATTATGTTTAAACCATTAACATATAACATTTTCAATAAATATGGAGGGAGTTATTTGAATTTTACCAAACCCCATGATTTGGCCTTTGCCATTGTCACCAAACATAACAACTCCTCCTCTTTTGCTTTCAAGGGTGATGAATTGATCCTTGTCACCCGTCATGTGTCTTGAGCAGCCACTATCGAGATACCACTTTCGCTTTGATCTTTTGGCCGCAAGACACTCCTGCAAAAATGATCAAGTCTTATATTTAGGTACCCAAGCCTTCTTGGGTCCTTCATGGTTAGTAGCAATAAAGATTGTTCCTTTGGAACCCATACTTTCTTCTTTTAACATTAATTTCTTGTTACTATTTCTTGCATTACATTCATAGGATTTATGTCCTTTCTTGTTACAATTGAACATGTAACATCATTTGTTTTCTTTCTAAAAAATTTTTGACAAATTTTTGTTTCATGTTAGGTCTATATCCTAATCCAGCTCTATCAAATATAGCTCTTTGATTACTTAATAATAAATTAAGTTTTTCAGAACTATAAGTAAATTTATCAACTATATTTTTATATTTATCAACTTCCTTCTTTAATTATCATTTTCATTGGAAATTGATCCTTTTTCTTCAATCAAAGCTTCATTTTCTGATTTCAATTTTTCAATTTCATGAATAGTTTATCCTTTTCTTTGGCAAGATTTAAACTATCATTTTTTAAGGATTTATTCTTCTTTTTCAGAACTTTAAAATCACTTACTAACTCATTAAATGCATCATATAATTCTTCAAAAGTGAAATCATCATAAGGTGTTTCAAAACTTACCTCAATGTCGTCGTTTGCCATAAAGCAAATGTTTGCAACTTCCTTTTGTTCTTCCTCGGAAGAAGATTCTTCACTATCACTCCATATTGCAACATAGCTTCTTCTTCTTCTTGTAGACTTTCTTCAGTTGAGGACAGTCATATCTAAAATGCCCCGGTTTCTTACACTCATAACAATTAAGGGCTCTTTTCTTTTTCTTTGTCCTTCTCTTTCTCTTTTTCTCTTTCCATTTTTGTTCCAGACTTTTTCTTGTGGAAGGGTCTCCTTCTTTGCATGAATTTTTAATTTTCTTGCTAGGAGTGCAGTCTCCTCATCATCATCACCATCACTACAGCTTTCCTCACTTTCTGCAGCCTTAAGAGCTATAGTTTTTTCTTCTTGACTTCCTCCTCTTGATACTGCTTCATGTCAGCTTATGGGTCATCAAGGATCCAAGTAGCTCCTCCAAGGTAAAACGTTTAAGGTCCTTGGCTTCTTGGATTGCAGTCACCTTCGCTTCCCATGTCTTGGAAGTGACCTAGAATTTTACGCATAAGTTCAGAATTAGTATAAGTTTACCAAGACTTTTCAAACCATTTACAATATCAGTAATCTAGTGTACATGCATGTAATAGTTTCAGTTTGTTCCATGCTAAATAATTCATATTTGTGCACTAAATATTGATTTTAGATTCTTTAACTTGATTGGTACCCTCATGGGTAACTTCTAATCTATCCAAATTTCTTTTGCGGAATACATGTAGAAATTCGATTAAATTCATTAGCATCTAATGAACAATACAAAACATTCATGGCTTTAGCATTGAGCTGAGCCATTTCTTATCATTTCATCCAATCCCTTTCGGTTTAGGAACAATGTGTCTACTCTAATTGTGGGTGTGGTCCATTAACTATATTCCCCATAAGTCATAATCAAGTGCTTGAATAAAATCTTCATTCTAGCTTTCCAATATGAATTAGTTCCATTAAATAAAGGAGGTCTATTAGTAGAATGACCTTCTAAATAAGATCCAGCTTGAGCTGCCATTTGGATCTTTAGCTCTTGATCGTTGATCAAAATCAAATGAGCACTTGCTCTGATACCAATTGTTGGCCCAGATGGCAACCCAAGAGGGGGGGTGAATTGGGTTCTTAAAAAATTTAACCTTTTAAAACGATTGGCTTTGGAATGAAAGTAAGTGCAATAAATATAACCACAATCAATGAGATAGAGAGAGAGAGAATCAAAACACGGCAAACACAAGGATTTTATAGTGGTTTGGTGTATCCAACACCTACGTCCACTCCCAAGATCCACTTGGGTCCACACTATAATCTCTCGATTACAGCCGAGTTGTTTTACAAGCTCACAACTCAAAACTTGTTGTTTCCCCGGGATCACAACGAACCCAGCCGGTTTTTCGGGCTCACCAGCACAAAACCCTAAACTCAAGCTAATCTAGCTTGACCCGAGGTATACAACCTCCACTAGTTCAATCCCTTGATTGAACTAGCACAAACAAATGAGAATATAGTTTTTCAAGATACACAGCTCCTCAATGAGCAAATATTCAAATAAGTAAACAAGTTAGAAAAGCCTGTTTGAAGCAGAGTTGATTTGAGC
Organism: Calamus simplicifolius; assembly: GCA_900491605.1. Classification (NCBI taxonomy): domain Eukaryota; kingdom Viridiplantae; phylum Streptophyta; class Magnoliopsida; order Arecales; family Arecaceae; genus Calamus; species Calamus simplicifolius. The sequence goes on from UESW01004330.1 coordinate 222,073, forward strand.
TTTTCTTCTTTTCTTCTTTTTCTTCTCCTTTGAGATGTTGAATCAACCCTCAGCTTGGATTCTTCACAAAGATTGCAGATGAGAAGTTGGGAAAAATAGGGTTTTGGCTCTCTTTTTCTTCTTTTGAAAATCCTTCGATTTTGAACTTGAATGCCTTAGATTTTTCTTTGAGCTTTCTAGAGTTGATGGATTTGGACTTTGACTCTTTCCTCTTTGATTTCTTGCTCAAGACTTCTTGGATTTTTCAATTTTATTTCTCTCTATTTTTCATCTCTTTTTTTCTCTTTTTTTTTCAAACGAACGGACGGTCTCCTTTTTATAGATTCTTTTAATCCATGATTAGGTAAAAAACTAGCCATTATTTTTACCTTGGATTCCTCCTACACACAAGTGTCCGTTAGAGATTAGTGAGAAAATATTACCGTTGGAGGCCATTCTGACATTTTGAAATCCGTTCCTGACAGGTTGGAGTCGGCTCCAACTTTTCAGGTGTCGGCTCCAAGTTGAGTATCCAAAAATAGAAATAAAAATTCGTTGAGGAGTCGGCTCTGAAAAAGGTAAGTGTCGGCTCGCCGCATTCGGGAGTCGGCTCCGAAAAATTGTAAGTGTCGACTCCAAAGCAGTCCAAAAAATGCTTTCTGTTCCCGCATTGGAGTCGGCTCCAGACACTATAAGTCAGCTCCAAAACTCTAGGTGTCGGCTTCGAAACTGGGTGTCAGCTCCAGACTGTGCCAAAAATCAGGAAAGCATTTGATCAACCATGGGGTCGGCTCCAGACCTTATAGGTGTCGACTCCAAGCTCTGAATTTTGAAACATACCTTTGGCATTGATTCAAAACACGTTTCTTTATACCTTTTGATTAATCAAATATTTTTAAGCCATGAAACACTTGTTAAATTTATTAGTAACAAAATGAATATACTCATATCTTTTATTAATCATCAAAATCGATAATTGGGTCAACAAACCTAGATAATGTTGCCATCCTTTACTTTGATAATTAGCTTGTTCATGAGTCTTCTTGCCATTGATTTGATACTCTATACTGAGATGGCTATGCGGTTTGGAGGAAGATCGAAGCAGCTAAACCTGATGAAAATCCGAGTGAGGTAGTGGAGGATAGTAGCCACTAGAGTAGGATGCCTCAAATGAATGATAACCATATGGATACATCTAAGAATCCTTACTCATGTGCAATATAATCAGCAGCAGAAGAGCCACATCCTAAACTACTATGAGGTCTCCATCTTTGGCATGCAATTGCATCCTCATGGGCTTTAAACTATGCATCATGGTCCTTACCCTCTGTGGCATGAATAAACTGAGACTCACCATTGAATTGAATGAGACTAGAGAACTATGAGCCCCATGCACTCAAGTCATGTCTTGTCAACTTTTTGGCCACCAAATCCGTCATCGTTAGAGCCAAGCTCTTTTGAATCGTTCCGAACTGGTTGGTTTAAGGCAAACCAAATCATATCTGCTAGAAACTGGAATGGTTCAGTGCTTTAAATTGGCTAAGGTTTGGAGTTCGAATGGTCGTCGGTTCATGTTCCAGATTTGATTCAACCCATTTAAAAAGGCCTTTGATTCATTTCACCCAACTTCTCTTCCATGTGATGATTTGTTTCGGTTCTTTCCCATGAGAAGGAACCTTAACCCTTACCTGTTGTCCTTACCATTACCCATCGCCATCAAACAACACCATCAAGTCGTCACCAAAGTATGTCTCTTCTCCACTCTCGCTCTCCTCTCTCTTGGGTTTTAAAGGCACACTCCTCTCTCCCTCTCTGTTTTTCTTCAATGGTGGCAGCCCTCTCTCCCTCTCCTCCCTCACTTTCTTCTCTTTCCTTTTTTGGCGATGGTGGCGGCGACACTAACCGGTGTCTTCCCACTCTCCCTCTCCTCTCTCTTCTTTTGGCTTCAAAGATATGTTCCTCTCTCTTTTCTTTGACGGTGGTCACTGTCTTCCAATAGACCTCTCTTACCCTCTCTCTCTCTCTCTCTCTCTCTCTCTCTTTTCTAGAAATGGTGGAGGTGGCGATACTAGCCGGTTGGTTCAGTGTGCACCCATACTATACTGTATTGAGAGCTGTTTGAAACAGCATCAGTTCCTGGTCCTATTGACCTTGGTTGGAACTATCATCATTACTGTTACTGCCAAATCACTTTTGAGGAGCATCAGGTGACAGGAATGTTTGGTTGGCCTTCAAAGGGATGACAGGGATCGACTCCTTGAAGAGGAAACCTGCAAGAAAAGTCCCGGACCGATGGTTCCAGCGGGGACCCTCCGACGCTCAAGTCAGTGATCTGGAGAACATGAATGAATAACGTTGTGGCAATTGGATAGAACTTGAGTCCCCTACCTCAAGGGCTAGAGGCCTTTTATACCTGTTCGAGAATCCCCCTTACCATTCGTCCGTCGTGGTCAAGCCTCCTCAGACGGTTATTAACTTCTAGTCTTCAACGTGCCGCAAAGTACGGGTCATGGAACTAATCGTAGGGTCACGCCCGTTGTTAGCGGCGCCAGGAGGGAGCACGTCCACCGCGCGCGTAGCCGGGCGTGCTCGTGGTGACGTGGTCTGCCATTCTCGATGGAGGTGACCATGTAGCTTGAACGTGGGTGATTGCCGCTGGGGGCCGACACCGAGACCGACGCCGGGGCTGACACCGAAGCCGACGCCGACACCGTAACCAAGGCTTAGACTGGCTGTGGCCGACATGGAAGCCGAGGTGGGCCGTAGCCAACGAGAAAGTTGGATGGGCCGTGGCCGATGCGGAGGTCAAGATGGGCCGTAGCCGACGAGGAAGTCTAGATGGGCCATGGCCGATGCGGAGGCCGAGATGGGCCGTGGCCGACACGAAGGTTGAGATGGGCCGTGGCCGACGCCAGCATCATGACCAAGGCTTGGACCGACACCGAGACCGTGATGGGTCGTGGCCGACACGAAGGTCGAGATGGATCGTGACCGACGTGGAGGTTGAGATGGCCGTGGCCGATGCTGGCACCGTGACCAAGGCCTGGACCGACGCTGAGACTGTGACCAAGGCCAAGACTGGCTATGGCCGACGAGGAGGTCGGGGTGGGCCATGGCTGACACGGAGGTCGAGATAGGCCGCGGCCGACACGGAAGTTGGGGTAAGCCGTGTTAAGCCCAATCGCCAAGGATTGGCCCGCGTGTTCTTTGACCCGATTGGCCATATCAGATGCCCCCGTCCCTGAGCTGGTGTCACCATCCAAGCGAAAGGGGCGTCTTCATCTGTGTATCCTAACCGTCGGATTTGCCTCGAGGTCAGGAAGCAGTTTGGGATCCCCAAGATATCGATCATCATTAAGCTATCAAATCACTGGCATCAATACCTTCTGATTGGTTGGGGGGTACCATCCATCGCGCGCCCGGAGCGTCGTTGCAGAGTCCTCCTCAATGGATAGCATCCGCATGGCAGGCGCATCGGGGGGACGATTTTGAAGATGCCGAAAAAGAATTTTATAAGCAAGGACGCGCCCTAGCTTCGATTTCACCTACCGTGCTGAGCCCTTTCCCCTTCTAGCTCGAGAGCTCCTCCAACTTCTTCTTCTTCCTCTGTCCAGGTTAGTTCCCCATGCCTTCATAGTCATCTTCTTCTTCTTCGTCCTCTTGGTCCTCCAAAACCACACCTCTCCGACCCCTAGGGCCATGGCCAGGGGACCGGCGGTTAGGAGTCTGTCAGCAGCTGTAACCCCACCTCCTAGGGTAGCTCCATCTTCCAGGGTGAGCAGCGGTTCCCCTGAGGGGACCGCTTCCACTATTACTTCCGCTGACCTTGCAACCTTTAGGGCAACCTATAACATACCCAAAGAGGTGCGACTGATCGCACCGAGCCCCAATGACAGGGTAACCTCTCCCCCTCGGGGGCCGGCCTTCGTCTTCCTCTCCACCCTTTCATCATCAATCTCCTTGATAGGTACGAGTTGGTCCCAGCTCAACTAGTCCCCAATTCCATTAGGGTCATTTGTGCCTTCTTGGTGCTGACCCGCCTCCAAGGTCTCCCGAGTAACGTTTCCCTCTTTCGTAACCTGTATACCATTCGGGCTCAATCCGGCTCGTGGCTATTTGCCCCTCGGCCGGGTAGAGCCCTCAGGTTAGGTCTCCCTTCATCCATAAAAGGGTGGAAATCCCATTTCTTCTTCGCCGAAGTGGAGGGGATAAGGAGGGAATGGGGAGCACCCAATACTGAGGCTAACAAGAACATCTCGGTAGTTTCGAGAGATCAAGAAGCCTTCAATCTTCTCCTGGAACCGAACTCCCATCATACCGAGAGATTTTGTCGGAGGACAACCTCCGACACGCCGGCATCGCCCCTGATGACAGTGAGGGTCTCTTTAAAGATTACATTTTCCTTTCGATCCCCTCTCTCTTTCTTTCTTTCTCTTTTTTTTTTTACACATTCGTTTTTGTGCAGCTATGAAGATCAACATCCCGGCCGGGGCCTTTCATAAAGCCGCCCTTAAGAAGAGAAGAGGGCAAGATGACGGAGCTGAGGGGTCGAGAAAAAGGGCTCGATCCCAATCGCCACCTGCCCCCCGGGACGTCCCCAAGCGTCCTACTCTGTCGCCCCCTCCTTGTCGATCTCCTATGCAATCATCGCCACGACCTCCACGACGGTCACCTACTCCGCTGCCGCGGACGTCACCACGCTCCCTACTCCATCACCCCCTCCTTGTCGGTCACCTCCAAAATCATCGCCACGACCTCCACGATGGTCACCTACTCTGCTGCCACCGCGACGATCTCCTGCACCGCTACCCCCGCTGCAGTCTGCCGGCCAGACTACGGGTACGCGCTAGAGGAGTCAAGGGCTCATGTCAGCCAGGCGACTGAGCGCTCAGACCCTTCGACTACTGGGCCGGCCCAAAGGGATGATCCTCAGGCCAGTAGAGAGGCTCTGATTGATAAGAGGTAGAAGGCCGTCATCGGCTATGAGGCTCGCAGCACCGCATCCAAGCCAATAGGGGACAGGATGGGACCGGTCTCCTCGCAGCCGTCTCTTATGAACCACTCCCACCTCGCCGAGAAGCTGCTGTCAGCGGCATCTACTCCTGCGATTCGGGAGGAAATAATCCAGACCAACTCTCGGATCCTCTTCAAAGATGGTCAGACGGTCATGCTCCGGGTAAGCAACAGTTTACCTTATAATCCTGTTTGTTTTCCATGTACCCACTTTAGGTAACTGACATTGGCCTGGATGTGTAGATGATAAACATCTTTAATCATGCCCAAGCCCTGGTCGCCAGCGGAGAGCGTCGACTCGATCGCTACCGAGGAAGCCTTTGAGTGCCGCGATCGAGCCACAAAAGCTGAAGACGCTCTCAAATTGACTCAGGCTGGAGAAGAGAGAGGCTTGAAATAGTTTGGTCCCAAGCGGAGGCCAAAATGATAGCAGCGCAGCAACAGATACGCAAAGCCCTCGAGTGTGCTATCACTGCTGAGGGGAAGTTGATGGCCGCCGAGGCGGAATTGGCCGACGTCAAGGCCTAGCTCGAAGTGGCCAAATCCGAGCTGAGATCTTTCGAGGAGAAAACGGAAATCGCCGAAGAGGTGGCCCACCTAGCTGATATCAAAACTGCTGAGGCTGCGGAGGCAGTGAAGGCCGCCGATAAGAGGGCTGCCGAGGCCGAAATGGTGGCTCGGGCCGCCGTGGAAAACATGACTGAGGCGGCAAGGAAAGCCATGGAAGATTACATGAACTCTCCAGTCATTGCCAATAAGGTGGCCGAGGCGGGGAGGAAAGCCATGGAGAACTACCGGAACTCTCCAGCCTTCGCCAATGAGGTGGCCGAGGCGGGGAAGAGAGCCGTGGAGAGCTATAGGAATTCTCGATCTTCATTGAGGAGGTGGCCGAAGCGGGTGCCGACGCCTATCTTCAGGGTTTTCATCGCTGCCGAGATAAGGCAGTGAAGGTCTTTGGTATCGAAGGCCTTAAGGATTTAGAACCTGAAGAAGGAGACCTCAAGGGTGAAGATGTCCACCAGGGTTCTACTCCGGCCAATGGTACCACCCCCCTAACCGGCACCGTTCCAGCGAAAGACTGAAGCCCCGACTGTGGTTTTGGATGTCTCTTTTTTATTTTTTGCAATGTATCCAAGTCCGACTATGATCGGCATTTTGTAAAAATTTAACTGATCTATGAAAAGAGAACACACTTTGACTCTCGTGTTAGAACCGTCGACCCCCCTACTCTTCTTTTTACGCTGTCGACGTCTAGCTCGCCAAGCCACTAGCTCATCGTGATCTATTTGTGCCCTTAGGATTTGCAAGGAATCACATCAGCTCGTCAAGAGCAGGAGCCTCTTACAGTCTAAGTAGGGACGCTCTGGAATCAGTATGCGTTGATTCTTGACCATCGATGTCAAGCTGCTGATGAGCTAAACATCCTTGTGATCCCGATCTTTTGGCGCTGTTTTGTCGAGAGACCCCATGATGTGGCCTCGCCCGCATGTTTCATGCGCCGTCCCGTCGATAGGCATTTGGGGTAATACCATGGGAGCGATCCGATTCTATGTCAGGGGCCCTCCTGACCCCAAAGAGTGTCGACGTGGGAGTTGAGCTTTGTGCCGACGCGGGAGTCGAGCTTTTGTGCCAATGCGGGAGTCGGGCTTTTGTCGACGCGGGAGTCGAGCTTGTGTGCCGACGCGGGAGTCGGGCTTTGTGCCGATGCGGGAGTCGGGCTTTTGTGCCAACACGGGAGTCGGGCTTTTGTGCCGATGCGGGAGTCAGGCTTATGTGCCGACGCGGGAGCCGGCTTTTGTGCCGATGCGAGAGCCGGGCTTTGGTGCCGACACGGGAGTCGGGCTTTTGTGCCGACGCGGGAGTCGGGCTTGTGTGCCGACGCGAGAGTCGGGCTTTTGTGACGTGATCGTGGGACAAAGAGGTAATGCGAAATGATGCGTGAGAAGTGCATCTTTATTTAAATAATTTGAAAGTGTGGAGTATTCGAACCTACAACCATTCAGTTGAGCACATCACTGGTAGTACCGGCGAAGGTTGTCAGAATTCCAAGTTCGTGGGAGCGGCCTTCCGTTGAGTTCCTCGAGTCGGTATGCTCCTCGGGGAAGGGCCTCTGCAACCCGGTAGGGCCCCTCCCAGTTAGGTGATAACTTCCCTCCTTCGTTGGCTATGAAATCTCAGCCCTTCGGAGGACCAGGTCCCCGGGGCGGAACGTCCGGGTCTAACGCGGGCATTGTAATTCTTTGCCGCCCTTTGTCGATAAGCGGCCATCCTGATCCGCGCTTGGTCATGCGTCTCCTCGATGAGATCTAAATTGGCCCTCAGTTGGGCCGAGTTGTCTTCTTCATTGTAGGCTTCTACTCGAGGACTGGGAACCCCGATTTCCACAGGATGACGGCCTTGGATCCGAAAACCAGACTGAACGGGGTTTCGTCGGTGGGATTTCTCAGGGTCGTATGATAGGCCCACAGGACCTGGGGAAGCTCCTCCACCCACCTTCCTTTAAAGTCATCAAGCCGTGTCCGAAGCCCTTGTAGAATTGTACGATTAGTCGCTTCAGCCGCTCCGTTGGTCTGCGGGTGTCCGACAGAGGTGAATCTCTGAGTGATTCCTAATTCGTTACAAAATTCCCTGAAGGGGGCGTTATCAAACTGTCGGCCGTTATCTATGATGAGAGTGCTGGGAAGTCCAAAATGGCAGATTATGGACTTCCAGAAGAAGGCTCTTACTCTAGCTTCGATTATTTTAGCTAGAGCTTCGGCCTCCACCCATTTGGTGAAGTGGTCGATAGCGACTAGCAAAAATCTCCGTTGACGGAGGCTGGAGGAAATGGTCCCAAAATATCCATCCCCCATTGGGCGAAGGGCCAAGGAGCAGAGATGGGATTCAAGTGAGAGGTGGGCTGTCACTGGATGTTGGCATGATGTTGGCAGCTGTCGCATTTTCGCACCAATTCGGCCGCGTCTTCCCGCATGGTGAGCCAATAATAACCTTGACGGAGGGCCTTATATGCTAGGGCTCTGCCCCCCAGATGATTTTCGCATGCGCCCTCATGAATTTCACGGAGGATGTAATCGGCCTCAGCGAGATCGACACACTTGAGGAGGGGATACGAGAAAACCTTCGATACAGGCATCCATCCATTATCAGGAACTTGGAGGCTCGCCACTTGAGGAGTTTGGCCTCGGAAGGGTCCTTGGGAAGGACACCATCAGTGAGATATTGAACATAGGCGTCCATCCAAGAAGGCTTCTGTTCAAGGGGCAGGGCCTCCTCCACCGCCTCGATGCTTGGGACTAGCAAATGCTCTACGTAAGTCCTCCCCAAAGTTTCATCGGCCGAGGTGGCCAGGCGGGACAACGCATCGGCCCGAGCATTCTCTTCCCGGGAACATAGCTGACACTGAAATGGGTGAAGGGGAGGGACTCCGACTGGACCTTGTCCAAGTATCGGGACATGATAGGATCCCGAGCTTCATACTCCCCCGTGATTTGTCCCGAGATGAGTTGGGAGTCTGTATATGCTCTGAGATGCTCCACTTTAAGTTCACGGGCGAGCCTCATCCCTGCCAACAAGGCTTCATACTCGGCCTGATTGTTCGTGGCGAGAAAGAGGAAGCGAAGGGCATACTCAATCGTTACACTGTCGGGACCGGCGAGAATGATCCCGGCACCGCTCCCTTGAGAGTTCGACGCCCCGTCCACATGAAGGATCCAATCCTTCCTTGCATCCGCGGTCGGCGCCTCCGGGGGTTTCGTCGGAGTTTCCCTGTTTGCTCGTCTGTCCAGGTGCACTCAACCAGGAAATCCGCCAAGACTTGGGATTTCATGCTTGACCTTGGCTCGAAGGTCAGGTCGAATTCTCCCAACTTAAGCGCCCATTTTGCGAGCCGACCGGAGGTATCAGGGCGGGATAAGATTATCCTCAGGGGCTGATCCGTCAGCACTATGATTGAGTGGGCTTGGAAATAAGGCCTGAGACGCTGAGCTGACACTATTAGAGCAAAATAATTTTTTTGGTTTTGGTGTACCTAGTCTCCGCGTCATGGAGCACTTTGCTGGTGTAGTATACCGGCTTCTGCGTTCCTTCAGTCTATCCGGATGAGGACCGAACCGACAGCCTCCTAAGAAGCGGCCAGGTACAAAAAGAGGCTTTCTCCCTCCATCGGTTTCGACAGTAGCGGCAGAGTCGATAGGAAATTCTTCAACTCTTCAAATGCCTTTTGGCAATCATCCGTCCATTCGAAGGTGTTGACTTTTCACAAGGCTTTGAAGAAGGGGAGGCTACGCTCAGCTGATCTAGATAGGAAGCGGCTCAGAGCTGCTAGTATTCCGGTCAGGTGCTGGATTTCCTTTTTATTCACCGGCGGCCTCATTTCTAGGATAGCTTGGATCTTGTCTGGGTTCGCCTCTATTCCTCGCTGTGTCACCATGAATCCTAGGAATTTTCCTGCGGCGACTCCGAAAACACATTTCCGGGGATTTAGCCTCATCTAAAACCGACGAAGGTTGCTGAAGGTCTCCATTAGATCAGATAGGTGGTCGCGGCTCGGATGCTTTTGGTCAGCATGTCGTCTACATATACTTCCATGTTACGCCCGATTTGACCCTAAAATACCTTGTTCATCAATCTTTGGTATGTAGCCCCGGCATTTTTCAACCCGAAGGGCATGACTTTATAGCAGTAGATCCCCTTTTTGGTCACGAAGGAGGTGGCTTCTTTGTCTGAAGGCTCCATTATGATCTGGTTGTATCCCGAGAATGCATCCATGAAGCTGAGAGTCTCGTGACCGGATGTGGCATCCACTAACTGATCGATCCTGGGAAGCGGGAAGCTATCCTTGGGGTAGGCTTTGTTGAGATCAGTGAAGTCGACACACATCCTCCAGCTCCCATTGGCTTTTTGTACCGTCACTACATTGGCCAGTCAATCGGGATAATAGACCTCCCGAATGTGGCCGGCGGCGATCAGTTTACGGACCTCCTCGTCAACGGCTTTCTGGCGCTCGGGGCGAAGCTTCTCTTCTTTTGCGGACCGCCCTACAATTAGATTTGATGTTGAGTTTATGAGTAATTACCTCGGATGGTATACCTGGCATGTCGGTCGGAGCCCATGCAAAAATATCGGCGTTGGCTCGGAGGAAATCGAGGAGCCGACTCCTTTCCTCCTTAAGGAGAGAGGCCCCGATCTGGATGGTTCTCGTTGGGTCTTCTCCTAAGGGAAAGTCAACAGATGTCCCGCTGGTTCCCCCCTCTTCTCGGCCTCTCTCAGGTCCGCCAACTCAGAAGTCGGCGAGGGACGTGCGGACTGAAGGCTAGGTGTCGTATGGTAGCAGAGGGACATCGAGCTCTTTTCACCCCGCATTTCCCCGATCCCGTGACTAGTGGGGAACCTGACCAGCAACCTCTTTGTCGAGATAATGGCATCCAGCAGATTTAAACCTAGCCGGCCAAGAATAGCATTATATGCGAGAGGAACTCTCACCACCAGGAACTTTATGAAGATCGTGCTCTGGTAAGGTGAAGTTCCAGCCGTGACGGGAGAGCAATTTCTCCCTCAACTCTCACCGCATCTCCGGTGAAGCCAACGAGGGGCGTCGTCACTGGCCGAAGAGAATCCAAAAGCAAGTTCATACAAACAAATGCGTCATACGTCAGAATATCGGCCGAGCTTCCACTATCAACCAATATTCGCTTTATAGGGTGCTTAGCAATTGTCATGGATACAACGACACTTTCATCATTCGGGTTATCTACCCCCTCTAAATCCCTTTCAGAGAAAGGGATTACAATGTTATCTCGCTCACCCCCCGATGTCTTTTTGAGGTGCCCCCCGCTCCCCTGGAAATCATCGCCACAGTCTTCCCAGTCGGGGTGTTGTCAACATTGGCTTGCTGGTAGGTGGTGCCGAAGGGCCTACACCGCTGGATTTCCTCTCCAGACGAACTGACCGAGGTGCCCTGCTGGATGAGCTCCTCTATGGCCTTCTTCAGCTGTTGGCAGTCTTCTGTATCGTGGCCATGATCTCGATGGAAATGACAATACAGGTTCTTGTTGCGAGGAACTCCAGGCTTCAGGGGCGCGGGGCGCTTGAGATAGGGCTCACCCTCGATTTCCATAAGAATGTTGGAGATCGGGGCTAACAGAGGGGTGTAACGCTCACCGACAGGGGCGAAAGCCGTGGCCGACTGTCCGTCCAGCGAGGTGGTTCGGGCTTCTTGGTGTGAGGCCCTCGGACTCTGATCGAACTTGCTTTTTGCTGGGGCCTTCTTCAGTTTCTCGCCGAGAGGAGTCGGCCTCATCAGCGCGGATGTATTTCTGAGCTCGACTCAGCAACTCAGCGTATGAGCTCGGGGGCTTCTTGTCTAACGAATACGCGAAGCGGAAAGGGCAGCCCATGCTTCAAGGCCAAGGTGGCCACCGAATCGTCGAGATGATAAACCTCCATCGCCGCCTCCTTGAAGCGGGCGACAAAGTCCCGAAGAGTCTCCCCATTCTTCTGTCGGATGACAAAGAGACTGTCTGCCACCCGAGGGATCCATCGGCTTGCATCGAAATGAGCAAGGAAAGCTTTCTTCAACTGTCTAAACGAACTGATACTACGAGGGGTAGACGGGAATACCAAGCCCTCACTGCCTTTCGTAGGGTGGCTGGGAAAGCAATGCATATAAGAGCGTCCGATGCTCCCTGTACCTGCATGTGCACCTTATAGCTTTCCAAGTGATCTAGGGGATCGGTAGTGCCATCATAAGTGTTGATCCATTTATTGATTTTGATGATTAATAAAGGAATTAAGTATATTTATTTGATTATTAATGAATTTTATAAGTGTTTCAGGCCTTAAATTTATTTGATCAATTTAAAGAATTAAGAAATGAATTTTGAATCAAATACAAATCAGAGATTTCAAAGTTTCAGAGCTTGGAGTCGACACCTAGAAAGTCTGGAGCCGACCCC
>UESW01004330.1:235379-369640 GCA_900491605.1 Calamus simplicifolius
TTGATTACTGCTACCAGGTTTGATGTATATAAATTTACAAAGCCTTTTAATATATAAAATTTTTCATGCCTTCCTGAATCTGCTGTTAATGAATCATTATTCTAAGGCAGATATACATTAAAAAAATTGTATGTAATGTCTTTTTTTTTCAGCGACTTGAATTTCTGGGTGACTCGGTATTGGACTTGCTTATTACATGGCATCTCTTTATAAACTATAGAGATATTGACCCTGGAGAACTGACTGACTTGCGTTCAGCCTCAGTTAATAATGAAAATTTTGCACAAGCTGCTGTAAGACACAACTTTTAACAATATCTTCAACATGGCTCTGGAATACTTTTAGGTCAAATAAGAGAATATGTAAAGTGTATCTTGGAATATCAAGGCAATGAAGATATGCTCTTACTAGCTGTTCACAAAAGTCCCAAGGTGGGTTACTGCATGATAGAAGCTCTATTTCATCCTTTCACCTAGAGACAATTGATACATATAGCAAGCTTCAGATTTTGCTAGCATTAGTTGTCATTCACTTTCTTCTCTTCATCTATATTGTTCACTCACCCTGTTTGAATGCAAGAGCCGCTTCTATTGTTTTTTTATTTTTTGGTTCAAGTTCTTGGAGATATTGTGGGAGTATTGCAGTGGCAGTATTAATAGATACAGAACTTAATCTTGATATGGTTTTGGAGGATTTTCAAACCAATACTTTCTCCTATTATAACACCTGATAAGCTCGAATTACCCCCTCTACATAAATTAATTGAGTTATGTAGCTATCTTGGGTATTTCATCAATACAAAATGCTCAAATATTGGGGAAGATGTTGCTGCTGAACTTGCATTACAGCTTAAGGATGAGGATGAGCTATTGGTAGGGTATGGATGTGACAAAAATAGGAAAGCTGCTAAAGCACAAGCAGCTGTTTCTTTATTGAAGGACCTTGAGGTCAGTCGGTATACTTTGTTGTTGCCTTATCTTTTATTTCCAACATTCATTAAACTTCAGTTTAATGAGCATCAATAACCTGAATATTCTTTATTGTTCATGGTTGAATTCTTTATTGTTCATGTTGAATTTTTTTTGAATTCACAAAAGTCGCTTGGAAAAGCCAATCTTTTACAGCATATTCTTTCCATATCTATATCTTGGTCATTGCTGTTAGCATTTGTAGGAGAAATACACTTATGTTGGCTTGTGTCTTCATCATGGATAATGAAACAATACTTCTTGAAACATAAAAGGGGAATTTCACATACTCAGTATGTATCCACAAGGGAACATGAATGTAGTTCTAGTGACATATCCATACATACAGCTATAGATGTGTTGCCGCTGAAATCTGTCCTCCGGCTCGGGCGCGATTGGGCTGCAGCGCGGGCTCCCTCCGGGGCGGACCTGCAAGACAGTCCTCACGCGAGAGGCGTTGGGGGTGGCCCTCTGCGGAAGACCCTCCGACGCCCAAGTCAGTGGAGACCAGCAATCAACAAATATGGGGAGAAGGATCCCCAGGAAGAGTTCCTCCGAGCTCTCGTGGGAGCTTTCATGGCGGAGTGTGAGAACTGCGAATGAAAAATGGGCGTAGAATAGCCGTACCTGAGAGGCTTGAGGGTGGTAGTATTTATAGGCGGTCACCTGACTTCTTGGACGTGCTCTGGATGAGGTCTGAAAGTTGTTGGGATTCGAAACGGATTCGAATCAGGTTGTTACAGGGCCGGTAGGATCCATATCTGGTTAGTTAGAGGATCGACGGCTGGGAGGCGGGGAGAGCTGGCCGATGGCTCGAGACTCAGTGGCTGCGTGGTCCCTAGGCCACTATTGTAGGTCCTAGGCCACGTCTTGGCATGATTCCTTGTTTGGAATCTTATTCTGTTACAGTGAATTTGAACTCTCCCGTGCCAGATTCCGCAGAGGTCTGAAGTAGCTCGGATCGAATGGCCGAGGAATGGTCTGGCCTTGATGGCAGTAGCGTAAGAATAGCTCGTGTTGCCGAGGCATAAGGTTGGTCGAACCTGCCGAAGTACAATGTGGTTGGCCGAATCAAACTTCTGTGAAGCATGGAGTCAAGATATGACGCCATCCTTCTTTATGCAAAAAGTGCCAAGGGGGCAACGTTGCAGCCATAAATGCCTTAATGATGGAAGAGATAAGGCATTAAATGCCTTAAAGCAGGTAAATGCCCATGGCCTTTATGAGGCCATAATTGCGTTGGTGCGAAGGTCATGATGCGGTTGCGGAAACCGAGCTAGAGTGCCGAGGTATGTTGGCCGAAGCATATTTACCGAGGCATGTTGCCGAAGCATATTTACCGATGCATGTTGCCGAAGTATATTTGCCGAGGCATGTTGGCCTAAATATATTTGCCGAACTATATTGGCCGAACTATATTTGCCGAGGCATGTTAGGCCGAGGTATATTTGTCGAGGCATGTTAGCCTAAATATATTTGCCGAACTATTGGCCGAACTATATTTGCCGAGGCATGTTAGGCCGAGGTATATTTGTCGAGGCATGTTAGCCGAACTATATTTGCCGAGGCATATTGGCTGAACTATACTTTCTTTTCTCTTTTTATTCCATTAAATGCTGGCTAAGTCATTATGACCGTTTCTGCACCATTAAATGCTCCAGCCTATTGATTTGACTTCCGGATATTAATGAGGGGGCCCTTGGGAGAACCCACGCACATGACGTGGCCCTTTTTTCTCTCTTGTTCTCTTTCTTCATTATGAGAGACTCTTGTTGCTAGAATATCGCGCGGCAAGCAGGGCATTTGGACTGGGCGCGACCCCATCGCCGATGTGAGCGGTCAACAATGCAATGACGATTTTACCCCTCATCACATGCCCCCCACTCCCTAGTCCGAAGTGTAATTTCGGATATAGGGAGTAGAATTCTGGAGCAATCTTATTTAGGGGACATGTCATTCGATCCTCTGTAGAGGAAGTTTTTATCTCTGTGTAGGTTAGAGAAAGGCGTGGGCGGCCCTCTTGCTGAAGTAAAATGAGGTGCTTTAGTTGCACTAGAGTGTCCGAGAAATTATTCGGCTGGGACGAAGCTTTAGTGTTGTATCACTCGGATTGGCCGAGGCTGCAGAAATATATCACTCAGTCTTCGGCCGAGGCTTTTGATAATAAGAGATGCACTCCGGCTCTGGCCGGGGCTTTTGAAGATCAGTAAGAAATTCCCTCCAGCTTTAGCCGAGGGTTCCGACATGTCACTCGGTCTTGGCCGAGGTTTTGTTAATAGGTGATGCCCTTCGGCTCTGGCCGAGGCTTTTGATGATAAGAGATGCACTCCGGCTCTGACCGGGGCTTTTGATAATAAGAGATGCACTCCAGCTCTGGCTGGGGCTTCCGATAATGAGAGATGCACTCCGGCTTTGGCCGGGGCTTTCGGTAATAAGAGATGCACTCCGGCTCTGGCCGGGGCTTCCGATAATGAGAGATGCACTCTAGCTCTAGCCGGGGCTTTTGTGATAAGAGATGCACTCCGACTCTGACCGGGGCTTTTAATAATAAGAGATGCACTCCGGCTCTGGCCGGGGCTTCCGATAATGAGAGATGCACTCCGGCTTTGGCCGGGGCTTTCGGTAATAAGAGATGCACTCCAACTCTGGCCGGGGCTTCCGATAATGAGAGATGCACTCCGGCTCTGGCCGGGGCTTTTTATGATAAGAGATGCACTCCGGCTCTGACCGGGGCTCTTAATAATAAGAGATGCACTCCGGCTCTGGCCGGGGCTTCCGATAATGAGAGATGCACTCCGGCTTTGGCCGGGGCTTTCGGTAATAAGAGATGCACTCCGGCTCTGGCCGGGGCTTTTAATAGTAAGAGATGCACTCCGGCTCTGGCCGGGGCTTTCGGTAATAAGAGATGCACTCCAGCTTTGGCCGGGGCTTTCGGTAATAAGAGATGCACTCCGGCTCTGGCCGGGGCTTCCGATAATGAGAGATGCACTTCGGCTTTGGCCGGGGCTTTTGGTAATAAGAGATGCACTCCGGCTCTGGCCGGGGCTTCCGATAATGAGAGATGCACTCCGGCTTTGGCCGGGGCTTTCGGTAATAAGAGATGCACTCTGGATCTGGCCAGGGCTTCCGATAATGAGAGATGCACTCCGGCTCTGGCCGGAGCTTTTTATAATAAGAGATGCACTCCGGCTCTGACCGGGGCTTTCGGTAATAAGAGATGCACTCCGGCTCTGGCCAGGGCTTCCAATAATGAGAGATGCACTCCGGTTCTGGCCGGGGCTTTTTATGATAAGAGATGCACTCCGGCTCTGACCGAGGCTTTTAATAATAAGAGATGCACTCCGGCTCTGGCCGGGGCTTTTTATGATAAGAGATGCACTCCGGCTTTGGCCGGGGCTTTCGGTAATAAGAGATGCACTCCGGCTCTGGCCGGGGCTTTTAATAATAAGAGATGCACTCCGGCTCTGGCCGGGGCTTCCGATAATGAGAGATGCACTCCGGCTTTGGCTGGGGCTTTCGGTAATAAGAGATGCACTCCAGCTCTGGCCAGGGCTTTCGGTAATAAGAGATGCACTCCGGCTCTGGCCGGGGCTTCCGATAATGAGAGATGCACTCCGGCTTTGGCCGGGGCTTTCGGTAATAAGAGATGCACTCTGGCTCTGGCCGGGGCTTCCGATAATGAGAGATGCACTCCGGCTTTGGCTGGGGCTTTCGGTAATAAGAGATGCACTCCGGCTCTGGCCAGGGCTTCCGATAATGAGAGATGCACTCCGGCTCTGGCCGTGGCTTTTTATGATAAGAGATGCACTCCGGTTCTGACCGGGGCTTTTAATAATAAGAGATGCACTCCGGCTCTGGCCGGGGCTTTTTATGATAAGAGATGCACTCCGGCTCTGACCGGGGCTTTTTATGACCTGCTTCTCATTGTGACTTTCAAGGAGAGTTATAAAAATTTCGCAGGCCTTTTAAAAACTAAACTTAATTCAATGAATAAAAGTGGGTCTAGAAAGAGCATTCTTTTATGGATGAATTTATTACTCGGTTGTTGCCGAGCCTTCAGAAATATATCACTCGGTCTTTGGCCGATGCTCTGGAAATTTATTACTAGGTTGTTGCCGAGCCTTCCCAAGATGCTACTCGGTTGCAACCGAGGCTTCCAAATATTAATTGCTGCTTGGTTGTAACCGAGGCTTCAAATAATAAATTACTCGGTGATGCCAAGCCTTCCAAAATGCTACTCGGTTGTAACCGAGGCTTTCAAATAATAAAATACTCGGTGTTGTCGAGCCTTCCAAGATGCTACTCGGTTGTAACCGAGGCTTCAAATAATAAAATACTCGGTGTTGCCGAGCCTTCCCAAGATGCTACTCGGTTGCAACCAAGGCTTCCAAATATTAATTGCTGCTTGGTTGTAACCGAGGCTTCAAATAATAAATTACTCGGTGATGCCAAGCCTTCCAAAATGCTACTCGGTTGTAACCGAGGCTTCAAATAATAAAATACTCGGTGTTATCGAGCCTTCCAAGATGCTACTCGGTTGTAACCGAGGCTTCAAATAATAAAATACTCGGTGTTGCCGAGCCTTCCAAGATGCTACTCGGTTGTAACCGAGGCTTCCAAATAAATTACTCGGCATTGCCGAGCCTTCAAGATTATATTTTACTTGGTGCTGCCAAGGTTCGGAGACCGTTACTCGGTTGTAGCCAAGCCTTCAAGATTATATTTTACTTGGCGCTGCCAAGGTACGGAGATTTTGTTGCTCGGCCTGGCCGAGGATTTATACAACCTGCTTCTTATTGCAGCTTTCAAGGAGAGTTATAAAAATTTCGTAGGCCTTTAAAAATAGAATTTAATTCAATGAATAAAAATGGGTCTAGAAAGAGCATACTTTTATGGATGAATTTATTACTCGGTTGTTGCCGAGCCTTCAGAAATATATCACTCGGTCTTTGGCCGATGCTCTGAAAATTTATTACTCGGTTGTTGCCGAGCCTTCCCAAGATGCTACTTGGTTGCAACCGAGGCTTCCAAATATTAATTGCTGCTTGGTTGTAACCTAGGCTTCAAATAATAAATTACTCGGTGATGCCAAGCCTTCCAAAATGCTACTCGGTTGTAACCGAGGCTTTCAAATAATAAAATACTCGGTGTTGCCGAGCCTTCCAAGATGCTACTCGGTTGTAACCAAGGCTTCAAATAATAAAATACTCGGTGTTGCCGAGCCTTCCAAGGTGCTACTCGGTTGTAACCGAGGCTTCAAATAATAAAATACTCGGTGTTGCCGAGCCTTCCAAGATGCTACTCGGTTATAACTGAGGCTTTCAAATAAATTACTCGGCGTTGCCGAGCCTTCAAGATTATATTTTACTTGGCGCTACCAAGGTTCGGAGACCGTTACTCGGTTGTAGCCGAGCCTTCAAGATTATATTTTACTTGGCGCTGCCAAGGTATGAAGATTTTGTTGCTCGGCCTGGCCGAGGATTTATACGACCTGCTTCTTATTGCATCTTTCAAGGAGAGTTATAAAAATTTCGCAGGCCTTTAAAAATAGAATTTAATTCAATGAATAAAAATGGGTCTAGAAAGAGCATACTTTTATGGATGAATTTATTACTCGGTTGTTGCCGAGCCTTCAGAAATATATCACTCGGTCTTTGGCCGATGCTCTGGAAATTTATTACTCGGTTGTTGCCGAGCCTTCCCAAGATGCTACTCGGTTGCTACCGAGGCTTTCAAATATTAATTGCTGCTTGGTTGTAACCGAGGCTTCAAATAATAAATTACTCGGTGATGCCAAGCCTTCCAAATGCTACTCGGTTGTAACCGAGGCTTTCAAATAATAAAATACTCGGTATTGCCGAGCCTTCCAAGATGCTACTCGGTTGTAACCGAGGCTTCAAATAATAAAATACTCGGTGTTGCCGAGCCTTCCAAGGTGCTACTCGGTTGTAACCGAGGCTTCAAATAATAAAATACTCGGTATTGCCGAGCCTTCCAAGATGCTACTCGGTTGTAACCGAGGCTTCCAAATAAATTACTCGGCGTTGCCGAGCCTTCAAGATTATATTTTACTTGGCGCTGCCAAGGTTCGGAGACCGTTACTCGGTTGTAGCCGAGCCTTCAAGATTATATTTTACTTGGCGCTGCCAAGGTACGGAGACCGTTACTCGGTTGTAGCTGTGCCTTCAAGATTATATTTTACTTGGCACTGCCAAGGTTCGGAGATCGTTACTCAGTGTTGCCGAGCCTTCCAAGATTATATTTTACTTGGCGCTGCCAAGGTTCGAAGACCGTTACTCGGTTGTAGCCGAGCCTTCAAGATTATATTTTACTTGGCGCTGCCAAGGTTCGGATACCGTTACTCGGTTGTAGCCGAGCCTTCAAGATTATATTTTACTTGGTGCTGCCAAGGTTCGGAGAATTGGTTGCTCAGCCCAGCCAAGGTTTGGAGAATTTTTACTTGGCCCTGCCAAGGTTCGGAGAATTTTGTTGCTCGGCCCAGCCGAGGTTCAGAGATTTTGTTGCTCGGCACAGCCGAGGTTCGGAGATTTTTACTTGGCCTGCCAAGGTTCGGAGATTTCCTGTGCAAATAGGCAACTCGGTCGTGCCGAGGATTGGTGAGCAGCACCTGTTTCTTTTCGCAATCTTTGGCAACATAATGTGTGATGATTCACATTGCAAATTACGAAAATACATGCCGACAGGAAGGTATAATAAGGCATATCAAAATGGACTTATAGAGGACATACCCTATTGATAATACTTACGGAGATTGTCCGAGTTCCACGTCCGGGGAACAAACTTTCCGTTTAGATCTTGCAGCTTGTAGGTTCCCGGTCCAATGATCTCCGCCACTTGGTAGGGGCCTTCCCAATTTGGTGCTAGTTTTTCTTGCTCCAGCGGTTTGGAGATAGATGCTTTCTGGAGAACAGGGTCGCGGGCGAGAAGGATCTCCCTTTGACTCTGGAGGCATGATAGCATCCGCGGATAGAGGGGTCCTATCTCCACAGGGATGACAGCTTCTACGCCGAAGGCCATCCGGAACGGGGTCTCGCCTATGGGAACTCTCTGTGTGGTGCGGTAGATCCACTGGCCGAGGTTGAAGCTGGACGTTGGACTTCTGTGAAGCATGGAGTCAAGAACTCCTTGTCTTGGCTTTATGACGCCATCCTTCCTCATGCAAAAGGTGCCTAAGGGGCAACGCGGCAGCCATAAATGCCTTAATGATGGAAGGAGATAAGGCATTAAATGCAGGTAGATGCACATGGCCTTTATGAGGCCATAAATGCCTTGGTGCGCATAGCGCGGCTATGGAAGCCGATCTGTTGTGCCAAGGCAGGGAGAAGGCGGAGATGGCGTCGAGTCGTGGCGAGCCAAGGCAGGGAGAAGGAGGAGATGGCGTCGAGTCGTGGCGAAAGGACACCGAAGAGATGAATTGGGCCCGCCGAGATCTGGGGAGATCCTTGTCGCAGCCCCCTTGCGGGACTAGTCTGGCCTCCTTAGGTCGACATGGGGGGTCGCAACTCCATGCGGACCAGAAGAAGAAGTGGCTGGAGAAAGAGGAGCTGCGGCTTCTTCTGGGAGGCATGGAGCAGGGGTAGCTACCACTGGATGGGAGCTGTATGGCGCTCCTGAACTAGATGGGTCAGGGCCTGGACCTGCTGGACCAGTGTGGCGAACGGGTCCTGGGTCACTGGGACAGCTGGTGGCAACGGAGTCTCAGCTGGTGGCGGGGGCAGTGCCACGATCGGGTCTCTGAGAGGCGACCCGTCCTGGGCTTCAGAAGTTGCCCTTCTCCGATTAGCCATTGGAGAGGTTCTCTTCCAGATCGAGATCCTTGTCTCCTTTTTTTCAAGTTTAACGGGACTTGAGGCCCTTCCTCTAGCGCCAATCTGTTGCTGCTGAAATCTGTCCTCCGGCTCGGGCGCGATTGGGCTGCAGCGCGGGCTCCCTCCAGGGCGGACCTGCAAGACAGTCCTCACGCGAGAGGCGTTGGGGGTGGCCCTCTGCGGAAGACCCTCCGATACCCAAGTCAGTGGAGACCAGCAATCAACAAATATGGGGAGAAGGATCCCCCGGGAAGAGTTCCTCCGAGCTCTCGTGGGAGCTTTCATGGCGGAGTGTAAGAACTGTAAATAAAAAATGGGCGTAGAATAGCCGTACCTGAGAGGCTTGAGGGTGGTAGTATTTATAGGCGGTCACCTGACATTTTGGACGTGCTCTGGATGAGGTCTGAAAGTTGTTGGGATTCGAAACGGATTCGAATCAGGTTGTTACAGGGCCGGTAGGATCCATATCTGGTTAGTTAGAGGATCGACGGCTGGGAGGCGGGGAGAGCTGGCCGATGGATCGAGACTCAATGGCTGTGTGGTCCCTAGGCCACTATTGTAGGTCCTAGGCCACATCTTGGCATGATTCCTTGTTTGGAATCTTATTCTGTTACAGTGAATTTGAACTCTCCCGCGCCAGATTCCGCAGAGGTCTGAAGTAGCTCGGATAGAATGGCCAAGGAATGGTCTGGCCTTGATGGCAGTAGCGTAAGAATAGCTCGGGTTGCCGAGGCATAAGGTTGGTCGAACCGGACTTCTGTGAAGCATGGAGTCAAGAACTCTTTGTCTCGGCTTTATGACGCCATCCTTCCTTACGCAAAAAGTGCCAAAGGGGGCAACGTTGCAGCCATAAATGCCTTAATGATGGAAGGAGATAAGGCATTAAATGCCTTAAAGCAGGTAAATGCACATGGCCTTTATGAGGCCATAATTGCGTTGGTGGGAAGGTCATGATGCGGTTGCGGAAACCGAGCTAGAGTGCCGAGGTATGTTGGCCGAAGCATATTTACCGAGGCATGTTGGCCGAAGCATATTTACCGATGCATGTTTGCCGAAGTATATTTGCCGAGGCATGTTGGCCTAAATATATTTGCCGAACTATATTGGCCGAACTATATTTGCCGAGGCATGTTAGGTCGAGGTATATTTGTCTAGGCATGTTAGCCTAAATATATTTGCCGAACTATATTGGCCGAACTATATTGGCCGAACTATATTTGCCGAGGCATGTTAGGCCGAGGTATATTTGTCGAGGCATGTTAGCCGAACTATATTTGCCGAGGCATGTTGGCCGAACTATACTTTCTCTTCTCTTTTTATTCCATTAAATGCTGGCTAAGTCATTATGACCGTTTCTGTACCATTAAATGCTCCAGCCTATTGATTTGACTTCCGGATATTAATGAGGGGCCCTTGGTAGAACCCACGCACGTGAAGTGGCCCTTTTTCTCTCTTGTTCTCTTCCTTCATTATGAGGAGACTCTTATTGCTAGAATGTCGCACCAACAGGCCAGCTGGCAAGCAGGGCATTTGGACTGGGCGCGACCCAATCGCCGATGTGAGCGGTCAATAATGCGATGATGATTTTATCCCTCATCAAGATGTAAGTATTCTCACACCTACACAAGGTGACTTAACCTTACTGTTTGAATGAGCAATTGATGGTTGGATGCTTTTTGCAGTGGGGACAATCTGCATATTCTATGTTTTATTCAAATGATCATTCCGGGTTGAGGTCTTCCAAGCTGAATGAACTAGGTGGGTATTATTTATTTTCATCCAAATTTTGCTTTTAAAAATAGAAACTTGAGAACCAGTTTGAATATGACTTTATCAGAAGTTTTTATATCCCATTTAAATGTGAATTTTTGATTAATGTGCTTGATTTTTTATTCCTTTTTAATTTTGATTGGTTAAGTTCTCCTTCTCATGACCCTTGTTATTAGAATCTCCTTTTAGCATTTTATGCATGTGCTCCTTTGATTGTACTCAGCTTTCCATCTTGTTGCATCCCAAAGTGGAAAACATGAGTCACAGGCCATGGCAACTGCCAAACTCTCATAGTGAACCACCCTACAAGCATGCAAGGTATCCAACACGTAATTAAATCACAATAACTCAATTTACAACAGATTAAAATAGGCGGCTGTGTTGGAACAAGGAAATCTATTTAGATATATGCAACTTTGGTAGTGATAGCATGTAACATTCTTTTTCTTTCATAAATTGTATGCAATAATTTCCTTAAGCATTTCCAATAGTATGGCAACATGGATTTTTTTTTTTCTAGTGCTGATTTGTAAAACCTGCTTGTTACAGTTACAAATGATCTTCCATATGAATATTGATGTTTAGACAGGATTTGTTAATAGCATCAAATTGATTAACTCATTGATTAAACCCTTTCCTCTGCCTTCTCTTTTGATAATGTTTCGTTTAAATAATTTAAAATTGTAGCATGACTGACAAACATGTTAATTCCTCCAGTTATTCTTCCAATAAAGATGCAAAAAGGCGGCCCCAGAATTGCTTTATTTTATCTCTGTAAAATATTACAGTGGCCTTTGCCAAAATTTGAATCAACTGAACAGAAGTTTAGGTCTGTATGACTTTTCATGAGCTCAAATCATATGTTAGATGATCATTATTTCGCAGGATACAGGTAAAACATGTGGAACCAAGTGCTGGAAATGAGTTTCTAGAACCTTTGGTTAAGCTAGGGTATAATTTAATTTACTGTTTATTTTTTTAAATCCTTCTGATAAACTCCAATTATTCTGAATGGGGTAACAACATCAAATTTCAACAGTTTCACGTCAAGTATCATGTTGCACATACCCAATGCTGCAGTAATTAGACTTGTGGGCGAGCAAAGAACAGACAAGAAAAGTGCACAAGATTCAGCAGCACTTGTGATGCTTCTCGAGCTTGAGAAACAAGGAATATGCACCATGAAGGAAGCAAGTAAATAACTAATATATACTGGTGACACCCTCGTGGAACTCTTGTTTGAACTGGGACTGAGGGGAACCTCGATCGTCTACTTGAATTCTGATACCTGTTGCTAGTGTCAGCAAACACGTTGGTTTAGAAAATCCAAATATCAGTCTCTTTCTGAGGTGGATTTTCATTAGTTGGAATAGAGATTGATAGTTCGGTCAGCTTTCATTGCTTGAAATAGTCCTCTTTGTGAATTAAGTCCACTCTTGATACCTAACGCTTTCCCCACGCATGAACGTATTCTGAAACGCTGCAACAATGGCACAGCCAAAAAGCCTTGTTATTTGATCTTTGGAAATGAGTTCTGAAGCATCGAGATATGTTTTTGCTCTAGGGATAGAAAGTTTAGCTCATAGTTTGCATGGACATGCAATGGTTCAACGGATACCCAATTTGATCCATTGGCAGGTTGGTCTTGTTCAAAACATACCAATTAACAGATTGAACTTGATGAGCTTTGATTGACCTCCGGATCAAATTTCTCACTTAGTTGTTCCAGTCACCAAACAGAGGTCATGACGAGTTGATGGGAAATTCTATTTAGCCCGCCCGATTTGCTGAGGAGCCCCGGGAAATTCTATTGGCGCCCCAAAGATTACTCTCCACACCCACACTTACTTAAAATTAGAATACCTAAAATACCCTAAGATGTAATTACTTTTCTACCCTGCTTATTTCTCTCTACACCCACCTGATCAAAACCCCTAATAACATTTCCAAACTTCTCTCCCAGGCACAGCCATCTCCCTTCCTCCCTCCCTCTCTCAATGATTGTCTCTGAAATCAGGGTCTAGACAAGGTTTGTAGCTCTCATTTCAACAATGGAGAAGCAACTAGTAATCTGGGAAGGCGACGGTGACGATAAGGTTCGTTTTTAAAAACTGAATCGTCTTTTTTTTTTTCCGGATCGCGTTCCGTTCGGCCTACCAGGGCCGAACAGAATAGATTTGTTCAGCCATCCCAGGTCGAACAGAAACAATATGTTCGGCTTAACCTGGCCGAACAGATGCATTCTGTTCGGCTAGGTTATGCCGAACATAATGATTTCGTTCAGCCCAGTGTGGCCGAACGAAAGCATTCTGTTCGGCCAGCCCTGGCCGAACAAATCTATTCCGTTCGGCCATACTTAGCCGAACGAAACCATTATGTTCCAAATATAAATTTAACATAATATTTTATCCTTGTAGGATGATGCGTCAACCGAATCAAGCAAAATTGGCTCAGATTGTGTTATGGATTACACAAATGAATTTACAACTTACGAAGTATGATAATTTTGATTGCAATTGTTGCTGACTTGTTTTAATTGTATACTATACTTGCTAAATTATACTATTTATTGTGTAGATATTCAAGAGTAGAGAAGAATTGTGTAGTTGGTGTCGGGAAGCTGGGAGGAGGAATGGATTAGTTATTGTAATTAAAACATCTGATTCGGGAAGCAATGTTAGGAAACCAAGAATCAAGTTAGGTTGCGAAAGGAGCGGTAAGCACAAATGCACAAGCGGAAAGGAAAAGGAAAAGGGATCAAAGAAGAGGGCTAGTGGTACAAAGAAGTGTGGATGCCCATTTTTATTAAGAGGAAGGAAATTGGACGCTGTGGATGATTGATTTTGGAGGTTATTTGTGGAGTGCACAATCATCCGTCTGCGAAGCATTTCGAGGGACACTCATATGCTGAAGATTATCTAGGGAGGAGACTTCATTGTTAGTGGATATGTCGAAAACTTTGGTTCGGCCAAAGGATATATTGTCCACATTGAAGCAAAGAGATGCCCACAATGTTACGACAATGAAGACGATCTACAATGCACGCCAGAGGTGTAAGGTTTTAGAGAAAGCAGGGAGATCACAGATGCAACATCTTCTTGGTAAATTAGCCGATGCTAAATATATTGAGTGGCATAGGAGTTGCGGTAGTACTGACGTGGTGCGTGACTTGTTTTGGGCACACCCTGGATGTATAGATTTGTTACGTGCATTTCCTCGTGTATTGATTATGGATTGCACATACAAGACGAATAGATATCGTCTTCCTCTGTTAGAGATTGTGGGGGTGACATCAACTAATCTCACATTTTCTGTTGCTTTTGCATACATGGACTCTGAGCGGGAAAATAACTATACATGGGCATTAGATAGATTGCGCAGTGTCATGGATGCTGATGTTTTGCCTGAGGTGATAATCACAGATAGAGATTTGGCTCTATTGAATGCAATTAAGAGGGTATTTCCTACATTTCACATATGTTATGTAGATGGCATATT
Source organism: Calamus simplicifolius (assembly GCA_900491605.1). Lineage (NCBI taxonomy): Eukaryota > Viridiplantae > Streptophyta > Magnoliopsida > Arecales > Arecaceae > Calamus > Calamus simplicifolius. Next base: position 249,445 of record UESW01004330.1, read on the forward strand.
AGTAGGAATGTTTCTGGCTCAATGCAAAAGATTATTTGAAACAAAGGAGAAATGGGATATGTTTATAATGAGTTGGAATATACTGGTCCTGTCAGCCACAGAAGATGACTATAATGTTCGTTGGAGTGCACTTCAGAGAGATTTCAGTTCGTATCCAGATGCCTTGCGATATGTATCAGATACCTGGTTGAGCAAATACAGGGAAAGATTTGTCGCAGCGTGGACGGACAATTATAGGCACTACGGGAATGTGATAGGTATTACAAGAAAAAGATTTCCCTTAGCAATTCATATATTATATTTTTATCTTTGATATATAACTTTGATCTAATTTGCTTACCTTACTAGGGCTGAAAGTGCACATGCAAGGCTTAAAAGACAGCTTGGTTCAAGCCAAGGTACTTTCGAGTCTTCTTGGACAAAAATAAATAGTTTGATTGAGTTGCAGCACAGCGACATTAAAGCCTCATTCGAGAAGAGTTTGACGGTCGTGCAACACAACTTTAAGCCTGCTGAATTCAAAGAACTGCGAGGATTCATATCTATATGTGCATTAAATCATATCCTTGCCCAATCGAATCGGGCCAATTCAGCTGAGATTCATGAATCAGCTTGTGGGTGTGCTATTCGACGCACACATGGCTTACCATGTGCTCATGAGATTTTGCGGTATAGGATGAAAGGTCGGCCTATTCCCCTCGACTGCATAGATCCTCATTGGATGAAACTTGATATGCAGCCTGCTAAAAATGTGCAAAGTTTGAAGTTGACCTGTAAACCAGAGTTGAATATAATTGCCGAGAAATTCGAGCAGTTAGATGGGGCATCTCAATTGCAAATGTTAAAGAAATTAAGAGAGATTGCAAGTCCTGATAGTACATCTCTTGAAGAACCTGCGAAAAGGAAGATCGGTATACGTGGGCGTGCTTCATTGGAGGTTGATACTTCTACTCGCCGTGACCCTTCCGCATTTGAGTTGGTTCTATCTGGACAGGATAGTTATTCACCTGGTTCGCAGCAAAATATTTTAGGGATCCCAAGGATGCAGATGCAGAAGGGGCAGCCAAAGAAGAAGGTACGAAGCTTTTCTTTAATATAGCTTATCGTTATATTTTATATAATTCATATCATTCAATACAATTTGTAGGTTATTCGTCAACGAATCCGGTCACATAAGCCAATGATCTATATTAATCAACTTCCAGACGGGTTGAGGGCATTCATCCAGCACATCAAGGATGTCAAAGCTGATGGCAACTGTGGATTCCGAGCAATTGCTGACTTACTTGGCTTCGGAGAGGAAGATTGGCCACGTGTCAGGAGGGATTTATTACATGAGTTGCACTGTCATATAGAGCACTATCGCGCATTGTATGCTGTCGAGGGGAGGGTTGACGAGATCGCTCATGCATTATCATATTTTGAGGATTGTCCGCCATATGACCGGTGGATGACCATGCCAGATATGGGGCATCTTATAGCATCATGCTACAATGTTGTCCTGTACCACCTCTCCTTGCAACAATGTCTGACATTCTTACCGCTCAGATCGGTGCCTCTTCCTCTTGTATCCCGTAAAGACATTGCAGTGGCCTTCGTTAATAGCAACCATTTTGTTGAGGTATTAAATATATTACTCTTTGTCAATTTAAGACATTGTTGTTATTCTTGACGATTTTTTAAACTTGATTACTCTTTGTAGGTTTTCTTGTTGCCGGGTCATCCAGTACCGCCAATAGCAACCAACTGGCAAAAATACCATTTACCTTGTGCTTCCGGATGGGCCAATTCATATGAATCTAGGATTCAACAGTTCAGAGAAAATATATCGTCCGATGTTATACTTAGCGAGACTGTTGAGTTGTAGAGTGCATTGGTTGTTACAAAGTCAACATTTTGTTTATGTAACATTCAATGCAATTGAAATGAAATGAAAGTTTTAATATCATTTTTTTTATCTTCTTATGTGTGCAAATTGTTTGTATACACTTCGATTAATGTCAACATTCCATCCCGTGCCATCCCGTTCCATTCGTGCCATCCCGTGCCGGTATGTGCCGGACCAACAATACGCGAAGAAGATCCAAATACTATACTATTCCGGATGGGCCAATAATACGCGTGCCGGGCCATCAATTAGTGCCCCGTGCCGGCCCGTGCCGGTGGCGTGCCGGATTTTATTAAAGATTTTGAAATAACTCAATAAATCACTCAATTTTATAAATATTGAAAATATAATTTGAGTACCCTCTTGTCTGCGCACCCGACGGCCCGGGCCCCATATCCTCCTACCCATTCCACACAACCACAAAGCCCCGTGCCGAATATATCCTCTGTTCGGTCTGACAGAGCTGAACAGAGGCAAACTGTTCGGCCCTGTGTCGCCGAACAAATGGCCTCTGTTCGGCCCAGTGTGGCCGAACAGAGGATATATGTTCGGCCACACAGGACCGAACATGGGTTTTTCGAGTACAGGCCTATGTTCGGTCCTGTGTGGCCGAACATATATCCTCTGTTCGGCCACACTGGGCCGAACAGAGGCCATTTGTTCGGCGACACAGGGCCGAACAGTTTGCCTCTGTTCAGCTCTGTCAGACCGAACAGAGGATATATTCGGCGCGGGGCTTTGTGGTTGTGTGGAATGGGTAGGAGGATATGGGGCCCGGGCCGTCGGGTGCGCGGACAAGAGGGTACTCAAATTATATTTTCAATATTTATAAAATTGAGTGATTTATTGAGTTATTTCAAAATCTTTAATAAAATCCGGCACGCCACCGGCACGGGGCTTTGTGGTTGTGTGGAATGTCGAGGAGGATATGGGTCCCGGGCCATCTGGTGCGCAGATCGGCACGGGGCACCAATTGATGGCCCACGCGTAATATTGGCCCGGCAAGCGTTTCATTGGCACGGCACGCCTTTGATTGGCCTTTGATATTTTTCAATTACCCATGTCATTATATTTTAGATATAATCAATGTGATTTGCGCGATAATTGTGCGGTGTTAATACAAGCGGCCCGGCACGTACCGGCACGGGATGGCACGGATGAAACGGGATGGCACGGGATGAAATGTTTGACAATAAGATAAAAAATTTGTAATTGAAACTTTCATTTCATTTCATTTGCTTTGAATGTTACATATAACAAAATATTGACTTTGTAACAAGCAAAAGTAATACAAATCCCAATCAATCCCCAGCCCGTCGTCGTCGACGCCTATACTGCTGTGTGGGTGCCCGACTAGATCCAGGAACATCAGGTCGTGCATGACTAGGTCCAGGCACATCAGGTGTCGCATGACTAGGTCCAGGCACATCAGGCTCAACAGTCGAGATGTGCTGACCCTGCAAAACATCAACCATATGCGACATAACATCGTACATGTAGTCGGTCCCAAATGATGCAATCTCCACCCGACCCATATGTAGAGTGTTGGTACCAATGCTGATGGCATCCTCACAGCGCTGCCGGTAAACGTCAAGATCAACATCGACATCTTCAGTTCGTGCACGATCATATATGCTGGATCGGCTCTCTGGGGGGTGGACAACCAAGTGCGTGATACGAGAATACCAAGCCATATATCCTGGAACACAATCCGATGGTCGGACAACCGGATGGCTCCTACGACGTTGGCTCAGTACGTGATCCTCCCACTCCTCCCATAACTGATCCAAGAAGACATACGCAATACGGTACGATCCTGCTGTCGGTCCTCTACTGGCTCGCGCAGGGGCTAGTGGCGCGCGAGGGATCGTCTGTATCCGACCAAACTGTCGTAGAACCCTTTCAGGATGATAGGGTTCTACGACATCCATACACTTCAGGCATCCACTGAAGAATGCAATGTCTAGGAACGGACGATCAGCTCGCTGATGACGATGGGGATCCCAAATGACCTGCAACATATAAACAATACCCAGCTAGCTCATATATAGCAAATTAAAAAAACTTAAATATACAAGCGATACATCATGGTACATACCTGATCGGCCCTCATAACGTCCAATGACTCACGAAGAAACACTAAATGGTCCATCGTGGTACGTGATGGAGTGCCAGGATGCCAACGGTGCACGCGGGGCCTCGCATCAGTATAATCAAGGGATGGATGAGGAGTGAGATCTGGAAAATGCTCATAAATCCAAGCCTGGAGCAGCGTCATGTATCCACTGATCTGTCTAACTGATGCCCTAGACGCAATCCCCAGCTGACGGTACAAGAAAGTCAAGGCAGTGGCACCCCAGGAATATGAGCTCACTCTATCCAAATCCCTAAATAGAGCAAGATAAGCTATAGGCACCCTCGTTCCACTTTTATCAACAAAGAGTGTGCACCCTATCAAAAATAGCAAATACCCCCGCGCTGCACACTCTATCCTGTGATGGCTATCTCTATCAGATACAGTGTGAAAATGACTCTTCAGCCACTCTAACCTAACAGACTGACCGCGTACAGATAGAACCTCCTGACGCGCATCTGTATCTGACACACCCAATAGCTCAACAAGTATGTCCTCAGCATCCCGATCGCTCATCCTCTCACATGACACTGAGGAACCCGTGACAGTAATCCCTAAGATGGCGGCTACGTCGTCCAATGTAATAGTCATCTCGCCATAGGGTAGATGGAAGGTGTTCGTCTCGGGCTGCCATCTCTCTACGAAGCCCGAGACAAGAATCTTATCGGTGAACCGATAAGAGGAGTGCACTAGATCTATAAGGCCAGACTGCTCTACGATTGCCCTGAACTTCCTATTCGATTGCCCTGATGCCCACCACTGCCATTCAGCTACCTTGGCAGCATGGTTCATGCACTTCAGTGGAGCCCGTTCCTGTAATATAAATGCCATTAATAATTTATATCACAGTATCGTAACGATACATTAAAGAAAGTAAAATGCAATAGCAATTAAACAATACCTGTTGCCTCCAGATCGAGGCTGCTATATGTGTCCTGAAACTACTCAGGACAGACTCATCCTCTGGACCTCCTGGACATGGCCCGACAGCTTCACCTTCAACGTCCATAGCGGGCATGTCCTCGTCTACTGTCTCAGCAGGGGGCGATGGTGCAGCAGGAACCTCGGCCTCAGCATGACCGGCACGACGTCTTCTGGCTGACGCCGTGGGTCTAAATCGCGAGGAACCAGCATCCATATCTGAAACTGAGTATCAGCATATACGTCAATCAAAATGCAAATCAAGAAGACAAGTTATATGACGAAACTGAACAAAAAATTCATATTTACATTGATGAATTATAAGACTAAATTGACCAAGAATGATAAGCCAATAAGTGCAATTGCCAAAATTCAGTAGTGTTGTGTGCAAGTGGGTTAATAAGTTTACTGTGGGTTAATAAGTAACCCACAGTAAACTTATTAATAAGTTAACGGGGAAGGAACCCGGCGGGCCGCCGGCTCCCTTTCTCGTTCTCATGCCGGACCGCCGGCATGGGAGCTCCCATGCTTCCCATGCTTCCCATGCCGGACAACCCGCCGGACAACCGCCGGAGAGGGAGCTCCGGGCGGGAATGCCGCCGGCACTCACAAAAAAAAAAAAAAATGCTTAACGGGGAAGGGAGCCGGCGGGCCGCCGGCTCCCTTCCTCGTTCTCATGCCGGACCGCCGCCGGCATGGGAGCTCCCATGCCGGACAACCCGCCGGACAACCCGCCGGAGAGGGAGCTCCGGGCGGGAATGCCGCCGGCACTCACAAAAAAAAAAAAAAAAAATGCTTAACGGGGAAGGGAGCCGGCGGGCCGCCGGCTCCCTTCCTCGTTCTCATGCCGGACCGCCGCCGGCATGGGAGCTCCCATGCCGGACAACCCGCCGGAGAGGGAGCTCCGGGCGGGAATGCCGCCGGCACTCACAAAAAAAAAAAAAAATTGCTTAACGGGGAAGGGAGCCGGCGGGCCGCCGGCTCCCTTCCTCGTTCTCATGCCGGACCGCCGCCGGCATGGGAGCTCCCATGCCGGACAACCCGCCGGAGAGCATGGGAGGTAAGTAAAAAAAAAAAAAATTGTGACTCACCTGGCCGGAGAACCGCCGGGAGGGAGGAGGTGCTCCGTCGGGAGGGGAGGAGGAGCTCCGCCGGGAGAGGAGGAGAGGATCGGTGGAGGGCGGGGGGGGGGGCGGCGCTGACGAAAACGGGTAGGGGTGGGTGGGGTGTGCTGAGAAATTGTGAGGGGTGAATATGGGGTGGGGGTAATTTAGGGATTAAAAAAAATGTGTGGGTGTAGTTAGCAAATTTTTTTTTTTTTTTATGCGGGTGCTGAGAAGATTTTTGTGGGTGCCAATAGAAGCTCAGCCCCCCACGCCAATTTTAAAAAATGGCATATTTGCCCCTTAAATTGTTGGACCAAAATACCCTTCTTACTCAATAGCCCCCCCCCCCCCCTCCCGCCTCCCTCACTTTGGATCATCCTTGGATCGTCGTTTGAAGGTTGATTGAAGCGATTTCAACCTTAAATCAAGCAATGGACAAGCAATTAGTGATTTTTGAAGGTGCTACGGTTGCAAAGGTTAGTTTATATTCTCGCCGTTAATTTTTTTTTTTTCCCGATTTGTGCGTTGTTCGGCCTTGTGTGGCCGAATAGGTAAGCTCTGTTTGGCAACACAGGGCCGAACAACATAAACATGTTTGGCCCTGGTGGGTCGAACAGCTTTCTTCTGTTACCAGGGCCGAACAGCTTTCTTCTGTTCGGCCACTCAGGGCCGAACAGAAGAAAGATTTCTTTCTAACAGAAGAAATCTGTTTGGCCCTGAGTGGCCGAACAGAATGTTTATTCTTCTTTTTTTGGATTAATTATGATTAGGGTTTAAAATTATTTTATCGTGTAGGACGATGCTTCGACGAATGCAGCGTGATTGGCTCTGATTGTGTGATGGATTACACAAATGAATTTATAACTTACGAGGTAAAATTTAATTGCATTTATTTTTATATTATTTGACTGAACAATGTTTAAAATTGTCTACTAACATAAAACTATTTATTTTATAGATATTCAAAAGTAGAGAAGAAATTTTAATTGGTGTCGGGAAGTCGGAAAGAGGAATGGATTTGTCGTTATTATTAAAAAATCCGATACGGGCAGCGATGTTAAGAAACCAAGAATTTTTTTCTTGCGAGAGGAGCGGTACTTGCAAAAGTAAACACATCAAGGAAAAGGGATCAAAGATCAGGACCAGTGGCATTAAAAAGTGTGGATGTCCTTTTGCCTTAAGAGAAAGAATTTGGACACTGCAGATGATTGGATGTTAATGGTTATGTGCGGTGTGCACAATCATCCAGCTGCAAAGCATCTCGAGGGGCACTCATATGCAGGACGATTATCTAAGGAGGAGACTACAATGCTAGTGGAGATGTCGAAGAGTTTGGTTTGGCCTAAGGACATATTATCTACTTTGAAGCAAAGGGATGCCCTCAATGTTACGACAATGAAGACAATCTACAATGCACGGCAGAGGTGCAAGGCTATAGAGATTGCTGGGAGATCTCAGATGCAACATCTTCTTGGTAAATTATCTGAGTGTAAATACATTGAGTGGCATAGGAATTGTATTAAGTTTGATGTTGTGCGTGACTTATTTTGGGTACACCCTGGTAGTATAGACTTGTTACGTGCATTTTCTCATGTGTTGATAATGGATTGCACTTACAAGATGAATAGATATCGTCTTCCTCTCTTAGAAATTGTCGGGGTGACATCAACTGACCTGACATTTTCTATTGCTTTTGTGTATATGGACTCTGAGCGAGAAGATAACTATACATGGGCATTAGAGAGATTGCGCAGTGTCATGGACGATGATGCTCTGCCTGAGGTGATAGTCACAGATAGAGACTTGGCTCTATTGAATGCAATTCAGAGGGTATTTCCTATGGCAACACATTTGCTATGTAGATGGCATATTAGTAGGAATGTTTTGGCCCAGTGCAAAAGGTTATTTGAAACAAAGGAGAAATGGGATAAGTTTATAATGACTTGGAATATACTTGTGTTGTCCACCACAGAAGATGAGTTTAATGATCACTAGACAAAACTCTAGAGAGAGTTTAGTACCTACCCAGATGCTTTATGGTATGTGTCAGATACTTGGCTGAGCAAATACAAGGAAAGATTTATCGCAGCATGGACGGACGCATGTAGGCACTATGGGAATTTGACAACTAATAGGTATCACAAGGAATTGATAAATTTACGAAATTTATAATTTAATTACGCAATTGTTATCTCCCTTTTATTAATTTTATTTACTTCTATAGGGCTGAAAGTACACATGCAAGGCTGAAAAGATAGCTTGGATCAAGCCAAGGGAATTTCGAATCAAGTTGGACAAAAATACATAGTTTGATTGAGTTGCAGCATAGTGACATTAAAGCCTCATTTGAGAGGAGTTTGACGGTCATGCAACACGACTTCAAGCCTATTGAATTCAAAGAACTGCGAGGTTTCATTTCTATAAGTGCAATGAATCAGATCCTCGCTTAATCAAACCGAGCCAATTCAGTTGGTATTGATGATTCAGTTTGTGGGTGTGCTATTCGGCGCACACATGGTTTACCATGCGCCCAAGATTGTGTGGTTCAGGATGGAAGGTCGGCCAATTCCCTTCGATTGCATAGATCCTCATTGGAGAAAACTTGATATGATTCCAGCTTCAAATGTGCAAAGTATTCAGCTGAGCTGTGAACCAGAGTTGGATATAATTGCTCGAAAATTCAAACAGTTAGATAGGTCTTCGAAATTGTAGATGTTAAGAAAATTAAGAGAGATTGCTAGCCCAGAAAGTACTTCTCTTGAAGAACCTACCAAAAGGATCACTCGTTCACTTGGCCGCGGTCGTGCTTCATCGAAGGTTGATACATCTACCCGCTGTGATCCTTCTACCTTTGAGTTGATTCTTTCAGGATAAGATAGTTATTCACCTAGTATGGGCACTCCACTAATGACGCAAGTTCCAAAGAGGCAGCCAAAAAAGAATGTACAAAGCATTTCTTTCACTAAAGAAGGGACCGTGCTGGCATGTGCCGGACGCGTGCCGATATGTGCCGGATGCGTGCCGGCACATGCCGGCAACTTCCAGACCTCGTGCCGGTATATGCCGAACGTGTGCCGGTATGTGCTGGTACATGCCGGCAACTTTCGAACCCCACCACATGCTGGTACGTGCCGAACCAATGCCGGTACATGCCGGCACATGCCAGCAACTTTCGAACCCCATGCCGGTATGTGCCGGATGCGTGCCGGTACGTGCCGACACATGCCGGCAACTTTTGGACCACGTGCCATTTGTTATTACAAACCAATTGTTTACCATCTAATTCATTCGTTAATGGTTTGCAGGTTTCTCGTTAGCGAACCCGGTCAAATAAGCCAACAATCTATATTGATTAAATTTTAGATGGGTTGAGGCTATTCATCCAACATATCAAGGATGTTAAAGCTGACGGGAACTGTGGATTTAGAGCAATAGCTGACTTGCTGGGATTTGGAGAGGAGGATTGGCTCCGTATTAGGAAGGATTTATTGAATGACTTGCAATGTCATTCAGAGCACTATCGTGCTTTATTTGTTATCGAAGGAAGGTTTGAGGAGATTAAGCATGCATTATCATATTTTGATAATGCTCCACCTTATGACCGGTGGATGACTATGCCGGATATGGGGCATGTTATAGCATCCCGTATAATGTTGTCCTATACCACCTCTCCTTGCAACAATGTCTTACATTCCTACCTGTACGATCGGTGCCTCTTCCTCCTTTATCCCGCAAAGATATTGCAGTGGCGTTTGTTGATGGCAATCATTTGTGGAGGTATTACTTAAACAACTCTTAATCATCTTAAATGACTATTATTTCATTATATTTACTAATTTATATATTTTGCAGGTGTTTCTATTATCGGGTCATCACGTTCCCCCAATAGCAAACAATTAGCAAAAACATCATTTACCCTGTGCTTCCGGATGGGCTACTTCATATGCATCTAGGATCACCAGTTCAGACAAATGATCTCGTTGGATGTTATTGTTAGCGAGACTATTGAGTTGTAGAGTTCATTTTGTTAGCAACAATCAATTTTGTATAATGTCTGATATATTTATATTAATTCAAAAAAATTTCATTCAAATTGAGCCAAAAGAAAGTAAAATTTTATTCAAATTTCAATGTCTTTTACAAAAAGATGCACTATGTGCTAAAGGATACAAAATACATAACGTACATCAGGGATCCCCACCACGCCGTCATCGACACCTATACTATTGTGGCGATGTATGACTAAGGCCAGGGATATCAATCTGAACAGGCTCAACCGTAGAGATATGCTGACCCAGCAATACATATGCAATCTACGATATGACATCGTACATGTACGTCCCCTGTGACGCAGCAACCTCCTCCCGATCCAAATCAAGAATACTGGTGCAAGGCCAAGCGCATCTGCAATACGCCGGCCTTGCACGTCAGCATCAGCAACATCGAGACGTGATCGGGAGTAGATACTGGATCGGATCTCCGAAGGGTGAACAGCCAGATGCGTGATCCGAGAATACCACTCCAAAAATTCTGGTACGCAATATGAGGGTCGGGTCACCGGATGGCTCCTGCTCGCTAGGCTCAGCAAGTGATCCTCCCACCTCTCCCATAACTGCTCATAGAAGACGTACCGGATGCGGTACGAAGCTGCTGTTGATCCTCTGCTGGCTCGCTCAGAGGCCAGTGGCGCACGGGGGATCGTTTGTATCCTGCCGAACTGTTGTAAAACCCTTTCAGAATGATAGGGTTCTACGACATCTATGCACTTCAGGCATCCACTAAAGAATGCAATATCAAGGAATGGACGATCATCCTAGATAAGACGATGGGGATCCCAAACTACCTGCAATATATTAAATCATAATAAGTTTGATAATGTATGACAAATTATATAAATACACAAGTGCATGGTCCTATGGTACATACCTCCCTCAATACGTCCAATGACTCGCGTAGAATCACCAAATGGTCCATCGTAGAACGGGGTGGAGTGCCGAGAGTCCATCGGTGTACGCGGGGCCTAGCATCAGTATAGTCCAGGGCTGGGTGAGGAGTGAGAAAGAAAAAAATGCTCATAAATCCATGCATGGAGAAGCATCATATATCCACTGATCTGTCTAACGGATGCCCTAGACGCAATCCCCAACTGCCGATATAAATGAGCCAAGGTACCCGCACCCCAGGCATATGTGCTCACTCTATCCAAATGTCGAAGCAGAGCAAGATAAGCTATAGGCACCCTCATCCTGCTCTTATCGACAAAAAGTGTACACCCTAACAAAAAAAGCAAATACGCTCGCGCTGCACAGTCTATCCTACGGCGGCTATCTCTATCTGATACATCATGGAAATGACTCTTCAGCCACTCTAACCTCACAGACTGACGTGGACAGATAGAACCTCCTGACGCGCGTCATCTCGTGATACATCCAATAGCTGCACTAGTAGGTCCTCAGCATCCCGATCACTCATCCTATCTGTAGACAAGGACATTGAGGCACCCATGACACTAATCCCTAATATGGCGGCAACATCATCCAACGTGATTGTTATCTCGCCAAAGGGAAGATGGAAGGTGTTTGTCTCGGGCTGCCATCTCTTACAAAGCCCGAGACAAGAATCTTATCGGTGAATCGATAAGAGCAATGCACTAGCTCAAGAAGACCCGACTGCTGAACTATATCCCTAAATTTTCTATTCGATTGCCCTGATGCCCACTACTGCCACTCACCTACTTTGGCAGCATGGCTCATGCACTTCAGTGGAGTCCGTTCCTGTGAAATATAAATGGATAACATGAATAATACATAACAGCATCGAAATAATACATTAAATAAAATACGGTAGAACAACGAACAAATACATATTACCTCCAGATGGAGGCTCCAATATGTGTCCTAAAACTCCTAAGGACAGAGTCATCCTCAGGACCGCCTGGACAAGGACCATCCGCTTCATCATCATCAACATCCATAGCAGGGATGTCCTCATCTGATATCTCATCTGGGGGCGATGGTGCAACAACAACCTCTCGAACCTCAGAAATCTTAATAACCTAAGGCGCCTGGGTTCTACGTCTCCTGGCATACGCTGTGGGTCTAACTCGTGAGGGACCAGCATCCATATCTAGAACATTGCAATATTCATCATTAAAATAAAAATATGTCAAAATAATATTTTTTTATTAAAATATATTAATAATATAAACTCATTTAAAATTATAATATATACTTTATAATATATTATAAATTATACTTATATATATTATAAATTATAATATACTTGATTATTATAATAATTATTATAATATACTTTAATATAATTATATTTTATAATTGAATTACTCTGTTTGGCCCAGCTGGGCCGAACAGTTCGGCCCTAGTGGGCCAAACAGAATTCAACTCCAGGCCGAATAGAGACTCTCTGTTCGGCCAACCAGGGCTGAACAGAGAACGCGGAGGGTGGGAGAGAGGGGGAGAGGTGGCGGAGAGCGGGCGGAGCCGTGGGAGAGATGCGGATGCCGGAGAGGGAGGGAGCTTGGTTTTTAAAAAAACCTATGGAGGAGGATGGATCGAGTGAGGGAGGGAGGGAGGGAGGGAGGAAGGAAGACCTTACCTGCCGGGAAGCCGCTGTCGGGGAAGCCGCCGCCGAGGAACACCGTGAGCAAGAGGGGCACCGTGAGCGAGAGCGAGCGGGGGAGCGTGATCGGACGGGGGGAAGGGGGGACACTAAGTAATTTTGGGGAGAGGCGGGGGGTGGTAAAGAGGGAAGGGGTAGTTTAGGTATTTTATAATTTTAGGGGGACTAGTGAGTAATTTCGGGGGCTATTGAGTAAAAAAATAAAAGCAAAATGGGAGTGCTTCTCAGCAAATCTGGTGGTCTAAATAAAATTTCCCCGAATTGATCCATGAAACAATGACGCAAAACAAGTGGATGCCAAACGTTTGCGATTTTATGTCATATATTAATTTTGATGGGTTGAATTCTTTTATTGTCACCAAGCAAAGACGTAGAACAACCTAGATGCAAATGGAAGCCTGAATCGGGTTTTTTATTTTTTTCGTTCCAATAATATCCTTTTTAAAACAATTTACCGAATAGCTTTAAAATATATTACAAAAGTAGGGTGGTTTTGTTTATGTCCATGGTTGGGGCGGGGGGGGGGGGGTGTGGGGGTGGGGTGAGGTTGAAGGAGTGAACTATGGAGAAAAATATGACATCGGCTGGCCTAGGCGGGCGCGTGGCTCATTCAGGAATGCAGCCTAGGTGGGTGCGCATGCGTGCGGCCCAGGCGGGCGCATGCGCGCATGGCCCAGGCAGGCATGCAAGCGTGTGGCCTAGACCGGCTGCGCAGCCCACGTGTCCAGGCTGGCACGCGGCTAGCCTGGTAGCGGGCATGGGTAATCCGTCTAGCCAGCTAGCACTGTATTTCCTCTTGGAGTTCTCTTTGAGGCGGTGCATTAGACCCATCTCAGCCATCCATCCAAGCATGCAATGGCTAAGAATGAAGACCACTTGGAGGCTTACGTGAAGAACTCTTAGGCGGTGCTTTGAACGGTGATTTCTATGTGGATTCAACACGGATGGGTAGCGGCTTTCCACCTATAAATGAAAGGCAATGGGTCTTTATAGGGAGAATTCAGTAAGCACCTAGCATGTAGTCTTGATCATACGACTTGACCAGCAAAGATCAAGGTAGTGTAGAGGTTTAGGCCATATGAGCTTGGACGCGGACGAGACTAGGCCGGTACGCACAGGAGGTGCACGGGTATGAAGCGCTAAGGTCAGTTTTATATTTTTAAGTGAGGTTGGGACGGGCACTTTGAGTGATCTTTGTAAGGGACAGAGAGAAGTGTTTGGCCTACGAGTAACCTCATTGTATCAAAAGTTACTTAATGGAAAGTTCTTTGGTTGGGAAGGCTTTGCTTCCTGTATATCGTTGTGTTTGTGGGAACTTGTCTTTGGGGTTTTATTTTATTGTTGTGGAATTAAGGCTGGTTAGGAGAGGGACCTTCTAACGCCATCACCGGTAGACGCAAGGACCTAGTGGCCATAGGGAGCACTTGCACGTGTCGATTGAAAGCTCGGTCATAATTGGTATCAGAGACCGGTTTAAGCAAGTTCCAAGCATAAGATATGGTGATGACTACTGATCGTGTGATCCATTTGGAGAGGATTTTGGGAGATCCAGGAGATGGATCAACCATGAATTTGGTAGCTATATGCACAAAGTTGAGCCTGCAGTTGATCGAGTTGCAGACTTCATACAATCAGCTGATGAAGATGCATGAGGGGCTGATTCGTGACCTCGAACATCGAAATCTGCAACAACAATATCAAATCTAGCCATGGAGGAGAGATTGGAGCTTCGGATCCATGCTTTGGAGGAGGAGTTGATTCGACAAAAGCAAAAGGCGCGGAGTCCAGTTAACATGGTCGACGCTCCAGCAAAGGAAGCGAAGGTCTGGGAGCCTAAGGCCTTCGGCGGAGTTAGGAGCGCAACGGAGGTTGAGAACTTCATATGGGATATGAAGTCTACTTTCGTGCGGCAAAGATCCCAGCAGTCGATTAAGTGGATCAGGCCTCAACGTATTTGGAGGGCAATGCCAAGCTCTGATGGAGGACCAGGATGGTCGAGGATGACCATGTAGGGCATCCCAGGATCGAGGTATGGAAGATCTTCAAGAGGGAGTTGAAGGGTCAATTCCTGCCGAGCAACGCGAGTTGGGTTGCTCGAGAGAACTTGCGGAGGCTGCGGCAGACAGGGAGCATCCAGGAGTACTTGCGGAGGCTGCAGCAGACAGGGAGCATCCGGGAGTACATGGCGCAGTTCAGCATGCTGCTTTTGCAGGTATCCAACATGTCCGAGGAGGATAAGCTCTTTAATTTCCTCGTGGGCCTACAGGAATGGGCATAGGCCGAGCTTCGTAGGAAAGAGGTGAGGGATATTCCTTCAGCCTTCGCAGCAGCAGAGGCAATGGTGGACTTTCATAGCAGTACGACTTGAATAGTGGTGTCAGGGCAAGGACAAGCACAAGAATACGTCACCACCATAGGGTCGAACATGCAAGAAAGAGGACGTGCCAACACCTGCAGTAGCAAAACCGAAGGCACGAGCAAATTTCATCTAATGCTTTATATGCGGAGGACCGCATCTAGCATGGGAGTGTCCAAGGAAAGTGACGATAGTAGCCACCGTTACTAACCAAGAAGACAAGGCATCTGAGAGTTCAGAGGAAGGGGTAATTATGAGGTTATCCACACTAATAGCAATCAGAACCTTGACCGCGATGGAGCAGAGCCAAGGTCTGATGCACATAAGGGCTCGAGCCAATGGGAGGACAGTGCGGGCCTTGGTTGACACCGGCACGATGCATAGTTTCGTGAGCCAAGGAGTGGCGCACAGATTGGGCCTAGGAGTGCTTTCCAAGCCTTGTCAGGTGAAGCTTATAAACTCTGAGGAGATCGAGTCTTTGGGCCAAGCAGAGGCCACATTGGAGGTGGGCTCATGGCAAGGGCGCTATAGCATGAAGGTTCTGCCACTCGACAATCTCGACATGGTGTTGGGCATGAATTTCTTCATCAATGCTAAGACCGAGATTATGTCTCATCGTGGAGGCATCCTGATCCAAAGATGTAGACGTTCTTGTTTCGTGCCAACGGAGAGGCAAGGCAAGATGGCGAAGGGCTAGGACAGAGCGCTCCATCACCAGACTTGAGGTTGCGCGGCGACCTCGCGCTTAGGCAGCGGCGCACGCAGGCACTAGGGTGGCACATGCACAGTAGGCTTAGGCATGTCAGCTTACAGCAGAACGCAGCATGCGAGATAGCTCAGTGAGAGGGCTATCCAACTGGAGAGGCATCAGTAGGTGCACGTGGCAGGTGGCCATGTTGGGACCCAAAAAACTTTGGCCAGGAGGGCCAAGGTGTGCGACAACGAGGTGCGCCAGGAGGGCGCACAGTGCGGCAGTATCGATCTCCAGCATGACTCGATGAAGGCGTCGAGATTTCAACGGGAGAAGGATTGTCATCGGCTGGCCTAGACAGGTGCGCGGCCCAATCAGGCGCACGACCTAGGTAGGCACATGAGCGGCGGCCTAGACCGGCTATGCAGCCCATGTGTCCAGGCTAGCACGTGGCTAGCTTGGTAGCGGGCATGAGCAATCTACCTAGCTAGCTAGCACCATATTTTCTCTTGGAGTTCTCTTTGAGGCGGTGCATTAGGCCCATCTCAGCCATCCATCGAAGCATCCAATGGCTAAGAATGAAGACCACTTGGAGGCTTACGTGAAGGACTCTTAGGCGGTGCTTTGAGGCGATGATTTCTACATGGATTCAACACGGATGGGTAGCGACTTTCCACCTATAAAAGAAAGGCAATGGGCCTTTATAGGGGGAATTCAATGAGCACCTAGCATGCAGTCTTGATCATACGGCTTGATCAGCGAAGATCAAAGCACTGCAGAGGTTTAGGCCAGACGGGCTTGGATGCGGACGAGACTAGGCCGGTACGCACAGGAGGTGCACAGGTGCGAGGTGCTAAGGTCAGTTTTATGTTTTTAAGTGAGGTTGGGATGGGCACTTTGAGTGATCTTTGTAAGGGACAGCGAAAAGTGTTTGGCCTATGGGCAACTTTATTGTATCCAAAGTTACTTAGTGGAAAGTGCTTTGGTTGGAAAGGCTTTGCTTTCCGTATATCGTTGTGTTTGTGGAAACTTATCTTTGGTGTTTTATTTTATTATTATGGGGTCTAGGCTGGTTAGGAGAGGGACCTTCTAATGCCATCATCGATAGACGCAAGGACCTAGTGGCCATAGGGAGCGCTTGCACGTGCTGATTGAAAGCCCAGTGACAAATAACATGAAAATTGTCCTCTTTGTTTTTTCTTTTGCTAATTTAAAGTAAATCGTTAGGAGTGATGACTTTAGGGAAATCATTATTTCAATAGATGATTTTCTTTTTATTTCTTCTTGAATTGTACATGTTTAAAATTAGGTGAAAAATTTTAAAAAAAAAAAAGTGACGATTTCGTCACTTCAACGTGAATCCTTATTTGTTGTTGTCCAGCAATTCTTATATTCTTGGTAGGTTGGGGGTTATGAGAAGCGTTGCTTGAGTTGCAGCTTTTCTCTGCCAACCAATCCAAAATTGAGGGGTAGGTCATTTAGAAAAGGTTAAGAAAATAATAAATTGCTATGTAAGCTATTATCGCTTCAAGCCAACTGAAAAATGCGCCATATATCTTTTTTTTTGTGAGATAGGCCTCAAGATTTTAAGAAATAATAACAGAATTCTATATGATATGTGCAGTAGATATGGCAGCCCTACATCCACAACGTAGTTATTGGATTGTCTAATTATTGTTTTGGGGGTCAATCTAATTGGACTGCTGTTATCACTTGGCATTAGCCAAGTAGAACGATGAGGCAGTTCAGGCAAGAGCTGGTAGCTTGTTTGTAAGATAATGTATTGGAACTTGCAAGTGCTTGATTTGAGAGGATGTTTTGATATTTATTGGCTAGATAAGGAAGCCATAAACGTTGTATCATAGGGCAGGCTTTTTAGGGACAGTAAAATGATCATTCTCCATATATGCAGTAGTATTGTCATCTGTCCAAATAGTAGATTAGTCCTACTGGAGTAGTGCTTGGAGTGGTGGAATATGTCAGATCACTAATTTCAATATCTTATATTTTAATTATTTTCTTGACTTATTTTTTTGAAATGTAGACGGATAGGTTTGAGAGGATATATATTCATAGTGGTCCGCCTTCCTTCCTTGAGATGGTAGACGTGTGTTATGTTGTTAGGGACGATTGAAGATCATCAAAGATTGTTTTCAATGCCAGTAGATATTAGAATCGTAGATGAGCATTATCCCATACATCCTTGTTGTAGACATAGCAAAAGCAATGTACTATGCATGGTACAAAACTAGCATCTTTTGAGGTGGTCAGCAGTTTATGTCACCCGATTGATGATACCTTCGAGAAGGTGATAATTCATAAGGATAAACACATCTAGCCACCTGTAGTTGCCCATAGTAAAGGATGGCGGGTGAGATTGCAGAGCAGCATGGTACTACCACTCCGCTATTTATATATTTTACGAAGAAGTAATCATTATTTATACATGTATTTTTGGATTTAAATGATTTCCATTTGTGTACATTTTTTTTTGATTGATCTTCAGGTCTTCATCTTTGACATTTCATATTTTGGTACATTAATGTTTAGATGTTTTCTTGGATGATTACGATTTAGTGTATACATCATTATTTCAAATAATCTATAGCTTTTATGTTCATCTTCCATATTTAATAATTTAATGCATGTATTTTGAGCATAGATATGATTCTTAAGAGAACAGACTTTGGCACGGCCGGCATTGCACAGCCTATCAATAGCAAGGCTAATCCAAGGTAAACACAGCACGGTCATGCATGTGTGGGCACATAGAATGGCACAGGGCTGGTCCGGTGCCACCATGTCAAAGCAACGGCACACCCTCTACTATATACAATGCCAACAAACTAAAAATTAAAAGGGGATCGTGTGTGGTAGAGGGCTGGCACTGCATGACTAGCCTCGAGCCCGACGTACGTACGTAGAACGGTCATGCGTAGTGGTGTTGTGTGGCATGGCATATTTTCAGAAATATGTGCCATGCGATATATATGTTGGTTATATTGTATGTGTACATGCTCATATTTGTTATTTGGAATTTGTTTATTTTACTTTTATACTTAATTAAAATTTTCTGGGTCAGATTCTACTTTGTTCTTGTATCAAAGCCTTTACAGAACTAGCAGATATTTCCTCCATATATATGGTCGTGTTGGAGATAGAGACGATAGGAAGCAAAGCACACTCAGGATTTAGCCGTACGTTTCAGTCTGTGACTAGATGATTCAGAACCTGTATTCCTCTTGTACGTAGCTTCAGCCATGATTGACTCATGGATGAACCAAATAAAGTACTCTACGTACATATATATATATATATATATATATATATATATATATATGAGCTATATATTCATGCTTATGTTAGGAAATCGCTCACTTCCTTGAATTTCTAGAGGTGAGTCGTATAAAGACCAAGACGACCTTCAGGAAATCCTCAGCCGTACATGATCAGAGGCCGGCTAATCCAAGAGGGTTTCAAGTAACAAGTGGATATCAGCTACGGATCGGAGGATTAACCCACGCGATGGCCGTTGTGGAAATCATCTGTTTGAGTGACGAAAACTCATCACTCCAACTGCCGATTTATTTTAAATAAAAAAAAATTATACATAAATCATCAGTTTAGTCGATGATTTTCATTTCCATACCCTGCCACTAGAGGTGTAATTAATCCGAATCGAGTTGCCAAACTCAAGCTCGACTCTAGCCTAAAATTTGAAGTTCGAAATGGATACCAAGCGGAAATCGACATGCATACCTCCAGAGGGGAAATCGTCATTCATACCTCCGGAGGGGAAATCGTCATGCATACCTCCAAAGTGGAAATCGACATGCATACCTCCAGAAGGGAAATCGACATCTCCAGAGGGGAAATCGTCATCGTCATTCATACCTCCAGAGGGGAAATAGTCATCGTCATTCATACCTCCAGAGGGGAAATCGTCATGGATACGCCCAAAGCGGAAATCGACATCTCCAAAGGGAAACTCGAAGGGTCGCGGCGAGCGAAACTCGCGAAACTCGAAGAAGTCGCCGTGAAAGAAGAAGAAGCGTGGCGGCGAGCGAAACTCGAAGAAGTCGCCGTCGAAGAAGTCGCGTAGCGGCGAGCGAAACTCGAACTCGAAGAAGGGTGGCGGCGAGCGAAAATCGAAGGGTGGCGGCGAGCGAGAAGGCATGGAGCGGAAGCGTCGGAACGCGGCGGCAGAGAAGGGCGAGAAGGCTTGAAAGGCGGACATGGAGCGGAAGTCGATCTCCGGCTGCTCGTCGATGGAGCGGAAGCCGATGGCTCGTCGATGGGCGGAAGCGAGAGGCGGAGTTTTACGAAATTTATAAGGGACTCCGGTTTTCACGAGCGCGCTGCCAATTCAATTATAATTTTATATTGGAATGTAAGATTATTGTGTTTAATTTAATTTGTTTTGATAATGTTAGCTCAGATTTTCAAAAATGCAAAAAAAAATTTTGCCATAAATCCATTTATTTTTTATGTGGTTGTATTTTTCTCTAGAATATGAAATATTCTAATAATAAGAAAAAAAATTTATAAAAGCATTTTCAAAGTATTATATATTAGAAATATTTATATATTAATTATATAAAAAATATTTGATACAATTATATAATATATATTAACGTGTAATATATAAATATTTAATAAAATATTATGTATTATGTTATGTAATAATATCTAAATAACATAGTTTATGAATATATATTACATATTATGTAAGTATCATTTATGCTATCAAATTACTTAAACTTATAATATAACTAATATTAAATATATTATAAATTATTTAAATATAAATTAATTTGTAAGACCATAAATTTCAGTAATATTAAATTGAAATATTTATATTTAAATATATTTGGAATATTAGACAATTCTAATAAGGAAGCATCTCTCATTTTCCATAGAGAGCATCTTCATTTTAAAACAAATGAAGAATGGTCAAGCAAAAAAAAAAAAACATAAAATGGCAAAACGAAAATACTAAAAAAAAGGAAAAAATGAAGATCTAGAGCATCATCAGATAGAAAGTCAGGATCTCATTTTTCCACGGAAAGTATCTTCATTTTAAATGAAAACGAAGAATGGTCAAGCAAAAATACATAAAATGGCAGCTAAATAAAATACTGGAACGTATGTACGTGAAGCAGCAGCAATGGCCAATCCAACCCAATCAAAACCGTCCAATCCATGATATTGCCATCAACAAACATATCATCCTGAACCCTCCTCACCCTCGCCTTTATTCCCGCCGCCACTGCTCCCGGAATCACTGATGACCCTATCGTCGACCCTGACGAGGTCGACCCAAGTCCGTGGAGCGGAAGCCGATCTCGGGCCGAGTCGATGGGGCGGGTATGGAGGGAGGGGAAATCGACTTGCATACCCCCAGAGGGGAAATCGTCATGCATACCTCCAGAAGGGAAATCGACATCTCCAGAGGGGAAATCGTCATTCATACCTCCAGAGGGGAAATCATCATCATCATCGTTCATACCTCTAGAGGGGATGATGCAGATAAATCAATCGTGATGAACGATGAACATGCTGAGATTTATCGTGGGCTTCCAAATAGGATGGAGAAGTCGTCTTCCTTCTTTGAAAACCTGCAAGAAGTCCCCGGCCAAGCTTCACGGCAAGGACCCTTCGACGCTCAAATTAGTAAACTTGTCCCTCAGTTCGGTAGTAGTGAGAGGTAGGTTGAGAGATTGAGAGAGAGAGATATCCCCTTGCATTGAGCTCGGGTCCTCCTCTTATACCTGTCTGGGAGGTCCCGTTTACTTCGTTCCGTTGGAACCGTCGAATCTTCCCCGTTGGGATAAGTTTCTTTGAACGGCGAGTGGTTAAGCCATTGCTGGATGAGGGCCGCTTGTAGCGGTAACTGCCGAGCGTGCTAGCACTTGCCCATGATTTTAGTGAGCGAGGTACACGGCAACAGACTTCGAACCTCGGAATCTGTTGCCTGAGGCGGGTCATTGCGCATGCGAGAAAGGCACTAAGTTAGGACCGGAGCCGTTGCTGCTGGAGGCCGGAGCTGGAGGCCGGAGCTGGAGGCCGAAGCCAAAGGCCGGAACTAAAGGCCGGGGCTGGAGGCTGTCGCTGGAGGCCGGAGCCAAAGGCCGGAGCTGGAGGCCATCTCTAGAGGCCGAAGCCAAAGGCCGTCGCTGGAGGTTGGAGCCAAGATTCCATTTCTGGGTTTTGCTATTACATTATTATTTTCGAAAATCATGCAAAAGATAATACCACCCAGAGGAGACGGTCAGCCGTATCAGATGCCCCCCGTCCCTGAGATGAGTGAGCGCACAATCACCAGCGAAAGGGGTGTTAATATCCACTGGGCGGCCAACTTTCGCGCCATCATTTTGTCTGTCCGGGCTGTTGGGATTGGAGAGGATTTTCCTCGAGTAGCGAGTCGTAAAAAGGCGAGCGTCATCACTGTGGTAAGGCCACCGCCATCTCTCTATTGGTGGAGCTTTTCGTGTTTTTCGCGCCGGTAGGCCGCTGAAGCGCCTTCCATTTGAAGGTGGACACATGGCCAAAACGGACGGCCATGGGATGATTTGAAATGGGGCTATAAGAGGAAAAAATCGTCCTTATCCTCCCATCCTCCCTTTTCTTACGCTACTGCTTCCTCTCGAGTCTGCAAGCGTCCGTCTGCCTCCCATGTTTGTTCTCTCCTCGTGCTCCTTCGATCCTATCTCAAGTTTTCCAGGTTAGTCTCCATGGCTTCCTCGCCTTCTTGTTCTATTTCCGATTCCGGGGGGCGTTCCCCCACTCCTTCTCAAACTTCTGCTTCCTTACCAAGCCAATGGTCTACCCCCTCCTCCAATCACTCCTTGCCGGAACGGCGGCCGGTCAGACGCCCCGTAGTCGGGAGTCATCTGACCGGCGGGTGGACTTTCATCCGGAGCAGTCCGACGGCTGCTGGTCCTTCCAGCGCTGTCAAGGAGTCCCCCGAAGGGACTGCTTTCACTATGTCTGCTCAAGACATAGTAAATCTGAAAGCCAAGTATAGTTTTCCATCAAACCTCGTCTGTTCTACCCTTCTCCTGATGACAGGGTAACATCTTCCCGTCCCGGAAGAGTTGCCTTGTACGGAGCCTTCTTTAAGGCCGGACTTCGACTATCTATCCATCCTTTCATCCTCAATCTTCTGGACCGATATTCTCTATCACCTTCCCAGTTAGTTCCTAACTCGATCCGAACCATCGTTGGCTTTCTGGTTCTCTATCACCTGCAAGGCATAGAGGCCAGCATCTCCTTATTCCGCAGTTTTTATACCCTCCGCAAGCAATCAGGTTGGTGGTCTTTCACTCCTAGGTCCAATAGGATCCTTAAATTGTACCTTCCCACCTCCGTTAAAGGGTGGAAGGATAAGTTCTTTTTTGCTGATATCGATGGGGTGCGCGGAAGCTGGGGGACACCCAACATTGATGCCAATAGGGATTCTTCCATCCTCCCAAGAGATCGAATGGCATTCGGGCAGCTTCTGACTGCCGATGTCCCTCGATGCAATAAGCTTCTGGTCGATGAAAACCTTCATCTCGCCGGCTTAATTCCTTCGGGTGGTAAGCACTTGATTACTCACCTTTTTTCCTTCTTTCTTCTCTCTTCTTCCTTTTTTTTTTTTTAATTCAACTCCCGCCTTTATAGGGATGACGTCATCGCTTCGCGAGCTCAGGCAGGCGGCCACTAAGAAGAGGAAGGCAACGGGGAATGATTCCCTTGCTGGAAGGAGGGTCGTTGCCAAAATCCCAAGGAGGGCCGACGCGGGGAGGGCCGACGCTGGAGGGGCTAGAGTTGCGAAGCCCATGCGCACTAAGGTTTTGAAGAAGGCCGACACTAGAAGGGCCGACGCTGGGGAGGCCAATGCTAAAAGGACCAAAGTTGTAGAATCCACGCACGTGTGCGAGGCAGCCAGAGCACAAGTCGACGAGCCCGCCAAGAAAGACACAGTAAGGGCCGAGGCCGGCGAGGAAGTCGGGCGGAGCCAAATAGGAGAAAGAAGATCACCTTCAGTTCCAGCTCCTCCTGTCATCATGCTCGATCCTTCTCCAGAACATGTCGCAAAAGCGCCGTCACCCCCGCCCAAAGCCGTGGAGACAGAGCAGGTCCCCGCAACGATAGGGCCAACTCCCGCAGCTATCCTGCCCCCCGTAGGGGCAACAACCGAAGCGCCTCCACCAGCCAAGGGGCCGGAGGCAGTAGAGTCGGAGGCGGAATCCTCCTCCACGGCCCCCGTTCCAAGGGAGAGGAGGGGCGTCGACCCATCCTTCCAATCACTTTTGGCGAACCACAGCCGCTGGGCCGAGCGGGCTTTAGATGAAGCATCTGTGGTAGAGGTGCAGGAGTTTCTCCGGCATCAAGGGTTCCAATCACTTTTGGCGAACCACAGCCGCTGGGCCGAGCGGGCCTTAGATGAAGCATTTGTGGTAGAGGTGCAGGAGTTTCTCCGGCATCAAGGGAGAACCACCTTCTTCCGCGAGGCGTCTGTGGCACATCTTTCAGTGAGCCTTTGCCCCATTATCATTTTTCCTCTTTGTTTTGTTTGTTTTATTTTGCTTTTTACATTGACATTCCATTCAGGCCCTGAACTCTCTGATCGCCATGAGGGAACTTTGGACCCCGAGTGATGCTGCTCTCTACCAGTTGTGGGAGGAGATGCTATCACTCTAGGCTAGGGCAGAAAAGGCAGAGATGGCCTTGGAGGATACCCGGGCCACCTTAAAGGGCAAAGTCGAAGTCATCTGGCTGAGAGCTGAGAAAGCAGAGTACACGCTGGAAGTTGCCCAGCGTCATGCAGCCAACGAGCTGGATAACGCTCAGGCGGTCGAGGAGAAGCAAAGGATGGCCGAGGAGAGGCTGGAGGTAGTGGAATCAGAAATGTGTGTTTTGAAGACTCGATTGGATTCCACCTCCATTGAAATAGACGCAGCCAAAGAGGTCGCCCGCCAGTCCGACGCTAAGATTTACGACTTGGAGGCGGCGGTGACTGAGGCCAAGAGGGAGGCCATCGAGGCCGGGGAAAGCCCTCGAGGCGGAGAAAAGAGCTGCAGAGGCCATAGAGGATTTTAAGAAGTCTAAAGCCTTTAATAAGGAGATAGCCGAATCGACGGTGTTTGCTTACGATGCCGGCTTCCAAGACTGCAAGGAAAAAATCCAAGAACTCTACGACCTCGAGGATATTGAAGGGCTGGAGCCAGATGATGTCCCCGAAGACGATGACCCAGCCCCAAATGACCCTTAGTAGGTTTTTTTTTTGTATTGCTCCAAGCCCGACTCATATCGGCAATTTTGTAAACTTTTAGCCATCAATGAATATTTTAACCCTCATCGCGTGCCTTTGGTCATAATCAGTTTTAGCTGTGTGAGTTATCGCGAATCACCAACCAATGGCTGAAAAATATGACTCCTCCTATTAGGAAACAGATGCGGGACCAATTTTGGTCATAGAGGCCACAGTCGAGAACAGTAGGTAGTACAAGACCCTGCTCGTGCAGGCGCAAAGCCATGGAACGCTTACTGCCTCGTTAGATATGTCACACGAAATGGGATTATGCGTCGAAACATTATCCCTAATTACCAACGTAGGGAGCCGGTCTTTGGTTCCGACGCGGGGCGCCGGTCTTAATCGCCGACGGGGCAGGTCTTTAATTGCCGACACGGGACCGGTCTTTAGTTCCGACGCGGAGAGCCGATCGGGGCCGGTCTTTAGTTGCCGACGCGGAGAGCCGGTCCTTAGTTGCCGACGCGGGGAGCCGGTCCTTAGTTGCCGACACGGGGAGCTGGCCATTAGTTGCCGACGCGGAGAGCCGGCCATTAGTTGCCGACGCGGAGAGCCGGTCTTTAGTTGCGGACGCGGGGCCGGTCTTTAATTGCCGACGCGGAGAGCGGGTCTTTAGTTGCCGACGCGGAGAGCTGGTCTTTAGCTTCGTAAAGGCCACAGTCGAGAATAGTAGGTAGTACAAGACCCTGCTCGTACATGCGCGAAGCCATGGAATGCTTACTGCCTCGTTAGATATGTCACGCGAAATGGGATTGTGCGTCGAAACATTATCCCTAATTACCGATGCAGGGAGCCGGTCTTTGGTTCCGACGTGGGGCGCCGGTCTTAATCGCCGACGCGGGGCAAGTCTTTAGTTGCCGACGCGGGGCCGGTCTTTAGTGCCGACGCGGAGAGCCGGTCTTTAGTTGCCGACGTGGGGCCGGTCTTTAGTTTCCGACGAGGAGAGCCGGTCTTTAGTTGCCGACGCGGGGCCGGTCTTTAGTTGCCGACGCGGAGAGCCGGCCATTAGTTGCCGACGCGGGGAGCCGGCCATTAGTTGCCGACGCGGAGAGCCAGTCTTTAGTTGCCGATGCGGGGCCGGTCTTTAGTTGCTGACGCGGGGCTGGTCTTTAGTTGCCGACGCGGAGAGCCGATCTTTAGTTGCCGATGCGGAGAGCCGATCTTTAGCTGCCGACGCAGGGAGCCAATCTTTAGCTGCCGACGCGGGGAGCCGATCTTTAGTTACCGACGCAGGGCTGGTCTTTAGTTGCCGATGCGGGGCCGGTCTTTATTGGCGAGCATACTCACTCAAAAATAACGCGAACATTTCGAACAGCAATCTTTCAAGTAGATTCAAATTAATGAAGATAGCCCCTTACTGATAATATCGGCATAAATTGTCGGCGTTCCAGGTGCAAGGAAGCGGTTTCCCGTCTAGCTCTTCAACTTTGTATGCCCCGTGGTGAAGTACCTCCTTGACACGGTATGGTCCTTCCCATTTTGGTGCCAGCTTGCCCCCTTCTGTTGGCTTTGATACTTAGCTCTTCTTAGAACGAGATCTCCGAAGCGGAACGTCTTGGATCGTACTCGATCATTATAGTATTTGGCCGCTCGCTGATGGAAAGCCGCCATGCGAAGTTGCGCTTGGTCTCGCAGTTCTTCCACTAAATCTAGATCGGCTCGCAGCTGGCTTGAGTTGCTTTTCTCATGGTATAATTCTGTCCGGGGACTGGGAACTCCTATCTCCACCGGAATGACTGCTTCGGTTCTAAAGACTAGGCTGAAAGAAGTTTTTCCGGTAGGGCTCGTGGTGTCGTGTGGTAGGCCCATAATACACTGGGGAGTTCCTCCACCCAGCGCC
Source organism: Calamus simplicifolius (assembly GCA_900491605.1). NCBI lineage: Eukaryota > Viridiplantae > Streptophyta > Magnoliopsida > Arecales > Arecaceae > Calamus > Calamus simplicifolius. The sequence goes on from UESW01004330.1 coordinate 276,318, forward strand.
CTTTGCAGCCATCTAGCCGTGCCCTGAGCCCTTAGAGGATGATGCGGTTGGTCACCTCGGCTGCATCGTTGGTCTAAGGGTGCCCCACAGAGGTGAATCGACGATGGATGCCCAGGCCCACAAATTTCTGGAAGGTTGTGTTGTCAAACTGTCGGCCGTTGTCAGTGACGAGGGTGTGCGGTAGCCCGAACCGGCACACCACAGACCTCCAGAAGAAAGACCTTATTTTACCCTCGATGATCTTAGCAAGAGCCTCTGCCTCGATCCACTTGGTGAAATGGTCAACCGCCACCACTAGGAACTTGCATTGTCCGGAGGCTGGAGAGAACGATCCCAGGATGTCCATGCCCCATTGTGCGAAGGCCAGGGTGCGGCCAGGGGGGTCAGCTGGGACACCGGTTGATGTTGAATGTTGGCATGGCGCTGGCAGCTATCTCACCTCTTAACAAGTTCGGATGCGTCCTCCTTCATTGTCAGCCAGTAATACCCCTGCCGTAGGGCTTTGTATGCAAGAGCTCTGCACCCCAGATAGCTTCCACATATACCTTCATGTATCTCTCGCATGATATAATTAGCTTCGGTTGGGCCGACACATCTGAGAACTGGGTATGAGAACGACCTCCAATAGAGCTTTCCCTCCATTATGAAAAATTTCGGGGCCCGTCTTTTAAGTTTCCTGGCTTCGGCAGGGTCTTCGGGGAGGGTACCCTTGGTAAAGTACCAAACATAGGCGTCCATCCAGGAAGGCTCCTGCTCAACTGGTAGAGTTTCTCTTGATGCGTCAATACTCGAAGCTTCTAAGTACTCTACATAAGCTCTTCCCAGCATCCCATCTGTTGAGGTGGCAAGATGGGATAAAGCGTCGGCTCTAGCGTTCTCCTGTCGAGGGATGTAGCTAACGTTAAAATAAGCTAAGAGAGAAGCTAGCGATCGCACCATACTCAGGTAGTAGGACATGATGGGATCCCTTGCTTCATATTCCCCTGCGATTTGGCTAGCGACCAGTTGGTAGTCGGTGAACGCCCTAAGGCGTTTCACCCCAAGCTCTTAAGCTAATCTCATCCCAGACAGTAGAGCTTCATACTCTGCCTGATTATTAGTGGCTGGAAAGAGGAAGCGGAGTGCGCACTCGGTTACAACTCCATCCGAGTTGGCCAAGATGAGGCCTGCTCCGCTCCCTTGAGAATTCGACGCCCCGTCTACATGAAGGACTCATTCATCATTACTGGCTCCGAGAGGTTGGGGTTTTGTAGAAGGTTCTTCAGGTTGCTCCTCTCCCTAAGTGCATTCGACCAAAAATTCCGCCAAGACTTGAGATTTCATGGCCGACCGGGGGCGAAAAGATAGATCGAATTCCCTCAGCTTAAGCGCCCACCTTGCCAGTCGGCTGGAAGTATCTGGGCGAGCGAGAACTGTCTTCAGAGGTTGGTCTGTGATCACCGCGATCGGGTGAGCTTGGAAGTATGGCCGCAGACGCTGGGCAGACACGATCAACGCGAAGATAATCTTCTCCATCTTCGAGTACTTGGTCTCTGCATCGTGGAGCACCTTGCTTGTGTAGTATACTGGCTTTTGCGTGCCATTGATGTCCACACGGACCAGCACAGAACTAACGGCTTCAGGAGAGGCCGCAAGGTATAGAAGGAGTTCTTCTCTACCTGTTGGCTTGGCTAGCAGCGGCGGGGTAGATAAGAATTCCTTTAACCCCTCGAACGCCTCTTGACATTCTTTCGTCCATTCGAATCCATTGACCTTGCAGAGCGCCTTGAAGAATGGTAGGCACCTTTCAGTGGACTTGGACAAGAAGCGACTTAAGGCAGCCACCCTTCCCGTCAGGCGCTGTATTTCCTTCTTGTTGGCGGGAGGCCTCATGTCCAAGATGGCTTGAACTTTGTCCGGGTTTGCCTCGATCCCCCGCTGGGTTACCATGAAACCCAGAACTTTCCGACTGTCACCCCAAATGCATACTTGCGTGGGTTCAGCTTCATCTGGTACCGACGAAGGTTGTCAAAAGTCTCTGTTTAGTCCGCGATATGATCGGTAGCGTGGACGCTCTTTGTCAAAATGTCATCCACGTACACTTCCATGTTGCGTCCTATCTGGCCTTCGAAGACTTTGTTCATCAGCCTTTGGTAGGTGGCTCCCGCGTTCTTTAGCCCAAAAGGCATTACCCTGTAGCAGTACAACCCCTTCTCAGTTATGAAGGAGATAGCTTCTTCATCCGCCGGATTCATCCTGATCTGGTTGTACCCAGAGAAAGCATCCATGAAGCTAAGGACCTCATGACCGGATGTAGCGTCCATCAGTTGATCGATCCGGGGCAGAGGAAAGCTGTCCTTAGGGCATGCTTTGTTGAGATCGGTGAAATCCATGCACATTCTCCAGCTCCCATTGGTCTTACGGACCATCACCACGTTGGCCAACCATTCGGGGTAATGAACCTCCCGAATATGGCCTGTAGCCATTAACTTGCGAACTTCCTCGTCGATAGCTTTTGTCTATCTGGAGCGAAGTTTCTTTTCTTCTGTCGGACCGGCCGACACTCTGGCCTGAGGTTGAGCCAATGGGTGATCACTTCCCCGGGGACGCCCGGCATGTCTAAGGATGACCATGCAAAGACGTCGGTGTTGGCATGCAGGAAAGTGAGAAGTTGATCACATGCCTCTTCTGGAAGCAACGCCCCCACCTGGACAGTCCTTGCTGGGTCATCCCCCAAGGGGAGGGTCAGGAGGTGTTCAGCTGGCTCTCCCCTCTTTCCCAGCTCCCGAGGATCGAGCGGCTCAGAGGCTATTGCCGACGCCGCTTTCAGTGGGCTGGGAGACAAATGATAGCAAAGCGGTGGTGGGCTCTGCTCCCCTTTCATCTCTCCGACTCCTTCGTCGATGGGGAACCTTACCAATATCTCTTAGTGGAGATCACGACATCTAGCAAATTCAATCCTGGTCTCCCCAATATAGTGTAATAAGCCAACGGGACCCGGACCACCAGGAAATTTATAACCACGGTGCTTTGACATGGAGGGGTTCCAGCCGTGACTGGGAGGGCGATCTCCCCTCAACGCTCACCGAGTCTCCAGTGAAGCCCATTAGAGGCACGACGATGGGTCGAAGGGAAGACTTCGACAAATTCATCCGAACAAAAGCCTCGTAGCTCAAAATATCCACCGAACTCCCACTATCAACTAAAATTCTTTTACAGGATGTTTGGCTATAGTCATGGACACAACGACGCTGTCGTCATGCTTATTAACTACCCCATCTAAATCCTTTCCAAAGAAAGGAATTACAGAATCTATTCCCTCTCGCTGCCTTTTTGAATCGCCACCTGCCCCCAGGAAATCATAGCTATGGTCTTCTCCGTTGGAGCATTGTCCACGCCGGCCGGAAGTGTCGAAGGCACCGATGGGCCTGAAGTGGGAAGGTTTTCCCTTCGAACAAATTTGCCTAAGTGACCCTGCTGAACCAGCTCCTCAATGGCCTTCTTCAGATGACGGCAGTCCTCGGTGTCATGACCATAGTCTCGGTGGTACCGGCAGTAAAACTCCTTGTTACGGGGGGTCCCAGATTTCAAGGGAGCTAGACGCTTGAAATAAGGTTCCTCCTCGATCTCCAGTAGGATGTGAGATATAGGAGCCATGAGGGGGGTAAATTGCTCCTTAGGAATAAGCGTCTATGGTCGACGATCTGAGCGGTGAGGAGTCTCAGGCTTCCGGGGTCGTGCTCTGGCGGGCTCAGTAGGCGGTGGTTTCTTACTGGTGTTCTTGTCGGCTTCCTTCTGGAAGAATCCGCCTCGTCAGCACGGATGTATTTCTGCACCCGGCTCAGAAGCTCGGCATAAGAATTCGGAGGCTTCTTGTCTAGGGAATAGGCAAACCTAGAGGGACGAAGTCCTCGCTTTAATGCCAAAATGACTATAGAATCTTCCAGGTTGTATACCTCCAACGCTGCTTCCTTAAACCGAGCGACAAAGTCCTTCAAGGTCTCGTCACTCCTCTGCTGGACAGCAAATAGGCTATCAGCCACTCATAGAATCTTTCGGCAAGCATCAAAGTGGGCCAGGAAAGATCGCTCGAGTTACCGAAACGAATTGATGCTGCGTTGAGGCAGACGAGAATACAACGCACGTGCCGCCTTGCGTAGGGTGGCTGGAAAGGCGACACATAAAACGGAGTCCGTCGCTCCTTGGACTGCATGAGGACCTTGTAGCTCTCCAGGTGGTCCAGTGGGTCCGTCGTGCCATCGTATGGGTCCAGTTGGAGGAGACTGAAGCGGGGCCGGACTGGTTCCTCCATGATGCACTAGGAAAGTGGGGGGCGATGCTCATAGTCCGTCCCATGAGGGTTAGCGATCCGCCGGCTAAGCTCCTCCAACCGTCGATGATACTCATCGAGCCGTCGCTCGGCCCGACGGGTAGTCTTCTTGAGGGTGTCGTCTTGAGATGAATCAGAAGAGGAAGCCGAAGAAGATCGCAGATGTAAGGAACGCACCCATCTAGATTCTCTCTCCTCTGGCCGATGGTGGGAACGACCGGAGTGGCGAGAGGGGGACCGTCGTCACTTCGAGGCCTCTCGGCGATGAGGTTCAGAGGATGAGTGATGGGAGACCTCGGGTGGGGTCCTGCCTTGGTGAGACTGGACGGTCACCCACACCCCTTCATCGAGCACAGGGGGTTAAGGTACAGCAGCCAAATAATGTTCTTGCAGTCCCCGTACCATTGTCATCAGGTCCTGGACCTGGTGAGCCAGGACCTCAAGGGTGGAACATGGAGGTTGGCCTCCGATTGTTCAGCCCGCAGAATGCGCTCCGCGACCTGGCTGGAGGAAGCCTCCTGTGCTCGTGTTGTCACCATCGTCTCCTTTGCAGAATTAGTGGGGTCACTGGGAGAACCTTCGCCTTCCTTTCGTGCGAACGCCCCTTTCTGGCGCACCAATCTGATGCGGACAAATTAACCGTTATAAGCGACGGGCATGCTAAGATTTGTCGTGTGCTTCCAAATGGGATGGAGAAGTTGTCTTCCTTCTTCGAAAACCTGCAAGAAGTCCTCGGTCGGGCTTCCCGACAAGGACCCTCCGACGCTCAAATTAGTAAACTTGTCCCTCAGTTCGGTAGTAGTGAGAGGTAGGTTGAGAGATTGAGAGAGAGAGATCCCTTTGCATTGAGCTCGGGTCCTCCTCTTATACCTGTCTGGAGGATCCCGTTTACTTTGTTCCATTGGAACCATCGAATCTTCCCCGTTGGGATAAGTTTCTTTGAACGGCGAGTGGTTAAGCCGTTGCTGGATGAGGGCTGCTTGTAGTGGTAACTGCCGAGCGTGCTAGCATTTGCCCATGATTTCAGTGAGCGAGGTACACGAGGTACACGGCAAAAGACTTTGAATATCAAGATCTGTTGCCTGAGGCGGGTCATTGCGCATGCGAGAAAGGCACCAAAAGGCACCAAGTTAGGATCGGAGCCGTTGCTGGAAGCCAGAGCCAGAGGCCGTCGCTGGAGGCCAGAGCCAAAGGCCGGGGCTGGATGCCGAAGCCAAGATTTCATTTCTGGGTTTTGCTATCACATCATTATTTTTGGAAATCGTGCAAAAGATAATACCATCCAGAGAAGACGATCAGCCGTATAAGAAAATCATCATCTCCAGAGGGAAAATCGTCATCCTCGTTCATACCTCAAGAAGGGAAATCGACATCTCAGAGGGATCGTCATTCATACCTCCAGAGGGGAATTCGTCATGGATACCTCCAAAGCGGAAATCGACATCTCCAAAGGGGAAGTCGAAGGGTGGCGGCGAGCAAAACTCGAAGAAGTCGCATGGCGGCGCTTCATAGTGTGGCGGCTTTTCATAGCGTGCTTCATAGTGTGGCGGCGCTTCATAGCGTGGCGGCGGCGAGATGAAGCGGAAGCGAAACTCGACTAAGGGTGGCGGCAAGCGAAACTCGAACTCGAAGAAGGGTGGCGCTGAGCGAGAAGGCATGGAGCGGAAGCATCGGAACACGGCGGCGGAGAAGGGCGAGAAGGCTCGAAAGGCGGACATGGAGCGGAAGTCGATCTCGGGCTGCCCATGGATGGAGCGGAAGCCGATGGCTCGTCGATGGGCGGAAGCGAGAGGCGGTAGGGTTTTACGAAATTTATAAGGGACTCCGGTTTTCACAACATGGATAGGAGGCAAACGCGATCTAGCGGTTGAGACATGAGACGAGTTGAATTGGAATTATCATGAATGGCTCAATAACGCTGCAGCGTTTGGTAACCCAATATTTGATTTTATGGCGATCCTTAATTATCATTTATAAACTAGATGTTGGGGGGTAAAATCATCATTGCATTAATGTCCGTGCGAGGCGGCTAAGGCTGACCTCCTCCCTTTGCCCCTCCGGGCTTCCGTAGCTCGGCCTCCTCCGGGCTTCCGTAGCTCGGCCCCTCCCGGGCTTCAGTAGCTCGGCGGGCTTCCCTCCGGGCTTCCGTAGCTCGGCCTCCTCCGGGCTTCCGTAGCTCGGCCCCTCCGGGCTTCCGTAGCTCGGCCCTCCGGGCTTCCGTAGCTCGGCCTCCTCCGGGCTTCCGTAGCTCGGCCCCTTCCGGGCTTCCGTAGCTCGGCCCCTTCCGGGCTTCCGTAGCTTGGCCCCTTCCGGGCTTTCGTAGCTCGGCCTCTTCCGGGCTTCCATAGCTCGGCCCCTTCCGGGCTTCCATAGCTCGGCCCCTTCCGGGCTTTCGTAGCTCGGCCCCTTCCGGGCTTCCGTAGCTCGGCCTCCTCCGGGCTTCCGTAGCTCGGCCCCTCCGGGCTTCCGTAGCTCGGCCCCCTCCGGGCTTCCGTAGCTCGGCTCCTTCCGGGCTTCCGTAGCTCGGCCTCCTCGAGCGATCCACAACATAACATCTACCTCCGCGGAACCTGACGCGGGAGAGCCCGAACCTACCTGAGCGGCATCCTAGACAAGGAATCATATCGGAACGTGGCCTAAAGCCTATCGTAACCGCCCCAGGCCTACTTGACCCGATCTCGAGACACCAAGGAGCTCTCCCAGCCGTCGATACCAAAACAAACAGGATACGGATCCTAACGGCCCCACAACGGCCTGATTCTGTCCGTCTCCGTATCATAACAACCTCCGGACCTTCCAGAAGGCGCTCACGATCCAGGTGGCAGTCTATAAATATCATAATCGCAGATTCCCTCAGGTACGCGACTCTTGATGCACACTCTGGAATCACTCCTCTCTCCCGGCAGCTCGTCGGTGCTCTGCCCCTTAGAGCTTCGATTGGCCGCCCCGGAGAGGTCTCCCGGAGAGATCCACCTCCCCACTGTCTGGTTGATCGCCGATTTCTTCTCCACTGACTTGAGCGTCGGAGGGTCTTCCGCGGAGGACCACCCCCAGCGTCCCTCCGCGTGTGGGCTTCTTTTGCAGGTCCGCCCCCCTCTTCCTGGAGATCGATCGCGCCCGAGTCGGAGGACGGATTTCAGCGGCAACAGATTGGCGCTAGAGGAAGGGTCTCAAGTCCCGTTAAAACTTGAAGAAAGGGACAAGGATCCCGATCCGGAGAAGAACCTCTCTGATGGCCAACCGGAAGAGAGCAACCTCTGATGCCCAAGATCAGGTCGCCTCCCAGAGGCCTGATCCGACTGGCGCCACGGCGCCACAACCCCCACCTGTCGAGACTCCGTCGCCGCCTGCCATTCCGGTGACCCAGGACCAGTTTGCTACACTGGTCCAGCAAGTCCAGGCCCTTACCCATCTGGTACAGGAGCGCCTTGCGGCTCCTCCTGCCTCGCATCCTCAGAAGGAAGCGGCGATTTCTTCTTCGCCGGCAACCTCCTCCTCTGATCCGCATGAATCAGCGGATCCCCCACATCGCCCAGGGGGGACAAACCGGTCCCTCGAACCGGTTATGATAGAGGTCCTCCCAGATCTCGGCGAGCCCGCTCCCTCTCTCCGGCGACGTCTCACCATGATTCGATGCCGTCCTTGCGGTTCTCACGCCCAGCTCCTCCTCTAGCCGGTGAGGAGGAGATCCGCCGTCAGATCCAAGAGATGCGTCAGGAGCTGGACGCCGCCAAGCAGACCCACCTGCCCCAGCCCAAAGCAGAGCAGGGCATCCCTTTCTCTAAGGGAATCATGGAGGAAGTGATTCCCTCCCACGTTAAGCTGCCAACCGTCGAGCCCTATCACGGCTCCACTGATCCGGACGACCATCTCAGTAGCTTCCGGTCAATAATGATGTTCCACGGAGCATCTGATGCGATCCTCTGCCGAGCCTTCCCATCCACCCTCAGAGGATCCGCCCGAACCTGGTTCAACGCCTTGAAACCGGTTCCATTGATTCATTTGACGAGCTGAGCCACCTTTTTATTGGCCAGTTCGTCAGTAGCCGCCGCCATCGACGAAGATCCGACTCCCTCTCCGAAGTTAAGCAGAGAGGGGGAGTCCTTGAGGAATTACCTTGGCCGTTTCAACAAGGCCATGTTGGAGGTGGACCACCTTAATCATGAGGTGGCTATGTCGCCCTGGCGGGGGGAGTTTCAAAGGAGAGCGACTTCTATCTGGCGATGGAGGTCAGCTACCCCCCATGTCTATCTGATATGATGGCCCTTGCGGACAAATACGCTAGGGTCGAGGAGTCGCGGAGGGTGGCCCGCGCTGAGCAAGCAAGAAAGAAGCAAGAGCCCAAAGTTCCCGACAGACACCGCCCTGTCCGTCGGCCAAGTCCGCCCCGCCGCCCAAGAGTCCCTCCGCTGCGCCAAGGAATCGCTCCGGAGTCCTCCCAGGCGATTCGATCGCTATACTCCGCTGACTGTGCCCCGGGCGCAGATCCTCATGGAGATTGAGCGCCAACTTCCCCGGCCAGTACCTCTCCGAGGAACCCGACCCGAAGAGATCCCGCCAAGTACTGCCGCTACCATAGGGAGCATGGTCATGACACCGAAGAATGCTGGCAGCTGAAGAATGAAATAGAGAGGTTGATCCGGCGGGGACGGCTAGATCAGTTTAGGAGGGCACCCGAGCCGCAGCAACAGGAGGCGATCGCCAGCCCGAGCTCCCACAGCTTCCTCCCCCGCCAAATCCGCCTGTGGTTGGCCGTATCAACATGATTGAGGAGGCCGGCGGATCGAGCTCCAGGGGAACGGTGATGCGCCGGTGCCAAAGAAGGCGTGCATGGGCGAACTTTCCTTTTCTGATGATGATCTTCTTGGGATACAGCTCCCCCACGATGACGCACTTGTTGTATCCCTTAACTTGAACAATTATGATGTAAGCCGGATCCTCGTCGATAGTGGAAGTTCGGTAAACGTTTTGTACCTCGGTGTGTTTGCCAGGATGAAATTGCTCATGGAAAACCTTCGAGCCGTGGATTCCACCCTGATGGGATTCACCGGCGACGTCATCGTCCCAGAAGGAATCGTCACCCTGACGGTCCGCTCGGGAACCTGGCCCCTTGTAGCCATTGTTCAGGCAGATTTCTTGGTAACCGACCTCAGGTCCCCATATAACGCCATATTCGGCAGGCCGGGTTTAATGTCTCTCAAGGCGGTAGTCTCCATCCCGCATCTATCTATGAAGTTCCCTACCGAGCAAGGAGTTGGTGTGGTTCGGGGAAGTCAAGCCATGGCTCGGCAATGTTTCGTTACGAGCCTTCAGTCTAGAATGCCCGAAGTTGACGGGCTAGACGCTCGTGAGGACTTCGCCGAACAGCGGGGAGAGCCGGCGGAAGAATTGGAGGAAGTACCATTGGACGAAGCTCGGCCCGACCGAACCATAAGGATCGGGTCGTTACTCAAAGGAGAGCCTCGGCACAGATTGATCAAGTTCCTCCAGAGTAATGCCGATATCTTTGCCTGGACCGCCTCCGACATGCCGGGAATCGACCCCGAGGTTCTCGTCCACCATCTCAATGTGGACGAGAGGCACAGGCCTGTCAAGCAGAAGAAAAGAAGCTTCGCCCCTGGAGCGACAAAAAGCCATTGAAGAAGAGGTCGACAAACTCATAAAGGCCAACTTCGTTCGGGAAGTGAATTACCCGAATTGGCTATCAAATGTCGTCATGGTGAAAAAGTCAAACGGCAAGTGGAGGATCTGCATCGACTTCACCGACCTTAACAAGGCCTGCCCAAAGGACAGCTTCCCCCTCCCACGGATCGATCAGCTCGTGGATGCCACCTCAGGCCACCAAATGCTATCATTCATGGATGCCTATTCCGGCTATAATCAGATCCGAATGGCCCCTGAAGATGAAGAAAAGACCGCCTTCATAACCGACCGAGGTACCTACTGTTACCGAGTTATGCCTTTCGGTCTTAAAAATGCAGGAGCGACCTACCAGCGGCTGGTCAACAAGGTGTTCAAGGAGCAAATCGGCCGGAACATGGAGGTATATGTAGACGACATGCTGGTCAAAAGCAAGGAGGCATCGCAGCATGTCGAGGATCTCTCGGAGAGCTTTGCAACGTTGCGCAAATATGGGATGAAACTCAACCCAACCAAATGCGCCTTCGGCGTCAACTCGGGAAAGTTCCTCGGCTTCATGGTCTCCCAGCGAGGTATCGAAGCTAACCCCCAGAAGATTCAGGTCCTCCAACGAATGACGCCCCCAGCATCAATTAAAGAGGTCCAGCGCCTAACCGGGAGGATAGCGGCCCTTAACCGCTTTGTGGCGCGGTCGGCGAGAGATGCCTCCCCTTCTTCAAAACTCTCCGATCGGCCAAAAACTTCCAGTGGACTCCCGAGTGCCAGAAATCATTTCAAGAGCTAAAGAAGTACCTCGGCTCGCCTCCGCTTCTCAGTAGTCCAACCCCAGGAGAGACCCTATTCTTGTACCTAGCTGTTTCGGAGAGCGCGGTTTGTTCGGTGCTAGTCAAAGAAGAAGGCAAGGTCCAGAAACCGATCTACTATGTGAGCAGGCTGCTCCGTGACGCGGAGACGAGGTACAGCAGGATTGAAAAAATGGTGTTGGCCTTAGTCACGTCAGTCCGAAAGCTGCGACCGTATTTCCAAGCACATTCCGTGACAGTCCTGACTGACCAACCTATCAGGGCGGTGATCCATCGTCCGAAACGTCGGGAAGGATGGCCAAATGGGCCGTCGAATTAAGCGAGCATGACATACACTTCCAGCCTCGCCCAGCCATCAAAGCTCAAGTGCTAGCCGACTTCCTCCTCGAGTGCACCATCCCGGAGGACGGTTCTACCCCAGACTCTCTGGAAGAGCCAAAGTCTGGAGCCCGGTGGCTCCTCCACGTCGACGGGTCGTCCAATGCACATTACTCCTGCGCAGGTCTAGTTCTCACCAGTCCCGAGGGGATGGCCTTTGAGTATGGCGTCCGATTCTCCTTCCCGGCTTCCAACAACGAGGCCGAGTATGAAGCCCTGCTGGCCGGTCTCAGGATCGCTCGCAACCTTAAGGTGGAAAAGCTCAGCGCCTTCACCGACTCTCAGTTGGTGGCCGGCCATGTTCGGGGAGAATTGAAGCTCGGGAACCAAACATGATTCGGTATCTCCAGGAGGTGCGTAACTTGCTTCCTCATTTTTCTGAATTTGAAATTATTCAGATCCCCAGATCTGAGAATGCCCGTGCCGACCTACTCTCCCGACTGGCAACCACGGAATCAATGGATGCCGAGCAAAAATTCCACCTGGAGACCCTGGAAAAGCCGAGCATCATGGAAGCCGACCGAGTGATGCAAGTCGAAGCCGAACCATCCTGGTTCGACCCTATCCTCAGATACCTCAAAGAAGGGTCGCTTCCGCCCGACCGAAGAGAGGCTAGGAAGCTGAAGCTGCAGGCCACCCATTATGTAGTAATTGACAACCAACTTTACAAGCGGTCTTTCTCCATGCCGCTGCTTAGATGCCTTCGCCCGTCCGAAGCGGATTATGCTCTGCGTGAGGTGCATGAAGGGATTTGCGGCAACCATCTGGGAAGCCGATCCCTATGTCACAAGGTACTACGACAGGGCTACTACTGGCCGACCATGCAAAGAGACGCGGACGATTTAGTCCGAGCCTGTGACTCCTGCCAGAGACACGCAAACATCCAAAGACTCCCTTCCGCCGAGCTAGTCTCTATATCCTCCGCTTGGCCCTTTGCCAAGTGGGGGATGGACATCCTCGGTCCATTCCCGCTTGCAACGGGACAGCGGAAGTTCTTATTTGTCGCCATTGACTACTTCACCAAATGGGTCGAAGCGGAAGCAGTCGCGCAGATCACCGAGGCACGGGCCCGAGACTTTGTGTGGAGATCCGTCATCTGCCGATTCGGCCTACCCCACACTATAATCACCGATAATGGCAAGCAGTTTGACAACTCCAAATTTCGTCAGTTCTGCGAGGAGCATGGAATCCGCCACCACCTTACCTCGGTCGGGCACCCACAAGCCAACGGAGCGGCCGAGGTAACCAACAGGACCCTCCTCCAGGGAATTAAAGCTCGCCTCTCCAGAGCCCGAGGCAGATGGGCCGACGAGCTACATCATGTCTTGTGGGCCTACCGAACTACCCCGAGAATCCCGACCGGCGAGACTCCATTCCGAATGGCTTTTGGCACAGAGGCTGTCATCCCTGTGGAAATAGGCCTCCCATCATTGCGGGTGGAGAGCTACTCAGAGGAAGCAAGCAACGAACAACTCCGCACCAACCTCGACTGATAGAGGAGGTCAGAGAAAAGGCCCGAATCAGGACGGCTGCTTATCAACAGAGGGTGGCTCGGTACCATGCCTCCCGGGTCAAGGGGAAAGCCTTCCTACCCGGCGACCTTGTCCTCCGAAAGCTTCTGTATCCAAACCGCTGGAGCAAGGCAAACTGGCGCCAAACTGGGAGGGCCCGTATCAAATAACGGAGATTATTGGACCAGGAACCTATAAGCTGCAGGATTTGGATGGGAAGTCCATTCCCCGAACTTGGAACGCGGACAACCTTCGTAAATATTATCAATAGGGTATGTCCTCTCCAAACAATCCCCATATACCTCATTGCATATTCCTGCTTAGCTGTTTCCTCAAAACTTGTTGCGTGAGTCATTATGCACTATATGGCTATAAATTGCAAAAAGAGACAGATACTGCTTACCAATCCTCGGCACAACCGAGCTGTCTGTTTGAACAGGAATCTCCGAACCTTGGCAGGGCCAAGTAAAATATTTCTCCGAACCTCGGCAGGGCCGAGCAACAATCTCCGAACCTTGGCAGGGCCAAGTAAAATATTTCTCCGAACCTCGGCAGGGCCGAGCAACAAATCTCCGAACCTTGGCAGGGCCAAGTAAAATATTTCTCCGAACCTCGGCAGGGCCGAGCAACAAATCTCCGAACCTTGGCAGGGCCAAGTAAAATATTTCTCCGAACCTCGGCAGGGCCGAGCAACAAATCTCCGAACCTTGGCAGGGCCAAGTAAAATATTTCTCCGAACCTCGGCAGGGCCGAGCAACAAATCTCCGAACCTTGGCAGGGCCAAGTAAAATATTTCTCCGAACCTCGGCAGGGCCGAGCAACAAATCTCCGAACCTTGGCAGGGCCAAGTAAAATATTTCTCCGAACCTCGGCAGGGCCGAGCAACAATCTCCGAACCTTGGCAGGGCCAAGTAAAATATTTCTCCGAACCTCGGCAGGGCCGAGCAACAAATCTCCGAACCTTGGCAGGGCCAAGTAAAATATTTCTCCGAACCTCGGCAGGGCCGAGCAACAAATCTCCGAACCTTGGCAGGGCCAAGTAAAATATTTCTCCGAACCTCGGCAGGGCCGAGCAACAATCTCCGAACCTTGGCAGGGCCAAGTAAAATATTTCTCCGAACCTCGGCAGGGCCGAGCAACAATCTCCGAACCTTGGCAGGCCAAGTAAAATGTTTCTTCGAACCTCAGCAGGGCCGAGCGATGAATTCCCCGAGCCATGGCAAGGCCAGGTAAAAATCATTCGGGCTAAAAACCCCAGCAAAAAAGTCTAAACCTACGAGCCTCGACCAAAGCCGAACGGCCCCCAAATAGTCCCCGAAGGACTTCGCCAGGTTTAAAAACGAGCGCGTTGAGTAAAAAACCATCGACGCGCGAGAAGAAGCCACCATTGGCAACCCACTCTCGAGGCCATCGAGCCCCACGTAGTCGGCCAAAGGCCCCAGGCAGAGTTAGACGATTTCCCTCTCTGCCACTGGAAATCTTTTGGGTACGCCCCTATAGCCCGTCGTTCAAAGAGCCTACATCAGCACGCAAAAAACGACGGGGCGCGCCAACCCCCTGATTCATTACACGAGTGAAGGCCATAAACTCTTAAGGAGAGGGACTTCAAAAAAGTAGGACCCAACTTTCATTCATAAAGAGAGCTACAAAGAGACTGCAAAAAGCAAAAACAAGAACGGCAGAGGCCCTGGAGTCAGTCACCCCCAGAGGCCAGTAACTCCTCCAGGCGTCCCGTCAGGTCAGCCACCTGCTGACGCAGGGACGCTATCTCCTCCCCTGCCGGTCTATCACCCGGCGTGAGGCTTCCGCCTCCCTGACAGAAACGTCCAAAATTCCTCGGCAGTCCTCGCAAGCTGCTCATTGATCGCGAAGGCCCGAAGCAAGGCTCAGCCCGTCGACAGTACGGAGGTGCGCCTCCCCTCCGAGTGCGGCAGGCTGCTAAGTGAGGAATGCGAGTCACTTGACGATCGCGCTGGAGAGGCCATTCCTTTTCGGAGCTCAGGCCGAGGGATGGCCGAAACCAATCCCCCTCGGTCATATTTATACCCGCCAGGCAGGGATCCCGATCGGCCGCACCGCAAACGCCGACCCATGAGAGTTTGCCACGTGTCACCATTCTAATGCGTGAGGAATCCGAAGAGTCGCGCCCTATCCCGAGTAAGATCGATAAGCGCGAGCAGATTGATCGGGGGTTCCCCAGGCGAACACTTTCCAATCTGTCACCCTCGCATTAAATACATTCGGCGCTTCCCCGAGCCGCTTAATACTACCCCCTTTTCTCGAAAATGTGGAAGTCCGCCGCTCGGCCGATAACTGCCCCCTTGGAAAAAGCAGCATCGCCAATAAAAGCGTGACAACACGCCACCCGTTCCGCTCGGGTGCCCCCTTTATCAAGCGCCACGTGGACCTAACGCTGTGGCCTGCAACGGTGGCTGAATCGCTCCCTCCGAGCTACCAATTCTCCGAACCTCGGCAGGGCCAAGCTACCAATTCTTCGAACCTCGGCAAGGCCGAGCTACAAAATTCTCCGAACCTCGACAGGGCCGAGCTACCAATTCTCCGAACCTCAGCAGGGCCGAGCTAAAAATTCTTCGAACCTTGGCTGGGCCAAGCAAAATGTTCCCCGAAACTCGACTATCCCGAGTGACTGGTCCCTTGAACCATGACGAGAAGGGGTGCGGATTCCCTGAGCTTCGGCCAAGACCGACCTACGATAAATCAGGCTCTAGGAAAAGCGAAGCACAAAAACACCAAGTTTTCGACCAGAGTAAGGGGCGTGTTTCCCCGAATGATCTACGAATCGCCGAATACGAACCTCGATTAGTTCGGGTGGCGCGGGATCCTCGTCTAAGGACGAACGGAACGCTTTCGGCACCCCACAAGCAATAATAATAGCAAGCTCGGCACGGAAAGATGAGGATTGAAAAACAGAACCAAATTCTCTTTATTGCCGATCATGATCAATTACAAATGCCTCATAGGCATTACAAGAGCATTGAAATGCATAAAATAAAGACAAATTCAAAACCCGAGCAACTGCTCCAAAGCAGACCTGGGCGATTGCGATGTTCCGATGGCCGGATCGACAAATCAAGCAAACCACGAAATCAGTCCGCCGGGGTGGATGAATTAAAAGATCCAAAAGGAGGCATGGCCCACGGATGCTGATTTTGAGGATCCGGACGATCCGGCCTGCTCCCCTAGGAGGGGGTGCTGGATCGCGGGTCGTTGCCCAGCCAAGGGAACCGGGGACCATTCGACCCCGGTTGCTCCCATATTTTCCCTCCCGTGGCAAGGATTCCCCTCAGAAAAGGGACGGGAACCCAAGCCAGCGAAAAAGGAAGAGTCTGTGCATGCTACGGGGGTGTCGATGCACTTCCTACCGTAAGCCCCCGTAACCGGCCGCAAAGGTCACACGGGAAAAGCTATGTGTGCGCTCCCCATGTGATCTCTGCGCCCCCATGTGCGCTCTCCATGTGATCTCCAGGACTCATCCCCTAAGGACGAGCCATCCTCCAGCTGCTCCCCGATCGCCCCAGCTATCCGGCGGCAAGGAGCCTAGGCCTGATCCTCTCATTTGCAACAGTAGAGAAATGAGCATGATGGGAGCTCTGACGAGAAGGAAGCTTTGGGGATAACCAGATGAGACCCCCTTTTTTCCTTTTTATAGGCGGAAATGGACCGGGAAAAGCTACCCAGACTGCACGTCCCGAGATTTAAACTTCCAAGCAGTACCTCCACGTGGTCTCTCAAGATTGGCTCCCTACTGCGCGCCAAACCCACCGCCTAAACCAGGACGTGTACGAAGATCCCCTCCTGATCCCGAATCACGGTCATTAAATGCAGGAAATCGTCCGCTGATGCTTCGAAAACTGGCAGGCTCAGAAAATCGTCCTTCGAGAATAGTACCCTCCAGTGATAGGCGGTTACGTATGCATCACGACAAAGCGACCTGCATGGGAAAAGAGCACCTTCCGGAAAGCTCTGATGCAGCTTTATGCCCCCCACTGTGCCGTATCACCGTTTCTAGTAAAGTAAAAACCGAATTACCTGCGAGACAGCAGGGCGCTGGCAGGATGGTAGGAAGCGCGCCGACCCATTTTGTCTGTCGGCCCCAGCCGACCCATTTTGTCTGTCGGCCCCTGCCGACCTATTTCGCCTGTCGGCCCCAGCCGACCTACTTTATCTGTCGGCCCCATGCGACCCATTTTACCTGTCGGCCCCAGCCGACCTATTTTACACGTCGGCCCCAGTCGATCTATTTATCTGTCGGCCTCAGCCGACCTATTTCGCATGTCGGCCCCAGCCGACCTATTTTCCTGCCGGCTCCAACTGACCTACTTCGCCCGTCGGCCCTAGCCGACCCACTTTGTTCATCGGTCCAAACCGACCTATTTTGCCTGTCGGCCCGAGCCAATACACTTTCCTGGTCTCAAACTAAAGGTGGCCCAAGGGTATCAGCGAGCCATGGGCCGCTCATCATTGAGGCAAGGCTAAGCAACAGCAAAGTCACGCAGGAACAACACTCAGATGAAAATAGGAAATTCCTTTGCTACGAAATGTCAAACAAATGTCTAAAAGGGCAAGATACAAGAGCGGCTCCTAAGAGCCAGGAGCCCCACCGGCTTTGGGAATACCCTCAGTCACATCTGCAGGAGCATGGCTAGATTCGCCCTTCTCTGATATTTTCACCCCTCTGTGACAGTTTGCGACCGTCCCTCGGAGGCTACGGCTTCGCTGGGACCAGGGGCGCCGCCAGGCTCGGCGTCAGAAACATCGACACATTCATCTTCGTCTTCTTCTTTGGACTCGCTGTCTTCGGAATCTTCGATGCTCAGAAAAGAAAGGTCCCATTCCGGGTGCCCACTGAGTATCCTCTGCTTGCACTCTTCCATCCCGTGATGGAACGCGTCTACGCTCATAGCGTCTTGCCTCCCCTTAAGTATGGCGAGCTGCGTGTTGGCCTTAGCGGCCCGTTTCTCGGCCTCTGCGACTTGGGCCCGCAAAATGATATTTTGCTCCTCGAACTCGCTAACCCGCGCCTCGAGCTCTGAACTCCTACTACGAGCGGACACGAGCTCACCTTGAAGAGCCCGAACCTCCGACTCCATCTTCGCCATCCGAAAAATTCAAAATCAAATCGGCACTGCAAGAACCCAGTGGTAAAAACAGAAAGGGGAAAAATAAGAGCATACCTCCGCCTCTCGCTCGGCCAACCTCTTGGCCATCTCTTCTGCCTCGCTCCTGGCTCTCGACCTGTCAGCCCGTACCAGCTCGACCCTCTCCTGCAGAGCGCTGATCTTCAGCTGGCTGGCCTCGATATCCCTCCGGGCTTGGGATAATTCGCCGCTCACCCGAGCTATCGTTCCCTGGTCCCACTTAGCGCCCTCTTTCAAATGGGCAATCTCGCTATCGCGGCGCTTCAGTCGCCCCTCCACTTCGCCGAGCATCCCCGCCAAACGCCTTCTTTCCTCGTCGGCCTCTCTCCTCAGCCGGCTCATACTTTCGCCGTGTTCCCGCGCATCGCCGCCACCTCCGCGGAGTGCTTTGACTCAATTCTGGCCAACTCCAAGCAAGCATTGTCGTTCTTCGCCAGGAGTTCCTCTAACTCCTCCACCCTGCGCTTATGCTTGGACACCTCAGCCAGAGCGACCTGGTGTGCCGCCCTTGCCCCCTTCAAGTTCCTATCCATCGTGTCCATGAGCTCTTCAAACTGCTCAGACACCTTCAGCCGCGACTGGAGCTCGACATTCTCCCTCCTGAGCCTGGACACTGGCCCCCGTCGCCAAACTCAAGCGCCAGCAAATCGCCCGGGAAAGCAAAACACTCTGCAAAAGCAAAAATTGAATAAGAGGCCACGTTGGGATCAATCGAGAAACGTCTATCGCGCAAGGAAAATAGCTCACCCGCGAGGCATAGGCCCGGGTCATCCTCATCAATGTTGTGTTATCAACGTCGGGAAGAAGGTGGATACTTTCTGCCACGCCTTGCTGCCCGAATGCAGCATCGACCAGCCCCAGGTCGGCAAACTTGTCCGCCGAAGGGTCCGCGCCCGGATACAAGGCCGACCTTATCATGGCAGAGAACGCCTCCTTGATACTAGCGTCCGAGCTGCCGAATGAGCCAACCCCACCTGAGGGACCAGCCTGGGCGGCCTCCGCCTGAGAGGCCTTCAATCTCCCGGCCTCCTCCGTCAAGGCTATGGCTTGGGTTTCCTCAGATAATTCGGCTAGCCCAAAGCCAGCCTCCCCAAAACCTTTCTCGAAGAAGCCCCCAATGCGGGGCTCCCGCCTTGCTGCGTCCCCTCCTTCGACGCCTCTTCCTCGATGATCACCATTTGTGTGTCCACCACCAGGCCCTCCGAAGTCCTGGCCTGTTCCACCACTTGTGTCTCCTCCGCAGGCTCCCTCGAAGCCTCAGTCTGACCTGCCTCACTGCTACCATGTTCCCTTGCAGAGAGGCCGAGAGAAAGTTCCCCCTGAACCTCCTCAACAGCAGTCCCCTCTTCTAAATCCGCCATCGTTTCCTCTTTCAGGGGGGACGCGGTCGGGTGAGCCATCGGAGCCTCATCTGAACTGTCCGATATCTCCAACACGAGAGGGTTGGAGGCCATAACCTCCCTCCCCGGGCTCTCCTTCGCCCCCGGTGCTTCTGCCATAACTGCCCCGGCATCCGGCGGACTCCTCGCGGAAGCATGAGCCCTTTTTACGGGCCGGCCGCTGTCCGCGCCGCTACCTTCCCCGGGACGCTTCCCTCTCTTCCTCTTGGAGAGGCTCGACAATGCCGACCTTGCGGCTGCCACATCAAAGCACACATACTCAGGATCAAGCACACTAATCGAAAAAGATACACGGCACGAAGAAAACCCACCTTGCGGGTCCGAGGGGCTGAGCCCGGCTGCGAAAAGGGCCCCCTCCGATAGCAGGTCATTAGCCGAAAACACCTGCCCGTTGCGAGGACGTCCAAGTCCTCCTCTTCCTGCGCCGACAAGGCCGGATGCGTCTCCGCATCCCTCACAACATCCCCCCATCTCCGAGGGAAGTCGGAGCCGATGTTCCCCTCCGCGATGACGAACCGACTCTTCCACCCCTTGATGGAAGAAGGCTTATCCGCGATTACGTTGAAGGATTTCCGGGGCCCGATGTAGGACCACTCCGATCTCCTCCTGGGAATCAGGTGGTAGCAAGTGCGAAAAAGGGGAAGGGTGGCAACGATCCGAATCTGATGACACATCGAGATGAACCCGATGACATTCCGCCAACTGTTCGGAGCCACCATTGACGGGCTGATGTTGTAGTGGGTCATGATCTCCTTCACCAGGGGATGGAGAGGAAAATGGAGACCTGCCTTCAAACTGTCTTCATAGATGAAGACCCCGGACTCCAAATCTCGAGTAACCCTATCTTCGGGTTCCGGCACCCGTAGGACGATGTCCAAGGGCAAGCCATACCGTTGATGAATCCTCCCCAAGTCCTCAGCAACGATCTCGGAGGCCACGTCGTCTGGGCTCATCGCCATTGAAAGAGGTATCAAACGAAAGTAATGAGCGTCAGGGAAGATGAAAGACCAGAACCCACTTGGAAGCAAAGCGAGAAGACGCCAAGCGCACGCGCGCATATACATATATATATAATGCCAATGCGGCCGCCGCTTTGCTTCTCTACCAAGGGAGCCTCCCTAAAAAGGTGGAGCGTCTCATCCCAGGCGTCCGAAATCGCCTCGACAACCACCCGATCGATCGGGATTCGAAGGTGGTGCAATCCTAACCGCCGCTCGCGGAGGAGCCTTAGCCCCGAAGGCTGAGATGACCCTGTCGCATTAATTAAGGCATCATTGCGCAAGCCAGTTAAACCAAGACGTCCCATCCAAGATGTGCCATTCGAACTCATACTCCCTACGCCCGAACCTACGCTTCGAACTAGGGAGTGGAGGGCATGTGTTGGGGGGTAAAATCGTCATTGCATTAATGTCCGTGCGAGGCGGCTAAGGCTGACCTCCTCCCTTTGCCCCTCCGGGCTTCCGTAGCTCGGCCTCCTCCGGGCTTCCGTAGCTCGGCCCCTCCCGGGCTTTCGTAGCTCGGCCTCCTCCGGGCTTCCGTAGCTCGGCCCCCTCCGGGCTTCCGTAGCTCGGCCTCCTCCGGGCTTTCGTAGCTCGGCCTCCTCCGGGCTTCCGTAGCTCGGCCCCTCCCGGGCTTCCGTAGCTCGGCCTCCTCCGGGCTTCCGTAGCTCGGCCCCTTCCGGGCTTCCGTAGCTCGGCCCCTTCCGGGCTTCCGTAGCTCGGCCCTTCCGGGCTTCGTAGCTCGGCCCCTTCTAGGCTTCCGTAGCTCGGCCTCCTCCGGGCTTCCGTAGCTCGGCCCCCTCCGGGCTTCCGTAGCTCGGCCCCTTCCGGGCTTCCGTAGCTCGGCCCCCTTCGGGCTTTCGTAGCTCGGCCCCTTCCGGGCTTCCGTAGCTCGGCCTCCTTCGAGCGATCCACAACATAACATCTACCTCCGCGGAACCTGACGCGGGAGAGCCCGAACCTACCTGAGCGGCATCCTGGACAAGGAATCATATCGGAACGTGGCCTAAAGCCTATCGTAACCGCCCCAGGCCTACTTGACCCGATCTCGAGACACCAAGGAGCTCTCTCAGCCGTCGATACCAAAACAAATAGGATATGGATCCTAACGGCCCCACAACGACCTGATTCTGTCCGTCTCCGTATCATAACAACCTCCGGACCTTCCAGAAGGCGCTCACGATCCAGGTGGCAGTCTATAAATATCATAATCGCAGATTCCCTCAGGTATGCGACTCTTGACGCACAAAAACTCTGGAATCACTCCTCTCTCCCGGCAGCTCATCGGTGCTCTGCCCGCCTTAGAGCTTCCGATTGGCCGCCCCTGGAGAGGTCTCCCGGAGAGATCCACCTCCCCATTGTCTGGTTGATCGTCGATTTCTTCTCCACTGACTTGAGCGTCGGAGGGTCTTCCGCGGAGGACCACCCCCAGCGTCCCTCCGCGTGTGGGCTTCTTTTGCAGGTCCGTCCCCCTCTTCCTGGAGATTGACCGTGCCCGAGTCGGAGGACGAATTTCAGCGGCAACACTAGATATATATATATATATATATGTCCGTTCATTTTGATTTTTAATTTTTAAAAAGTAATATATTTATCGTAAAAGTAAAAATAAGATGAATAAAATACACATATTGTGTGTGTGTGTGTGTGTGTGTGTGTGTGTGTGTTTTAATTTTAATAAGTATACTAGTGGAGTTGATTTCAAACTTTAGGTCAATGGAAGTTAGAATTTTAAAAAAATAAACTTCTCCTATAACATGTAAGCTACATTCCTAAGCTATCATTTATTAGTCAAATTTAAGGTAATACTTTACCATTTGTAAAATGTCTAAATTTCTTATAAATTAGATAAAATAACTTTTATTATTTTTTAAATATTCAAATATCTCTTATTACGATTCTTTCTTTCATTAATACTCATTGATTCTTTATTTCATCTACCTTTTACTTTCAATGCATTTAAGAAAAAAAAAAAATATAATGTTTGAGAAAGATTCTATAATTAAAATAAAAATATCTTCTTATATTATAATATATGTTTTATAGAGAGCTATAGTACCATTATTTAATTAGTAACTATAAAATTTATATTTATTTTTAAAATAAAATTTATATATAATTTATGTATATATCGAAAGTATAACTAAAAATATAGGTTTTTTAAGAAGAAATTAAGCTTTAAATACCAAGAGATATATAATTAGTATGTAAAGTCAGTTTGATAGTATAAAGGGTATTATGGGAAAATAAATAAATCTTAGCAACTTATGTAGAAAATTATAATATAAAAGAACATTAGTAACAAATATCAGAGTCGTTTTTTAAAGTATAAAAGAATCTGAGGAAATTATTTTTTTTATTTTAGTGTTGCTTAAGTAATACTTACTCAAAAAAATTTAGCAACTTATTTGGAAAATTATAATGTAAAAGAACATGGGTAACAAATTCTATAGTTATTTTCTAATGTATGAAAGAATAAGAAAAAATATTTTTCCATCTTAAGTGTTGATTAAGTAATACTTACTCAAAAAAATATTAGCAACTTATCCGAAAAAATTATAATATAAAAGAACATAGGTAACAAATACCGAAGTTATTTTTTAATGTACAAAAGAATATGAGGAAATTATTTTCTATTTAAGTTTTGCTTAAGTAATACTTACTCGAAAAAATATGGATTCTGAGTAATTTTGATGCTTCTCAAAGAACAAGATCGATAAAATGTGATGGTATATATCATCATTTAGTATCAACATGGGTCATTTGGATGTCATGGACTAATTTGTAAATGAGACAGGTATTTTGGTATGATAAAGTTTTATATGCAGCAAGCATTGATTTGTGGATGGAAACCTTCTTGCTTTATAATATACGGGAATGGCTGTAAGGAGGAAGAAATTAATATTGTTTGCCATGTGACAATAGAAATGAAGAACATACTTACTTTTATTATATATATTGGATACTAGATTAGATAATCTGATATTTGATGAATGATAGAAGATTCCTGAACATCCTCAATTAATTTATTTATATCATTAGAATTCAAGATGATACCAACCTACTTGGATATATTTTACGCCATGATGCTCCATTATTATTTGATATTATTTATTAAAATATTTTTATATTAAATTATAATATATATTTTTAATATTAAATATTATTCTATCATAACTAAATTATGATATAATTATCAAATTTTAATATAATGATATTACATTATTATAATATCATCATATAATATTAAATTATATTATTAATATAAAAATAATGGGCTTTATTTTTCTCCAAATTTAAGTCTAAGATTACTATCTTAAAGTAATCTTAGATGCCCATCCTTAAGGAAAGGTTTAGGATTGCTAACTTAAAAAATAATTATAAAGGTTAAAATGATTTAAGTTTATTACCATATGTATAAACATTAGAATATAACTAACTATAATGATCCCATCACCTTCGTTTGGATCACTTCATGCCAAATATCCTCATAATAAATTAATTTTGATAAATTTTCATAACTAAATTATGGTCAATTATATTTCTAGTTATATTTTTTACAATATGCAATATATATATATATATATATATATATATATATATATATATATATATATATATATATATATATTGATGAGGGACAAAATTGTCATTGCATTAATATTCATGCACGTACCAAAAGGTTAGGATGACTTTCGATTTGTACGTGTCATCCAATGTATTCGAAAAAAGATAAAATCTCATCATCTCAGCAGGACCGAACCATTTTTATGCCTCGACCTCATCTCGGCAGGGCCGAACCATTCTCATGCCTTGGCCTCGTCTCGGTCATGTCAAACCATTCTCATGTCTCGATGGGCCCAGAGTAGCCAAAAGCCAAATATGACCCTTCGGCCACGTCAGCTCTCGTTGCCCCAAAAGGAAAATCGAGCTAAGCACAGCATGTTGCCTATAAATAACTAGATAACAGAATAACCAAATCTCAAAGCTCCGAATCAGCCTCTTCAGTCGTCGATCCTCGTAACAAACAGGATTTGAATCTCGCCGACCTCGTAACAAACTTGATTCGAATCAGATTCCTATCATTCTGGTCCTCCATTTCCTAAGACACGTTCGAAGAATTAGGTGAACACACCATCAATATTCAGACAGTCTATAAATACCTTTCCTTAAAATTATTTGAGGTATGCTCACTCTTTCAGTGAAAAAATTCCATGGAAGCTCAAGCAGAGCTCCCCGACTCCTCGAGAGGCCATTCCTGAGAGACTCTTCTGTGAGAGTCTTCTTCTCATATCTGCTTGCTGTGAATCTCCACTGACTTGAGCATCAGAGGGTATTCTGCAGAGGGCCACCCCCAACTCTCTCTACTTGAGGACTATTTTGCAGGTCCACCCAGGCGAGGGGCAAGCATCCAGTTCCGGAGTAAGGCCGTGCCTGAGTCGAAGAACGAATTTCTACGATAACAGATTGGCGCTAGAAGAAGGGTCTCAAGTCCCATAACTTGTGATCAAGGAGACAAGGCTAAAAACCAGAAGAATAACCCCTCAATTGCCAATCGAAGGAGAGCCACTTCTGATGCTTAGGATCAGGCCACCTCACCACCTCCCAGAGGCCTGATCCCACGAGCAACGTGGCACCTCCACTGTCGCCACCGACTGAGACTCCCTCACCACCGACGACCGCGATGACCCAAGACCAGTTCGCTACACTAGTTCAATAAGTGCAAGCCCTTGCACAGCTGGTCCAAGGGCTCCAGAGGGCTTCTCGTCCAATCGCCCATGCTTCATAACTTTCTGATGGAGTTTCGCCCCCACTCCACCAACGATCTCTTCTTCCAATCCACTTGAGGTCACGAGTCATCCCCAGCAGCCCAAAAGAGCTAGGCCGGCGCAACAAAGGGCTGGAGGGAAAAGTCTGCCTAGATCTCGGTGAGCTCGCTTTCTCTCCTCGGTGTCCTTCCATCATGACTCAATGTCATCATCATACTCCCCTCGATCGTGTTAGGAAATGTGTCCTATAACCAATCGTCTAGCTTATAGACGGTTGTGATTCATTGTACATAATTTATTTGATTAATAAAAGTTATTTTGGCAATACAACATATTTTCATCTTCCAATAGAACTCTTATATGTTGTAGTCCTTAGAATTACATTTATTCGAGAAAGGAGGAATTATCGAGTAATTCTTAAATAGGTTCGCAACCAAATGATGCATTATTACCTAGGACAATAACGTAGTCAAGTATAGGTCGTTGTGTGCCATATATGTTGGTTTGTCCTCTTAAACCAAGGAGTGTATGACATTAGTATGGCATGCAGGTGAGTGTAGGAGTACATTCACTGAACAGTGGCTCACCTCTGTTGAATACTCTACTGTCAAGGGTATCTCATAGAAGGGCAATGGGTATAAGTTTCCTTTGACCTAAGACTATCATGGTGACTTAGTAAGCAACTCACTGTACTTAGGCGCTGGACTACCTGGATTTCTAATCCAGTGACGGAAGGATGCTGGGTACAGTCAAGTACTTATTAAATTAGTGATGAGTCAAGATGGAATTATCCACTCTAAGTATTAGAGTTAATACTCGGATTGTGTTTTAATTTTGCAAAACCTTGGCCAGGGTAATCCATGTGAGGAGTCATAGGATTGTACATGTTGAAACACACTTAGATGTTTTTCGAGTTGGCAGTTAACTCTAAATTCATCTTGAGTATTTGGACAAGGGGATGAATTATACGGTAACCATAGCCTAGGTTCCTGAATATTGCTTTGCATATATTCGGTCTATTCAGACGTCGGGTACCATTGCTAGATGGTCACATCGATTGGTATAGAAAGTGTTCCTATGCTACCGACTTAGATTCGAACCTATGGAATCATGCACATAGTCAGGTGACTTGGAGACAGGCTTTATCCATGATCTAAGTGGGACTTGGTCATATGGGTAATACCGAGTTTGTACTAGCAATGTCTAGCTAGCACTGGCTATTAGTGGTAGTGCTTATTTTGGTGATGAACTTGAGTTAGTTTGTAACTCAAGTGAATTTTTGGGATTTATTCAGACCCATTGTGGGATAGGACTTGAACCATAGACCAATGGTTGGTTTGACGATAGAGTGGTTTAGATCTGGTTTCAAAGTGGTTTGAATCGGATATCCAATATAGCCTCTGATCATTTATTTATGAATTTTAAAATTATAAATTACTTTAAATTAGAAATTAAATAAGTCCAATGCGAAGTATAGATCGAGATCTTCGCATGGATTCTTTCGGATTTCAATTTGGACTTCAAACGGATTTAATCTGATTATTTTTGTATTTATAAATGTTTTAAATATTTTTTTATTATCATTGCAGTAGCCAACGAGACTTTAAAACTTTAAAAAATTTATGATTCTATCATTTCATGTAAATTACGATTCTTCCATTTCATTTAAATTATGGTTCTGCTATTGAGATGGCGTGAATTTGAAACTTCGTATAAATTATGATTTGACCATTTCGATAACGTGAATTTAAAATTTTAGTTAAATTACGATCTTGTCATTGAGATGATATGAATCGATAAATTTGTTTTATAAATTTTTTTTTATGTGTTGACAACACGTGAACGCCTGTAACCCATCCACTTTCGAAGATCGGATATTATCGTATCGTAAAACAAATTCAAAAGGTTGTTTTGGGTTGTTTTACGATGAGTTTATTTAAGAAACTTTTCTCAACTTCGAGAGAGAGAGAGTAGCAGAGAAAGAAGAGTCCAAAAATCAGAGAAGTCCAAACAGAGAAGGGACTCCTCTCTTGGAGAAGAGTTCTCCATCCCTTCTGATTCTATATCCCCTGTCTCAAGGTTTCCTGGCATGCGTGTGATATAAGGAGCGACGCGTGCGGCTCTTGCAAGGCACAAGTAGGAACTTTTTCCTGCAGATCGGATCTGCTACGTTCATCATCTACAGCTTCCGCATCGAGAGGTATTGTTTTAAACTTATTTTTACATACTCTTAAATTTTAGATTTGCTAATATGTTTAATTTATATTCAATGTGAATATTAAAATTAAATTACATGCTTTCCACCTTGAGATCCTGTGCATATGAAAAGCAAGTTTTCCCTACAAATGGTATCAGAGCCAGGTTAAGGCTTAGGAATGCATGTGTAAGCATAGTAGATCTGATATTAGTATGCATAAATAATCTAATATACATCTAAAGTAGATCTTATTATGATTAGTTTAGATCTATAGTAGATTTAAAAGTTTTGCATGATGAGAGCATGTTAAAGTTATTTAATGATGATTAAATATATGTTTTAGAAGTAGATCTAATGTAGATCTAACATGCTGTGTTCTATTATATCTTGGATTGGGTATATTCACCAGGCCGTCCAGTCATAGGGAGGTTTCATAGCCTCTGTTTCTTATTCAAGAAAGGTTTCCTATGACGTGTAGGGGTACCACTGTGAAAGAACCCATGAACGGATGTACAGAATAGAAGAAATAAAGATTAAAATATTTTAATCAAATTAATTTATTTCTATGATAATTTTGATTAGATCCAAAATTAATTAAAGAAGATATGTTAATAAGATTAACATTAAGACATCTTAATTGATGATATCTTAATTATAAATGACAATAAAATTGTTTTACATAAAAGTCAGATCATAGAAAAAGGAAAGAAAGTAAAAATGTTTTACGGAAAATTTTGAAAATGTTTCAAAATCAGAACTCAAAATTGAAATTGGTTCAAATTTAAAAAGGGGTTAACTTAGGATCTAGAATTATGAATTAAAGACCTTAAGCATGATCATAAATCATGGGCTAATTGGGTTAGCATGAATCAGGTTCTCTAATTGGGTTAGACCTAAGGTTAGATGAATTGGACTAAATTAGAAAATTGAATCTAATCAAATGTTGAGTTAGGTCTTTTCTTTAGATCCATCTAATTAGATTAGATTGATCAGTCCATACATCTAAATGGACTTGATTTGGGGCTCAGTGGACACCCAAGTCTTTAGGCAAATTTAATTGGGTCTGGTCAACCACTTAGTGTCTAGAAAGGTTCTGATCAAGGTCGCGGCTACCTCTCACCTGGCTAGTTGATTATTAGCTGGTGTCTAGGCAAGATGGTTAATGGCGCAACTCGGCCTTTTGATCAAGCCGGCCTGGCTAAGTGGTCCCAGCACTTGATTAGACTAGCCTATTGACTTGAGCTAACCCATGATTCCTAAGGATAATCAGTTTGACTGATTTAGGTACCCATGGACCAAATTAATGAACCCAACTAAATGGTTTAGTGGGAGAATACTTAAATTGGTCCATATTATTCATGTGTCACAAATTAATCAAACCCTCTAAAATTATTAGGTCCCTAAAGTGACTAAATTATGGGGATAATTAGGTCATAGCCTCTCATTAAGAGAGTGATAATGAGTCCAATGGCTAAGATGATTATTGGAGGCCCAAAGGACTGGTACTCATCTGATTTTTGGAATTATCATTCATATTATGATGGTTCAATGCAACTCTCTCAACGATGGTCAGGTGGGCCGGCCAAAGTCGGGCTTGACCAATTCCTTGGTTAGAAGCTTGAACATGTCATGTTAATGGTTGGACCTAACCAGGACACCCAATAGGAGGCCCAAAGGCCGATTGGCGTGCAACCTAGGGCAAAATAAATTACTAAAAATTGTTTGGGGAAACAATTGGTTATAAACCTACCTTTAGATACATGTGGGTGGGCCGGCCAAAGTCGGGCTCATATGTAGTCTACTGGATTCTAGTACCCACTAAGAAATTAGGAGTAATTTCTCGGGTTGGAGGTAGGGGCTACCAACCTAAATAAAATAGTGGGAGGGCCTTAGACTATAAGTCCAAGTCTATAGGTTTAAATAAATCATGTACACTAATAAGTTTTTGGTTTTTCTTTCAGAAATGTCTACAAATCTGTCGCTCCAATCACTGTTGGACAGTGATAAACTGATAGGTCCAAACTTCGATAGCTGGTATCGAAGGCTTAGGATAGTCCTAGAGCATGAGAGGATCCTTTATGTGATAATGGATCCTGCACCTGAGCAGCCAGCCCCTAATGTGCGGGGTGTGGTCAGGGACACTTATCTGAAGTGGACCAATGACCGCACCACAGTGCGCTGCATAATGCTGGCTTCTATGAATGATGAGTTCAGTAGGAAATTTGAGGAGGCCCAACCGGAACAAATACTCCAAATGTTGAAGGAATCTTTCGGGATGCCAGACGATGTTGAAAGGTACAGAATGTCTAGTGCCATCTTCAATGCGCGTATGCATGATGGGACTTCTATCACCGATCATGTACTATACATGATCGAGACGATAGAACGTCTGGGCAAACTTGGATTTCCTTTGCATGAGCAACTTGGGAAGGATGCCATACTGAACTCCCTACCTAGCTCCTACCTGGACTTTCTCAGTCATTATAGAATGACGAAGCCTGCAGTAAACTATCATGGTTTGCTGGGTCTACTGCAGACTTTTGAGAAAGATCACCAGCTTCAAAAGAAGTCAGTGAACTTGGTGGGAGGTTCGGGGGCAGGTCGTCATCACCTTAAGAAAGGGATGAAGAAGAAAAATAAAAGAAAGAAGGTGCAACATGCTGGGCCTAATCAGACCAAGAAGAAGAGAGCTTACAAAAGTCTGGCAGAGTGCTTCTACTGCAAGAAGCTGGGTCACTGAAAAGGAACTGTCCCCAGTACATAGCAACCCTAGATCCAAATAGGCCTAAGAAGAAAAACCAGCAAGGAGTTGCTGGACAAGGTATTTATATGATAACACCTTGTAATTTTTCTATCTGTGATACTACTAATTGGGTATTAGATACCGGAGTCCAATTCATATTTGCAATTCTTTGCAGGGGCTTCGAATTAGTAGAAGATTCAAAGAAGGTGAAAGATTCCTAAACGTGGGTGATGGAAACCGAGTTCCAGTACTGGCGTTGGGAGTCGTGGAGCTTTATTTTGAATTTAATAAAATATTGCTTAGTGAATGTCACTATTGTCCTGCATTTTTATTAAATATCATTTCTGTAGGCCAGTTGGCTATTGAAGGATATGATTTTTAATAAAGAAAGATATTTTAAATATCATTGTGAATGATGTATCTGTGATGTGTGGACAATTGAGCAATGGAATTTACCTTCTATCACAGCCTGTTAATGTATTATGCACTCCAAACAAATGCCCAAAATAGATGATGTCGATGACTCATACCTTTGGCACTGTTGGCTAGGTCATATAAACAAGAATAGGATAAGCAGGTTAGTCAGAGAGGGCATCCTCAATGACATTGATTGTGAATCAATTAAAACTTGTGAATCCTGTCTTCTTGGGAAAATGACCAAGTCACCTTTTACTGAAAAGGTGAAAGAGCCAAAGAGATTCTAGGCCTCATACATACGGATGTTTGTGGACCTATGAATACTGCCTCTATGAGAGGTTTAGCTATTTCATTACATTTACAGACAACCACTTCAGGTTCGGTTATGTCTTCCTAATGAGACATAAATCTGAATCATTTGAAATGTTCAAACGATATCATAGTGAGGTAGAAAAACAAACTGGAAAGAATATTAAAATCCTTTGTCAATCGAGGAGG
The DNA here is from genome assembly GCA_900491605.1 of Calamus simplicifolius. Taxonomy (NCBI): domain Eukaryota; kingdom Viridiplantae; phylum Streptophyta; class Magnoliopsida; order Arecales; family Arecaceae; genus Calamus; species Calamus simplicifolius. The sequence continues at coordinate 307,140 of UESW01004330.1, forward strand.
TGAATATCTTTCTAATGAGTTTTTGACATATCTAAAGGAGAATGAGATTCTCTCTCAATGGACACCTCCAGGGATACCCCAGTTAAATGGTGTGTCTAAAAGGAGGAATCGAACCCTATTAGATATGGTTCGGTCATGATGGGCTTTGCTAGTTTGCCTATCTCCTTTTGGGACTATGCACTTGAGTCGGCCTGTTACATTCTTAACAGGGTCCCTAGTAAATCTGTTGCTAAAACTCATATGAGATATGGACATGGCGTAAGCCGGTCTCACACACCTTAGGGTCTGGGGGTGTCCAGCTTATGTCAAGAGATTGTTGACAGACAAGCTAGACCAAGGTCTGACAAATGCATCTTTGTTGGATATCCAAAGGAGTCTAAAGGATACTACTTCTACCATACTGAAGAGCAAAAGTTGTTCGTCAGTATGAGAGCCACCTTTTTAGAAAAGGAGTATCTTACTGGAAGTGCTAAGGCTAATGTTGAACTTAATGAAATTCGACAAGGAGAAGTACCTTTACACTCAGAAACTGCTATGGAACCGGCTTTGATTGGTTCAAACCCGAAGCCCGTTGAGGTACCATTAAGGAGATCTGGTAGAGTATCTCGTCAGCCGGATATACTTTGGTTTCTTGGTCCGTGATGGGGATCCCATCGAACTCGATGAGAACGATGAGGACCCAATCACCTATATGGATGCGCTGCAGAGATCTGACTCTGAGAAATGGCTAGAGGCCATGAAGTTCGAAATGGAATCCATGGAGATTAATAGTGTATGGACACTAGTTGATCCACCTGAAGGGGTAAAACCCATAGGGTGTAAATGGATTTTCAAGAGAAAACGGGGTGCAGATGGGAAGGTGGAGACCTATAAAGCCCGTCTGGTTGCTAAGGGGTATCGTCAGCGTTATGGTATTGACTATGACGAGATTTTTTCCCTGTAGCAATGCTCAAGTCCATTCGGATTATGCTTGCTCTAGCTGCACATTTTGACTATGAGATCTGGCAAATGGATGTCCGAACGGCTTTTCTAAATGGAGAGCTCGAAGAGGAGGTGTATATGATACAACCTGAAGGGTTCACATCCACAGACAAGTCAAAAGTATGCAGGCTTCATAAGTCCATCTATGGACTCAAGCAAGCTTCTCAGAGTTGGAATAAACATTTTGATAAATGTATCAAGACTTATGGCTTCATTAAGAATGGAGAAGAACCCTGCGTGTATAAGTGGGCAAATGGTTCCATAGTTGTATTTCTTGTACTGTATGTGGATGACATTCTCTTGATTGGGAATGACATCCCTGCACTACAGGGAATAAAGGTTTGGTTGCTGTCTCAGTTCTCCATGAAAGACCTGGGAGAAGCTTCTTACATTCTAGGGATGAAGATCTATAGGGATAGATCTAAGAAGCTGTTGGGATTGTCCAGTCCATGTACATTGAGACTGTGCTGAAGAGGTTCAGCATGGATAATTCCAAAAGGGGCTATCTTTCGATAGGCCATGGAATTACTCTCTCCAAGAAGGATTGTGCGACAACTCCTGAGGAGAGAGAGTACATTAATAGAATTTCGTATGCCTCGCAGTGGGTTCTATCATGTATGCTATGACATGTACAAGACCAGACGTGGCACACTCACTAGGGATAGTGAGTAGGTACCAGTCTAACCCAGGTGAAGCACATTGGAAGGTGGTAAAAACCATCCTTAAGTATTTGAGAAATACTAAGGACCAATGGCTCATTTATGGAGAACCTGACTTAAAACTAGTGGGGTACACTGACTCCAGTTTTCAGTCAGATAGAGATGACAGCAAAAGTATATCCAGATTTATCTTTACCCTCAATGGAAGAGCGATTTGCTGGAAAAGTTCCAAGCAGAACACAGTGGCGGATTCAGTATGCGAGGCTGAATACATTGCAGCATCAGATGCAGCAAAGGAAGCTGTATGGCTACGAAAGTTCTTAGGTGAGCTAGGAGTGGTACCTGCCCTGGAGAGTCCCGTCCTAGTATACTGTGACAGCATGGAGCAATTGCCCAAGCCAAGGAGCCAAAGTCGCATCAACGAACCAAGCATGTGTTGCACCGCTACCACCTTGTATGAGAGATCGTGGAACGAGGTGACATCTACCTTCAGAAGATCGACGGAAAGAAAACCTAGCTGACCCAATGACTAAAGCACTCAGAATCAAGGAGTTCAATGAACACAAATGGAAGATAGGTATTAGATACTATTCCGATTGGCTATAGTTCAAGTGGGAGTTGTTAGGAAATGTGTCCTATAGCCAATCGTCTAGCTTATAGATGGTTGTGATTCATTGTACATGATTTATTTGATTAATAAAAGTTATTTTGGTAGTACAACATATTTTTATCTTCCAATAGAACTCTTATATGTTGTAGTCCTTAGAATTACATTTTCGAGAAAGGAGGAATTATCGAGTAATTCTTAAATGGTTCGCGACCAAATGATTCGTTATTACCTAGGACAATAACGTAGTCAAGTATAGGTCATTGTGTGCCATATATGTTGGTTTGTCCTCTTAAATCAAGGAGTGTATGACATTAGTATGGCATGCAGGTGAGTGTAGGAGTACATTCACTGAACAGTGGCTCACCTCTGTTGAATACTCTACTGTCAAGGGTATCTCACAGAAGGGCAATGGGTCCCTTTGACCTGAGACTATCATGGTGACTTAGTAAGCAACTCACTGTACTTAGGCGCTGGACTACCTAAATTTCTAATCCAGTGATGGAAGGATGCTGGGTACAATTAAGTACTTATTAAATCAGTGATGAGTCAAGATGGAATTGTCCACTCTAAGTATTAGAGTTAATACTCGGTTTGTGTTTTAATTTTGCAAAACCTTGGCCAGGGTAATCCATGTGAGGAGTCACAGGATTGTATATGTTGAAACACACTTATATGTTTTTGGAAGTTGGCAGTTAACTCTAAATTCATCTTGAGTATTTGGACAAGGGGATGAATTATACGGTAACCATAGCCTAGGTTCTTGAATAGTGCTTTGCATATATTCGGTCTATTCGGACGTCGGGTACCATTGCTAGATGGTCACATCGATTGGTATAGGAAGTGTTCCTATGCTACCGACTTAGATTCGAACCTATGGAGTCACGCACATAGTCAGGTGACCTAGAGACAGGCTTTATCCATGATCTAAGTGGGACTTGGTCATATGGGTAATACCGAGTTTGTACTAGCAATGTCTAGCTAGCACTGGGCATTAGCGGTAGTGCTTATTCTGGGGATGAACTTGAGTTAGTTTGTAACTCAAGTGAATTTTTGGGATTTATTCAGACCCATTGTGGGATAGACTTGAACCATAGACCAATGGTTGGTTTGACGATAGAGTGGTTTAGATCTGGTTTCAAAGTGGTTTGAATCGGATATCCAATATAGCCTCTAATCATTTATTTATAAATTTTGAAATCATAAATTACATTAAATTGGAAATTAAATAAGTCCAATGCGAAGTATGGTTCGAGATCTTCGCATGGGTTCTTTCGGATTTCAATTTGGACTTCAAACGGATTTAATCTGATTATTTTTGTATTTATAAATGTTTTAAATATTTTTTTATCATTGCGGGCAGCCAACGAGACTTTAAAACTTCAAAAAATTTAAGATTCTGTCATTTCATGTAAATTATGATTCTACTCGTTTAAATTATGGTTCTGCCATTGAGATGGTGTGAATTTAAAACTTCCTATAAATTACAATTTTGCCATTCCAATAACGTGAATTTAAAATTTTAGTTAAATTATGATCTTGCCATTGAGATGATATGAATCGATAAATTTATTTTATAAAATTTTCTTTACGCGTTGACAACCCGTGAACGCCCGTAACTCATCCGCTTTCGAAGATCGGATATTATCGTTTGTATCATAAAACAAATTCAAAAGGTTGTTTTGGGTTGTTTTACGATGAGTTTATTTAAGAAACTTTTCTCAACTTTGAGAGAGAGGGTAGCAGAGAAAGAAGAGTCCAAAAATCAGAGAAGTCCAAACAGAGAGGGACTCCTCTCTTGGAGAAGAGTTTTCCATCCTTTCTCATTCCATATCCCCTGTCTCAAGGTTTTCTGGCGTGCGTGTGATATAGAGGAGCGGCGCATGCGGCTCTTGCAAGGCACGAGTAGGAACTTCTCCCTATAGATCGGATCTGCTACGTTCATCATCTACAGCTTTCGCATCGGCAGGTATTGTTTTAAACTTATTTTTACATACTCTTAAATTTCATATTTGCTAATATGCTTTAATTTATATTCAATGTGAATATTAAAATTGAATTATATGCTTTCCACCTTGAGATCATGTGCATATAAAAAGCAAGTTTTCCCTACAGATCGGTCTTCCCTACTACCCGAGATGAGGGGATCCAGCAACAAATTTGGATGCGCCAAGAATGGCATCAAGAACTAGACGTCGTTAAGCAAGCTTCACAACCCCAGTCAAAGGCAGAGCAGGGCATTCCCTTCTCTGAGGAGATTATGCAGGAGGTGATCCCTCCTCACGTTAAGCTTTCCACCATCGAGCCGTATCATAGATCCACTGATCCCGATGACCATCTGAGTAGCTTTCAATCCATTATGATGTTCCATAGAGCGTCACATGCGATCCTATGTCAAGCCTTCCCCTCTATGCTTAGGGGGTCTACTAGAACCTGGTTCAATAGCTTGAAGCCAGGTTCTATCAATTCTTTTGACGAGCTGAGTTGTCTATTCATCAGCCAGTTTATCAGTAGCTGCTGCTACCGATGGAGGTTGGATTCCCTTTCTGAGATTAAGCAACGGGAGGGAGAATCTTTGAAGAATTATCTCGACCATTTTAACACAACCATGCTAGAAGTAGACCACCTCAACCATGAGATGGCCATGTCTACCTTAGCAGACAGAGTGTTGAAGGAGGGTGACTTCTATCTAGCCCTGAAGGTCAACTATCTGAAGAGTCTCTCTGACATAATGGCCTTGGCAGACAAGTATGCCAAGATTGAGGAGTCGCGAAGATTAGCCCGGGCTAAGCAGTCAAGGAGAAAGGAGGCCAAGGGCTTGGAGAAGAGCCGATCCCTTTTCCATACAAGCCCGCCTCATCGCCAGAGAGCTCTTCCACCGCCGCCCAGAGATCATACTCGGAGCCCAGTCCAGAGGTTCAATCAATACATCCCACTCACCACACCAAGGACACCGATCTTGATGGAGATCGAGCGTCAGATCCCTTGGCGCCACCTCTTCGAGGGAATGTAGCCCAAAGAGACATGACCAAGTATTGTCGATTCCATCGGGATCATGGGCACGACACCAAAGAATGTTGGCAGCTTCAGAATAAGATTGAGCAGCTCATCCGATGGGACAGGTTGGATCGGTTCAGAAGAGCCATTGAGCCAAACAATGGAGGAGATCGCCATCCTGAGCCTTGCCAACCTCCTCCACCGAATCCTTCGGTCGTTGGCAATGTCAATATGATAGCAACGATCGGCTCCTCGTCGGCTCGATTGGGCGAAGAAGAAAATCCCCCAAAGAAGGTCTGAACTGATGAGCTTTCTTTTTTTGATGAGGACCTTCGGAAGATACAATATCTGCATGATGATGCATTGGTTGTATCCCTCAATATGAATGACTTTGATGTACATCGAATTTTTATTGATAGTGGAAGCTCTGTTAATGTCTTATACTTTGATGCCTTTATGAGGATGAAATTATGGATGAAAAACCTTCAGACTATAGACTCTACCTTAGTGGTTTCACTGGCGACGTTATTATCCCCGAGAGAGTCGTCACATTGATGGTCCGAGCAGGCGCTTGGCCCAGTATAGCCACCATTCACATGGACTTCTTGGTAACCAAGCTTCAGTCTTCCTACAATGCGATCCTCGGCAGGTCCAGACAGATGTCACTCAAGGCCATTATCTCTATCCCTCATCTCGCCATGAAGTTCCCCACCGAATGGGGAGTAGGAGTTGTCCAAGGAAATCAGGTTGTGGCTTGGTACTATTTCGTTGCTGACCTTCAATCTAGAAAGCCCGAAGTTGACGGACTGGATGCTTGAAAGGATCTTGCTGAGCAGCGAGGAGAGCCAGCCGAAGAGCTCGAGGAAGTATCACTCAATGAGGCTCGGCCGGATCGAACTATTAAGATTGGGTCACAATTGGAAGGGGAGCCTCAGTGATGCTTAATCGATTTCCTTCAAAGAAATGCAGACATCTCCGCTTGGTCTACTTCGGATATGTCAGATATTAGCCTAGACATCCTTATCCATCTCGTTAATGTGGACGAGACATTTCGGCTAGTCAAGCAGAAGAAAAGGAGCTTCACCCCTGAATGCCAGAAGGCTATTTAAGAGGAGGTTGACAAGCTCATTAAAGCCAACTTTATTCAGGAAGTGAACTATCCCGACTGGCTGGCAAATGTTGTCATGGTGAAGAAGTCGAATGATAAATGAAGAATTTGCATCGACTTTATGGACCTTAACAAGGCTTGTCCGAAGGATAGTTTTTCTCTGCCTCGGATTGACTAGCTCATGGACACTACCTCGGGCCACCAAATGCTGAGTTTTATGAATACTTATTTGGGCTATAATCAAATTTGAATGGCACCTGAGGATGAAGAAAACATTTCCTTCATAATCGATCGAGGTATTTACTATTACCGAGTTATACTTTTTGGTTTAAAAAATACATGCGCAACATACCAGAGGTTGGTTAATGAGGTTTTTAAAGAACAAATCGGTCAAAACATGGAGGCATCTCAGTACATTGATGACCTTACAGAAAGCTTTGCCACATTCCAAAGGTATCAGATGAAGCTTAATCCAACCAAATGAGCCTTCGAAGTCAACTTTAGAAAGTTTTTGGGCTTCATGGTCTCCTAACGAGGCATTGAAGCAAATTCACAAAAAATTCAAGCCCTGCAGCATATGTTGCCTCCAGGGTTGGTCAAAGAAGTGCAACATCTTACCGGAAGGGTAGCGGCTCTCAATCGCTTTATTGCTTGGTCGGCCGAGTGATGTTTGTCCTTTTTTAAGGCGCTTCAATCGGCTAAGAACTTTCAGTGGACTTTAGACTGTCAGAAATCCTTTGAAGACCTCAAAAAATACCTCGGCTCGCCACCTCTTCTGAGCAGCTCAAGATTTGAGGACAAGTTCTACCTGTATCTAGCAGTGTCGAAAAGCATCGTCGGGTCCATGCTAGTTTGGGAGAAAAATAAAGTTCAAAAGCTGATCTATTATGTCAGTAAATTGCTTCAAGATGCTGAGACAAGGTATTCTCGATTTGAGAAGGTGGTACTAGCCTTGGTAACATCCACTCGAAAGTTACTACCCTACTTTCAAGCGCATACTGTGGTGGTCTTGACTGACCAACCCATCAAATCAATAATTCATCGCCCGAAGGTGTTAGGAAGGATGACTAAATGGGGTGTTGAACTAAGCGAACATGATATTCAATATCAACCTCACCTAGCCATCAAAGCACAAATTCTGGCAAATTTTCTTCTTGAATGTACCATACCCAAGGATGGATTCGCTACAGATACCTCTGAATCGTTGAAGCCCGGAGATCTGTGGCTGCTTCATGTAGATGGATCTTCCAACAAGAATGGCTCTGGCGCCGACGTGGTCCTCACCAACTCAGAGGGAGCGGCCTTTGAGTACGGCTTTCGCTTCTCCTTCCTAATCTCTAATAATGAAGCTGAGTATGAAGCTCTACTTGCTGGACTCTGGATTGCCTTCAACTTAAAAGTAAAGAGATTGAATGCATATACTGACTCCCAACTAGTTGCCGGCCATGTGCGAGAAAAATCCGAGGCTCGAGGGCCAAACATGATTTGGTATCTTCAAAAGGTGTGCGATTTATTCCCCTATTTTTCTAAACTCGAAGTGATTCAGATTCCAAGGGCTAAAAATGCACGTGCTGACCTTTTATCTCGCTTGGCAATCACGGATTCAATGGATCTTGAGCAGAAATTCCATTTGGAAGTCCTTGAGAAACCTAGCATCGTTGACAGTGATCGTGTAATGCAGATCGAGGCCAAGCCATCTTGGATCGACCCAATTTTCAAAAATCTCAAGAAAGGATCTCTTCCGACCAATAGAAAAGAGGCAAGGAAGTTGAAAATGCAAGAATCTCATTATGTCTTACTTAATGATCAGCTATGCAAATGATCCTTCTCCATGTCGCTACTTAAGTACCCTCACCCGTCGAAGGCTGATTATGCTCTTCGGAAGGTTCATGAAGGCATCTATGGTAGTCATCTTGGCAGTCGAGCTTTGTGCCACAAGGTGTTGCACCAAGGATACTATTGGCCAACCATGCAAAAGGATTCTGATAATCTTGTTCGAACTTGTGACTCATGTCAGCGGCATGCGAACATCCAGAGGCTTCCCTCCGCTCACCTGACACCCATATTATCAGCTTGGCCCTTTGCTAAGTGGGGAATGGACATTCTTGGTCCTTTTTCTCTTGCCACGGGACAGAGGAAGTTTCTGTTCGTAGCAATCGACTATTTCACTAAGTAGGTTGAGGCTGAGGTAGTTGCTCAGATAACTGAGGCTCGGGCTAGAGATTTTGTATGGAGATCCATCATTTGTCGGTTCGGCCTTTCACACACTATTATCATTGACAATGAAAGACAATTTGACAATCCTAAGTTTTGAGAATTCTGTGAAGATCATGGCATCTGTCATCGGCTCACATTGGTCGACCACCCCCAAGCCAATGGAGAAGCCAAGGTGACCAACCGAACCTTGCTGCAAGAAATTAAAGCTCGGCTCAACAGGGCACAAGGCAGATGGGCAGAGAAGCTTCATCACGTCTTGTGGGCCTATCGAACCACTCAGAGGGTTTCCACAGGCGAGACTCCATTCAAAATGGCCTTCGGCATGGAAGCTGTTATTTCCGTAGAGATAGGGCTACCTTCGCCACGAGTGGAAAGTTATTCGGAGGAGTCGAATGACGAGCAGCTTTGAACCAATCTTGACTTTGTAGAAGAAATTAGAGAAAAGGCTCGAATCCGAATGGCGATCTATCAATAAAGAGTAGCTCGTTACCATTCCTCTAGAGTTAGGGGAAAATCCTTCTCTTCGGGTGACCTTGTACTCTGTAAAGTGTTTGTCTCCAAACCACTAGAACAAGAAAAGCTATCTCCAAATTGGAAAGGACCCTATCAAATTGCGGAGGTCATCAGGCCGAGCATCTACAGACTTCAGGATCTGGGTGAAAAATCTATTCGCTGAACATGAAATTCAGACAACCTCCGGATATATTGCCAGTAGAGTATGCTTCTACTGAACTCACTCTATTTATAATGAAATTTTATGATGATAACATTCTTGTGTTAGTTTTTCTCCTCAAAAGCTATTAACGAAAGATAGGTTACACCCAAATTTTTTGACAAAGCCTCGACAGGTCCGAGCACCCTTGGCAGGTCCAAGAGGTCTTCTCCGTACCATGGTAGTGCCAAGTAAAATATAATCTCAACAAAGCCTCGATAGGTCCGAGGGGTTTTCTCTGTACCTTGATAGCATCAAGTAAAATATAATATCAACAAAGCCTCGGTAGGTCCGAGCACCTTCGATAGGTCCGAGAGGTCTTCTTCGTACCTTGGCAGTGCCAAGTAAAATATAATCTCAACAAAGCCTCGGCAGGTTCGAAAGGTTTTCTCTGTACCTTGGCAGCGCCAAGTAAAATATAATCTCAACAAAGCCTCGACATGTCCAAGGGGTCTTCTCCGTACCTTGGCAGCGCCAAGTAAAATATAATCTCAACAAAGTCTCGGTAGGTCCAAGCACCCTCGGTAGGTCTGAGAGGTCTTCTTTGTACCTTGGCAGCGCCAAGTAAAATATAATCTCAACAAAGTCTCGGCGGGCCTGAGTACCCTCAATAGGTCCGAGAGGTTTTCTTCGTACTTTGGCAACACCAAACAAGACGTGATCAATCTCCAAGCCTTGGCAGGACCAAGTGATTCCTTCAAGCCTCAGTAGGATCGAGTGATTCCTCCAAGCCTTGGCAGGATCGAGTGATTCCTCCAAACCTCGGTAGGACCGAGTGATTTCTCCAATATTTCGGCATGGCAGAGCTACTTCTCTAAGCCTCAGCAAAGTTGAACGACTTTGTCTTGTATTCTGACAAATTTGGGCAAGTCACTTCTTAGCTCACCAAAATGAGGTAAAACCCATTTCATCCCTCGGCATGATTGAGCCATTTATTATAGTTCCATTAAACTAAGAAAAGATTCTTGAGAAACTTTGGCACGGTTGAACTCCTATTGAAAATTGGCAAGGCCGCCTAGGCCTCCCTATAATTTAAGTTGAGGTATGTGCCCTCTTCACGAAGGGCCAACATAATCCGATGCATAACGGCAGGCCTAAACCGAATCATCAAAATATTTGGCGAAGAGCTAAATCTCTAAAACACCCCCGATATGTAAGTATTGAACACGACCATCTAACTATCTTCCTTAACGAAGGGGGGCCCTAATGGCTATTTGCATACCTTAGTGAGACCGAGTCTTCACCCCACACCCTCCGATCCAATGTATACTAGTGATTCATGCATCGAAAAAAAATACGAAGACAACAATACATCGGAAAAACTGCATTTCGCAAAGCAAGAACGGAATAGCAAAAAGAGATAGACGTGCGAAAAGAAAAGGTTCTTTTATTCCAATAATTTCGTTACCAAAAAGTTATAGCCTCTTGCAAGGCATTACAAGTGCATTACAGTATAGGAAATATACAGACAACAAAAGAAAGAACAAAAGAAAATGTTCGAACAAACATGTTCGGCCAACAACCCTGTTTCCGCCTATGATTTCAAGAAATTGAAAAAGACAACTATGTTGAGTTGCGATCCCCGAAACACTGGGTAATGATATAGAGAAAAGAAGTAACTTGAAGGAACTCACTCTCGACTTTCTGGAGTATGGAATTCCTCACGATTCAGGGACATGGCCGAGCGCCACCATGAAAAATAAATAGCCTCAAGAAGAAGAGGCTTGGCAATGAAGGTTACCATGGTTGACGAAAGCCTATGAAAATCATAGCCCATCAATAATTCTATTTTCAATGGCCTTTTATGGTTCCATAGTGGGCGGACGGAGCCAAATAAGAAGTGCCTGCATGCGCTTCCCATATAACCTCTATCCCCCTTTTGCGCTTCACATATGACCTCCATGACTTTTCCCTTGTGGATGACTTACTTTCCAGCAACTTCTTCATCACCCCAAACACCGGAGCCAGGCCAAACCTTGAAAGGAAAATCTGACCTCACAGCTCTTGACTTTAGCATGAAAAAAGCCATGAAGGTTTCTTTCTTCTCACAAAGTAAGAAGACTTTCCTGAGTATGCTCAGGCAAGCTCTGCTCCCCTTTTTTTATAGACGTCAAATGGGGAGCAGCTATTAAAGAAGGGAAAAATTTTAGGACTCAGGACACGACAACTGCGCCACATTCGAGACCACGTAGAAATACCTTAATGGGACTCGGTACTCCCGAGGAATACTGAAGATATTCCCCATGCTGTAATAAAAAGGCTAAAGATTTCCTCTCGATCTCATATCAGAGGCCTTAAATGCAAAGAGTCATTCACGAATCCTAAAAATGCGGATGAACTTGAGAAACCCCCTGCGGAAAAGGATGTGATCCAATAGCAATCGAATGTTTGGCGTATACGAAAAGCAAGCTTGAATCGAAAAAGACGAGGCATTAACTATGAAATAGATGCCCTAGGAAAAATAGGATATACTTCGGCAAAGCTGAACTATCTTTTGCCTTGGCCAAAGCTAAGCTATTATTTTACTTCGGCAAAGTCAAACCATTCCTTTTACTTTGGCAAAGCTGGGTCATTCCTTTTACTTCGGCAAAGCCAAGTTATTACCCACTTCAGCGGATTTGATCGGGATGGTCTTAGCAAGACTGGGTGACCTCTTCGATTTTGACAAAGTCATCCAAGAATTTTTCGAGCTCTAATAGAGCTGGTTTACTTACTTGGCTTCATGATAAGCTAAGTTTAGGCAAGACGTAAGTAAGCTAAAAGACCGTCTGACATGCAAATACCAAAATAATGGAATATATGGAGAAGAACAAAAGATTCATTCATATCACAATACAATTTACATTACAAGAAAGGAAGAAAAAATGCGGAAAGATGAATCCCTAACTTTTAGCTTCATCTTCAGAGGTGGTTTCAGCCACACCTGGAATGCGCTGATCTAGCTGACCTCCTGATTGGGCCATCACCCCAACTGCCGAGGAAGCATCGACCCCTTCATCGCTTGGCCCCAAAGCCACATCTACCTTGGTAATTAGTTGCGAAACTCTGGCCTCCTCAGCGGCAGGTCTTGAGGCCTCTGCTTCCTAAGTAAGTTCTAGAGGAGCCTTCGTTGGGTCTCCCTCTGAGACCACTTTAAAATCAATGCCAGAAGCATCTTCATCGTCCTCACTATCATCGGATGAGGGAGTCGCTACCAATGCTTCAGTTATTGGTGATGGAAAGCAACACCTCTCATCCTCCAAGAATGAAAGATTGATGTATGAGTACTCCTGGATCACCCTCGCCCATACCTCATTTGCCCCGACTTGGTATGCCTCCTTTGAAAACTGAATTCGTCCTCGAGCAAATTCATCCAAGCTTTTTTATCTCTCAATCGCCAGAGCGATTTCATCGTCCGCCTCAGCTACCCGATGCTCAAGCTCAGAGCACTTCTTTCGACTCAAGGCTAAATCCTACGTCAGGCTTTTGCTTGATCAGCCGCCTCGGCCTTAGTCTTCTCCAGCTAGAGAAGAGAAAGTAGTAAATGAAATAAATGGTCAAGTTAGCTCTAACTATGGGGAAGAAATGGGCCGTTACGTGGAAGTGGTAAGAAGACATACCTCTTTGACATAGCGAGCAACCTCGACTTTTGCTTTCTTGGCCCTTTTCCGAGCCTTCTCCCTCTCTTTTCTATACCTACTCATGTCCTTCAAGGCATGTTCAAGGTCCATTCAGTCCCTGGAGCCATCGGATAATACTTGACATAGCTCAGCCATAAGATCGACAATTTGTTTCTGATAGGACTCGAACCGAGCCTCAAAATGAGATTTTTCCTCAGCAGCCCTACCATTAAGGAAGTCAATTTTCCTTTGGGCCTCACCTTGAAACCTCGACAATTCTAACCGAGCTTCATCAGCTACTTTCCGAGCCTCCTCAAGCTCGACTGCCTCAGCCCGAAGCCGTAACACCTCTGATCGAACATCTTCTCCTGATCTCCTGGCTTCATCAAGCTCGGCTTGCACCCTTGTCAATTCTTCTGAGTGCTGATCAGCTGAGTTTATTTTGGCATAGAGTGCCTCGACCTCGCGCGAGATCTGCCAGTTGCATTCATTGGCAGAGATCAAGCGCCTATATAGCACCCGCTGGAGGAGAATTGCCTATAATAGAGCCAAATGATTAAGTTCGAAAAAACTGCGCAAAACATCTAAGAAAGCAAAGAAAGAGAGAAAGTTCACTCGAATGCAAGAAAAGTTCATATCCCTTAAGATGTACTAGCTGGGGACTGATGAATAGTCATCCAAGTCAGTAGGCATTTTGAATCCCTCGACCGCAAAAATAACTTTTCGACGACTGTCCTCTCATTCTTCAGGATAAATGACATGTTCTTTTGCATAAAAGATATTTAAAAAAGTTATCAATCTAGGATTGCAACTCTTCAGTAGCATGACCCGAGGGATCGAGGAGGGGGCTAAGCCAACTTATCCCTTCCTCATTACCTCCCGATGTCCCCAAAGGCCCCGATTCCTCCATCCTCATCAAGGGAACTCTTTCTCCGCCAGGTGAATCTCTCCTTTCTTCTTCCTCCTCCTCTCGACGAGGGGGAGATCCTGCTGGAGGCGGGACTACACTCGCCGCAAGAGCAGCCGTCCGATCTTTGAAAAATAATTCCCTCAACCTCTGCGGACTCATAGAACCCTTCCCTTCAGGGTAATACACATCAATAGACATGAGATAAAGAAATTCTGTTACCCAAAATCATCATCCATCGGCTCAGGCGAATGACCAGGCTCCTACTCTTCCTGAGCTGCCACTTCTCTGGCTTTGTTCCTAGGTGCCTGCTCCCTAAGTTTCAGTGCCAGGATAGGGGCTAGGACCGGATCCTCCACAACATTCTTCCTTGGCGGGCTCAAAGGTTGAGACTTAATTAATTCGTGTGAATGGCTCGACAGAGCCAGTTGTAGTTTGGAAGGAGAGGAAGAAGATGGCCTCCGCTCAAGCCTAGCCATCTTTCCTCTTGCGGGAGTCGATGGCACGGTACGGTGATGCTTTATACTCTTTTTTTTTTGCTCGAATCTTCATAGTCGATTGTGAGCATTCCTCTCATCTAAGCCCCAAACTCAGACCTGATCCCTAGACATACAAATCATCGGACAGTCGGTTACATCCCTGCAAAGATATCAAAACATGAAAAAAATGATGTCACACTTACTCAAGGGGTCGACTCTGCTTAACCCAGAATTGTAAACTGCCTCTTCAGTTAGGAGAGCATAGATTGGGACCACTTTGCTGCCATAAAGAATGTTAAAGTCCTCCTTCTTCACCTTCGATAGTGTCAAACGCTGGTTCGGCTCTATGGGGAGAGGCCCCCATTGGCGATGAAAGTCGAATGCAGCATCCCATTCGACAATAAAAAACTACGACTTTCATCCTTTGACGGAGGTTGAAACCTTAGAAAGCTTCTTAAAGTTTTTCCATGGCCCTATGTAGTGCCAAGATGAATCCTTGGAGAATGTAAGACTATGGCAGGCCTGAAACAAAGAAACCGTCGCTCTTATTCTCGTAAACATGCACAGGATGATGAACCCAATAATATAACGCCAGCTATTCAGCATAATCATCATAGGACAGATGCCATAATGCTTCATTATGCCGTTTACCAGTGGATTAAGGAAAAAATGGAGACCCACCTTGAAGCTTTCCTCATAGAAAAAGACCTCTGACTCCAATTGATCAGGTACCCTCTGTTCAGGACCGGGAACCTGCATCCGAATGTCACTAATGAACCAGTAATCTTAACGAATCCTCTCCAGATCTGTGGGGGTCATCGTTGAAGCAGAGTCAATGGGACGCTCCTTATCTCTAAGATCAATGAAAGAAGCGCTAGCCATGTTTGGTCCTGGGTAGAAGATGTTCTATCTATTGAAGAGAAAGAGGATAGAGAGAAAACATAGCAGAAGGTAACACTGCTCAACTCTTTTTAAACCATTTCGGCGAGGCGAGAATCCCTATGCATCGCCAAACCTTGAGCCCGCCACGTTCCATTCCACCCATGGTCGACAGCAGAAGGAGAGAGGTTTTCTTCTCGTGCGCCGAGAAGAAATGATGAAGCGGCGACCTGACATATATAAGGGCCTCATAGCATGTCTTTGCCTGTTTGAATTCCTCCAATTAGATAATGCCGCCTGGAATTCTACTCCCTATGCCCGAGCCTACGCTTCGGGCTAGGGAGTGGGGGGCATGTGATGAGAAGCAAAATCACCATTACATTAATATTCGTACACGTGCCAAAAAGGTTAGGATCACTTTCGATTTGCGCGTGTCATCCACTGTATTCAAAAAAAGTTAAAATATCTCTATCTTGGCAGGACCGAGCATCTCTCCATCCTGACAGAGCCAAGCCACCTCCTCATCTCAGTAGGGCTGAACCATTCTCATACCTTGGCATCGTCTCGGCAGGACCGAACCATTCTTATGCCTCGGCCTCATCTCGGCCACGTCGAACCATTCTCATGCTTCGGCCTCGTCTCGGCCAGATCGAACAATTCTCATGCCTCGGCGGGCCCAGAGTAGCTAAAAGCCAAATATGAACCTCCGGCCACGTCAGCTCTCATCGCTCTAAAAGAAAAATCGAGCCTGGCACAATATGTTGCCTATAAATAACTAGATAACAAAATAATCGAATCTCAAAGCTCCAAATCAGCCTCTTCAGCCGTCGATCCTCATAACAAACAGGATTCGAATCTCGCCAACCTTGTAACAAACTTAATTCGAATCATATTCCTATCATTCTGGTCCTCCATTTCCCAAGACACGTTCAAAGAATTAGTCGAACAAACCATTAATATTCAGATAGTTTATAAATACCTTCCCCCAAAATCCTTTGAGGTACACTCACTCTTTTACTGAAAAAACTCCATGGAAGCTCAAGCAGAGCTCCCCGACTCCTCGAGAGACCATTCCTGAGGGACTCTTATATGAGAGCCTTCTCCTCATATCTGCTTGCTGTGAATCTTCACTGACTTGGGCATCGGAGGGTCTTCCACAGAGGGCCACCCCCAATGCTCTCTGCTCGAGGACTGTTTTGCAGGTCCACCCAGGCGAGGGGCAAGTGTCCAGTTCTGGAGTTGGGCCACGCCCGAGTTGGAGAACGAATTTCTACGGCAACATATATATATATATATATATATATATGGATGGAAGAATAGTTGGATCAAGTTACATTTGGTACAACCTTAATAAAGTTATTATTTTTTTTTAATTAGACAGCAAGAGTTCTACATCTATAATGCGAGTTGATTGATGTAATATGCTACATTTAAATTGCTTTCAATCTAAAAATTCATGTAACTTACATATTGCTAGCATATGCATCAAGTGGAAAAAATGGATATATAAAAGTAATTTAAAATAACAAATTATATTAAATGGCTTGAATCATTGGTGCAGAACTTCTATTGTCCATTTTAAAAAATATGCAACAATGTTAGAGTTACATTAGGTGGAACTTCAATTTGATTTTATATGATTTATGTGATTTGGATATCCATATCTTATGTATGAACTTGGTTCCACTCGAATAGATATGTGCATATACCATATCTGGTTTGACATAGTCAAAATTAGAATGGAATGGTAATTCTAATTTTGGTTCCATTTTATTATTTAGTTACCTAAAATAAAATCAAATAAGAATTGCCATTCCTTGGATTGAGAATTTCTTTACTAAGAGAAATAGATATTCTATTACATCCACTTGGGATCACAATTCCATTCCATTACATATTTTTATTATTCCAATTTTACCCTTATATTATGCTTAGAGGAGCATATTGCTCCTAATATTAAATTTAATATAATTTATATCCTATCATCATCAAAAAATTTAATATAACAACTTTCATTATAATATTATAATGGCTATATTAAATTTAAATATTATAATATAATAATAGTTATAAAAAATATTAAAAAATTATAACATTATAATATTATAGTAGTAAATATTATAATATGAAAGTTGATATATTTTAATGTTATAAAATTAAATTTAATGTTATATTCATCATCATTAAGAAATTTAATGTACTAACTTTCATTATAATATTAGAAAAATATATCAAATTTTAGTATTATAATATTATAATAGTTATAACAATATTAAAATTGTTGAATATTAGAATATTATATTTAATTCCATAATTTTAATATTAATGTTATTATAATATTATAATATTGAAGTTATTATATTTTAATGTTATAATATCAATTTTAATTTTATAGTATTATAAAAAAATAATATTATAATAGAACTTGTCATATTAATATAAATATGGCACAAGTTATACCAACATTGCATAAGTTATTTTAAATTTACAATTCATTGATATTAGGACTTTCATTTTATATCATAAAATTTAAAAAATGGCCTTTTTTTGTTCATGAATCCAATGGCCTTTTTTCATCTCTCTTTCTTTAGAAAATCTCAAAATAAATTTTAAATAAAATTATTAAATCTACCATATATGCTAAGACTAGAAAAAATAATGTGCATAAGGTTATTCTTTCTCATATAACATTATCATTTTTTTACTCGAATATCTTACAAATTTCAATATCTATATATTAAAATGGTTAAAACAAGTTCATTGATATAGATATACATGCAATAATAGTGTTTAGGGAAACTTAGTCTAAAAATGCTATTACTAACAATTATAGACTACTTAAATATTTAGTAATTCATGATGAAAATATGATGAGGGAGGGAATCAGGGGTAGAATGATTTAATGCTATAACTATATTTAGTGGTGGGTACCAGTAGTTGCTATAGATATGGTAGGGCATCCTTTTAAAAGTACATGAATAGATGCATCAAAATAAGAGAATTGATTATAATTATCACTACAAGAAAATTCAGCTTTAGCGATGACAAATTGCGTTACTAAATGCGACGCATTAGCGATGCAATTTGGGCATCGCTGTCAACCTTGTCGCAACCTGCAATTTATCGCAATTGCATCGCTAAATAGCGACGCCTAGCGACATCAAAAATTGCATCGCTAAATTGCGACTAAATTGCAGTCATTGCAATTTAGCAACGCATTAGTGACGCAAAGTTGCATCGCACTTTTGCGACTAATTGCATCACAAAATTACGACAATATATTGCATCGCAATTTTACGATGCCAAGTTGACAAAATATTGCGTTGCAATTTTGCAACGCAAGGCTTGGAGTCGCAAAATTGTGACGCCTGTTAGAAAATAATTGCGATGAAAAACTTTCATCGCAATATTAAATTTTTTAATAAAATTTTAAATATTATAAATTAAACCTGCTAATATAATTTTATTGCATTTAAATATTGATCTAAACATTCATCACTAAATTTTTAAAAATATATAAAAATTTAATATATTAATATTTTAAAGTTTTTATATACAAACATAAGAAGTAAAGAAAAAATACACAAGAATCTACACTATCATGATCACGTAAAGGCTGTGGAGGCTGGAATGAACCCTGCGACATGAGACGAATCAAATCCTACATTTGATGCATCTACTGTCTCATGCATGCAAGCTCCTATTGAAGGCCTTCCATGCGCTGGTCGAGTTCCTGCTGATACTCCTGCTTAAGCTCTCCTGTGCACTGCTCAAACTCCTACAGAACCTCCTCCATAATAGATCTCAAATGTCGTCTAAATGCTCGGCAGGAATATTGCCAAATAGTACGAACTGAAGCCCTGATGAAAAAAATATTTAGAAGCTTTAATGCCCAGACCATAGACCCTACGGTCTTGCAGCTGGGCACCAACAGCTTCCAAAAATACACATTGACTCTCCTATGGTGAGAGTTTGATGGATAACCCCTTATTAGTGGAGTCGACCTGCGATGCTTAGGACTGAAGCTCCTCGACTCGTGCCTTTGAATTATAAAATCAATGATAAATGAATCAATATATGAATATGAATAAAATTTTAGAAATTAAACAGATACAATATAAAGCTAATTTCTTACTGCAACCTTCTGTGATCGTGAATCAACCCAGAAACCGTCCTTCCTGGTGTGTGTCGCCCTGAATAGACGAAACTCACTAGGATCTCTGCCCTCCTTCTAAGACTACAAAAGCAGAAGAATGATATAAATGTAAGTATTTGTAAATGATTAAATTAGTAATTAAATTATTTATGTTTTCTTACCATATAATGTCTATGCTCTTGAATCGAAATGGACCCCGCAGTGTGGCAGAAGAGACCCGTGCTATGACCACCCTTCTCATATCAACGGTTCGTGCTGGCTGATGCAGACCTCCTGCGCCAAGTCTCAGACTGCCACACATGCTGCCAATTGTGCCAAATACCCTTCGGCATATGCACAGAACGCTCACCCAATCTTCTTTAACGATGAAGCATGTTGAAGTATCGGCGTGTCGTAAGAGCATCCCATGCTGCCCTAATGGCATCATGGATGGCAGGGTCCTACATATACTTTTTCTGCATTAAAATAAACATTTAGTTTCAGAATATATTAAGATTAAAAAATTTTATATCAGTGATAAATTGTATTTAATAAGTTTACCTAACTCTGAAAAATAAAACTTTCTTGTGGCTGCAGATACATGGTGCCAATCATAGCCACTGGGATCAGCACGCCTCTGAAATATGGAGTTGATCCAGCTCGATACAGTATGCTGCTCAATAAAGCTTTAAAAAAATGCATGTTTATAAGTAATTGACTTAAAAACATAAACATATTATTTACAATTAGTATACACTTACAGCCCATCAGCATCCAGTCCAAGTACGATGCGATCGGCGTAGAAAGAACTCTCAGAGGTCTATGCCGATCAGCTATCACCACCGATGGCTGGAGAGATCAGAGGCTATGTGATGTCTGAAGATCTGAACTCTCCATCTCCAATGCTTATGGGATCTGATGCGGTAGGGCTACGTCCCTGCTCACTCCATCTGTTGACGGTAGATCTACCTCGGCCCGTCATACTGAAAATACTAAAAATTTATATAATATAATTATGAATAATATTGAATATATAAAAATTTAACACTTATAAAAATAAATTGAAATTGAATAAACCTCTATGTTTAATCAGTGTCATTTGTTTCGTGAAATGTTGGTTCAACATCCAATGCTGTATCGGACTGTGATTCAGTTTCGTTTCATTATCATCGGGAGGAAACCGAACATTTGCATTATCAATTTCTTGGACATCACCATTTGGATCTCTAAGTGATGTTTCAGAAGCCCTTGTATCGTCCTCAATTGCATGCATTTCCATCTCATTCTCTGGAAATGCAGGACACTCAGTTGATTGACTTGATAAACTCTCATCTAATATGATTGTTAAACGTGGGACGATTTTAGAAATAACCCACCAATCTCGCTTGTCGTTGCGCAAACTTGGATATCTGTAGTAAAATACTTGCTGAGCTTAGGATGCAAGGATGAATGGTTTATATTTCTGCAATCTTCGTCGATGGTTTACTTCAACTAGATTGTAGTCTTTATGAACCCTTTTACCCATAGGAACTGTCGGATCAAACCAATCGCAACAAAACAATATGGTTCATTTCATAGGCTAGGATATTCAACTTCAACCATCTCTACTAACTTTCTGTAATAATCATGCATATTTGCTCTAACACTTTCTCTTTAATACACACGCCCCAGTTCTGCGTGCTAGTCATTCAATATGAAATTTATACCCATTAACAAAACAGCCAGTAGAGGTTGTTATGGTTCAATGGCCATTGCGATAGACATTTAATAAAATATTATCGGTTATAAACCATGAACCGTTTACCTATAAATTAATAAGTTATTCACAACCAATTCAAAAAAAAAAGCCATTATTGAAATTGATTGAGTGACATTACTCATAAATTCATAAAACCACTCGTTTCTAATTTATGCCCAATGGCAATTTGACTGATGTTGAGATTCTATCATAATACATACTTACGGGATGATAACAATTAAAACTTTTGTTAGCAATTAAATAATATGGTATATTACAATTTAAAGTATAAGTTCTAATTAAGCATTGAAGTATATACTTACTCAATGTATGGATCAACTTCTCTACAGTTCATTAGGATGTAATAATATGCTGCATTATACTCCACATCGCTCAAATCTCTTGACTTCTGCCTCTAAATGAACGGCCGATACTTTTAAAAACTGATATTACCGTCATTAGGTTCTTTAAAAAGTAATTGCTATAGATATGGTAGGGCATCCTTTTAAAAGTACATGAATGGATGGGTCAAAATAAGAGAATTGATTATAATTATATTTGTCTTGTGTTGTAACCACAATCATAATCTTATATAAGAATAGATAGTGTCATTAATATACATACTTACATATACACACACATATATAAAATATTATAATATTTTTACTTTGAGATATTTGGGCTACATAGATAATATTGCTCAACCAAATCTAAAGAGAAAAATATTTGAATGGTAAAAGAATAATAATAAATAGACAATAGCATTGTAGTTACTAAAAGATAATTATATATATAATATTATAATCACTATTTATACATGTATTTTTGGATTTAGATGATTACCATTTGTGTACATTTTTTTGGTTGATCTTCAGGTTTTCATCTTCGACATTTCATATTTTGGTACATTAATTTTTAGATGTTTTCTCGGATGATTACTATTTAATGTATACATCATTATTTCAAATAATCTATAGCTTTTACGTTCATCTTCTATATTTAATATTTTAATGCATGTATTTTGAGCATAGGTATTATTCTTCGGAGAACAGGGTCCGCACGGCCGGTATTGCACGGCCTAGCAATAGCAATGCTAACCCAAGGCCAACACAGCACGGTCATGCGTGGCACATAAAGGCAACATAGAATGTGGCACAAGAGTGGCACTGCATTGTTAGTCCGGGGCCACCATGTCAAAGCAACGACACAGCCTCTACCATACAATGCCAACAAACTAAAAATTAAAAGGGGATCAGTGTGTGCTATAGGGCTGGCACTGCATGATGACTAGCCAAGAGCCCGACGTAGAACGGTCATGTGTGGTGGTGTTGTGTGGCATGGCATATTTTCAGAAATATGTGCCATGCGATGTTGGTTTTATTGCATGTGTATGCTCATATTTGTTATTTGGAATTGTTTATGTCACATATATGCTTAATTAAAATTTTCTGGGTCAGATGATACTTTTTGTTCTTGTCAAATCCTTTACAGAAATGTGATATTTTGATGGCAGATATTTCCTCCATATGGTCGTGTTGGAGATATCTACATTACGAGAAACGATAGGAAGCATAACGCACTTAGGTTACCTTCCTTGTTGCCGTAAAACGCTCCCAGCCTTGTTTCTATGGCTTCAAGTTTCAACCAGCATTCAAAACTTAACTCAGGATTAAGCCGTTTCAGTCTGAGATGATTCAGAACCTGTATACTCTTGTAGCTGCAGCCATGATTGACTCATGAACTCAGTCGCTCGCTTGAATTTCTAGAGGCAGTCGTATAAAGACCTTCAGGAAATCCTCAGCCGTACAATCTCAATGCGAAGCTAGCCACAATGTTCGGCCTGCTAGGCGATGGCCATTGTGAAGAATGGAAATCATCTGTTTCAGTGACGAAAACTCATCACTGCAACTGCCAATTTATTTTAAATAAAAATTTTAATACATAAATCATCAGTTTAATCGATGATTTTCATACCCTGCCACCGTGTGCAATGACGTGGCAAAAAAATAAAACCTATTTTTATAAATTATTTCAAAAGCATCGTATCCCAATAGATTGTCTCCAATTGCACTTTGCATCACGCGTTGGCAACGACCCGCTAGGTCGACGCTTCTCCCACTCCTACCCTTGAGTCTAGTTATAGTCAATAGTCGTCAACATGTGAGAAAATTAAAAAGTGACTACCGCGTGAGGTTTGGAGCTAGCATGTCAGGTCGCACAAGATTGAGAAAGTGCAGCCACACTCTGGTAAGCATTGCGTCAACAGTGTAATCAATCATTTCCAAAGAAATTGGGAAGGAAAAAGAAATTACATACAAATCCAATTTCTAAGTTCCTACGTACTTAACATGTAATAATTTACTGATGAATGGCATAAATAACGACTATCCTTTTTGGTCCCAGTAAAACAGCCTTCGGAGACGGGTTCTATTTCCTCCAAAACTTTGGGAATATCAAAAATGTTATAACTTATGTTGAGACTCTCAAAACTATAATTTTCTTTTAAGTTTTACAAGGCCTCAAATAATGAGACAAGATGTAATAGTCGCAATCATCCCCTGAATTTGAGTGGATATGAAGGCAGCTTCGCAAGTTTCCTCTGGCACTAAGTACTACAAAAAGATGCCACATGCCAACTTCCTGCAGTATAAATTATCAGAAAAACAGAATAAATGAAAAAAAAAAAAAAAAAAAAAACTATTGCGGTCCTGCCAATCATCAGCACTCAATACGGACTGCACCACTCTCTGACGATATAAACTTGGGCTTCCTGATCACCTGCTCCAAGCACTGGATGACATCCCCAATCTGGAAATCATCGCAGTCCTGAATTACAAGTCCACAGTCACTACCCGTCCCAACAGTCTCTACATCCTGCTTCTCCCGTTTTAATGACGCACATGAACCCTCAAACACCACCTCTCCACTCCTCAACAATCTCATGGTTGAGGACTTGGTGAAGCGACCATCAATAACCCGACACCCAGCAATTTTCACATCTGGTCCTTTTGATTTGCTCCGCCCTTTGAGCTCGAAGATGCTCAGAACCTCAGCCTCTCCGGCAACCTTTGTCTCAGATGTCCCTGGTGCCTTCTCCACAATTAGCTTGCCAATTTCCTCCAGGAGGCGGTATATAACCCTATGCTGAAAGATCTAGAAAGATGATAAAATTTGCATCAGTTCATATTCACCCATTTCAGTTTTTATATACAGGTACTTCCATGCAACAGCTGCCATTTGCCAATATAAGCGTGTTCAGATACTGGACTCACATTCTGATTTCAGATTGCAAATTTTCCATTCACAAAGACAACTTTGTCATTTATTGCAAGCAGAGTAGGAACCAAATCAAGAGGGCATTTAAAAAAAAAAAAAGGTTACCGTTGTCCTTGTTCTCTCCATATCTATTCTCTCTCTGCCTTTCTCTTTCTTTTTTTGTTGAAGCACGGTATGTAAGCCTCTTACCTATGTTTTTCTATGTTTCTTTAATTGGACAATGTTAGTTCCAGTTAGTTGGCATATCAGGTATCTTAAGTAAGGCAATGCACTCATTTGGTGTCACATCAACTAGCAATAGAATGTGAGTATATTATGGCACAAATTGCCATATTTCCTTCTAAAACAAAATGTTCATATCTACATGTCACAATAAATCAATTAAAGTTACAACAAAACTGAAAAACATTTTAAATTTATTTTAGCAACCAACCATGTCCATCTTAGCCTGAGTTAGCACCTGGCAAAGTATGACACTTGTGGCATACTGTAGTATCATTGTCAATTATTTATAAAGAAAGAAATATTGAG
Organism: Calamus simplicifolius; assembly: GCA_900491605.1. Lineage (NCBI taxonomy): Eukaryota > Viridiplantae > Streptophyta > Magnoliopsida > Arecales > Arecaceae > Calamus > Calamus simplicifolius. Next base: position 331,965 of record UESW01004330.1, read on the forward strand.
GATGATATTATCTATAGGATTGAAGCAGATTGGACGAGATGGAGAAGTGTAACTGGAATATTATATGATCATATAGTATCTACCAAGTTGAAGGAAAAAAATTTACAGGATAGCCATAACTCCAACTATGCTTTATGGTGTGGAATGTTAAGCTGTTAGAAAAGTACATATACATAAGATGAACATGACAAATAAAATATTGAGATTAATGCATGGTAATATAAGAAATAATAGAATAAGAAATGAAATCATTCATAAAAAGATAAAGTCAGCACTAATCGAGGACAAATTAATGAAAGGATGACTTATATGTGTTTGGATAGATGCAATGTAGACCTAGATATGCACATGTAAAAAGGAGTGATCTGATACATGTATAACAAAAAAGAGGTAGAGATAAACCAAAAATTATATGAAAGAAAGTGGAAAAAAAAAATTTAAAATCTTTACATCTTACAAAAAAAAATATGGCTCAAACCAAGCTGAATGAGAAAAAAATTCATGTAGCTAATTCCAAATAGTTTCAAATTAAGGCTTTGTTGTTGTTATTATATAGGCATGACATATTAAATGCAAGCAGAGTTACCCAAACATTTCAAAATTTGGATGCATCCAGACACTCGGACACTCCATGACATTCCTTGAAACTAGGTCAATAAAACAAGATATCATCACAATTGCATATCAAGTTTTAGCTTTCACACCTAGAATTTAAAGTCTGTCAACTTTTAGGGGGCGATTGGTAGCATGTAATCTATCCACATTATCGATAATTTAAATGGAGCCCATCAGATAACTATGTTTGGTATATTTTTGAATGACAATCTATCTTATAGTGGTAATCTGGACCATATTACCTAAGGAATGGTTATCTACATTACTAGAGATGTAATCTGATAAATTACTTTTTGATAAAATTGCCCCTTTTTCTTTTGATCACTCTCTACTCGCATCTTTTACCGACCTCACTGGAACCTTCATGTCAAAGGTCGCGGAGTTGGACCGCGGATCTCAATCGCCAATAGCCCTATGGCACGTTGCGAAACTTCTTTCGATCGATGGCCTCCAGCATCTTCACCGGTCGCTTTGAATATCATTTATAAATACAAATTTTTTAAAATATTATCATTTATAAATATAATTTTTTAAACCAATATATAATAATATAAATTTTTAATAAATTTAATTTAGAGATATTTTGGGAATTTGATGTTATATGACTGATAATTTGTTTATCATACTAAACATGGTAATCAATATTACTGTTGCATTACCTGTGTATACCAAATACAGTAATCAACATTACTGATAATCTATCAAGTGGTAATCTATCTTGTAGGTAATCTATATATCATTCAGATTGCTGGCGATGCACCAAATGCAACCTTAGTAAAATTGCTACCAATTTTATCAAATTAGAAAATATTCATCAAACAAATTGTATATTATAGGCATAAAGCTGCGTATATTTATAGATTTACCATTATAAAGTGGAGTTCTGAATTTACTAAACTGGTGTATCTTTGTAAAAATGAAGCTCTCTTAGTTAACTTCCTTAGAAAATTATTCCACATTCAGTGAAAGAGGCATGCAAATTTTATTGTCCATAAATTAATCACCATAAATTGTTATTGTAGTTCATATGCCACGATGAATTACACCTTCCATGATTCCAACCATGGTTTCAAATCCCGACAAGATGTCCTATAAGAAGCCAAGACAGTACCGCCTCATCATCGTCCCAGCATTTTGATTGGCACCTCCTTTGTCATCCTCCATTCCAAGTGTTGTGATGGGATAAAACAGTAGCATATCCCATTACATGAAAAAATTAGGATGATCCTGTCCCATGGGATTTAAAACCTTGATTCTAACTATACCTACTCCTGCTTTTAAATGTAACTCTAGATTATACTCACTACAAATTACCAACCGATAAAAGCAGCAAGAAGAAAAAGGTTAATACTAGAGCAGCATAACAATACCTTTATGTTGGCTTGATCTGCTGCCAGACTAAAGGCACTTGACAGGTTGCGAATGTTAAAACCAACTATGCATGCAGCACAAGCTTGAGCTAAATCAACATCAGATTGAGACACGGGCCCAACACCAACATGAACAATATTTACAAAAACCTGGTAACAAGATTTAAATTAGGCATGTCAGTTCTACTAAAACAGGAAAATTCTGATGCCACTTTTCATTATTAGAATTATCAGTGTCTACGAGTAATAACAACTATTTTTAACATGCACAAAGACAAATGAAAAGGTGCACTAGTTTTAAAATAGAAGATTAAAAGGAAGAGAAGATTGCAGCAAAAATTAGTAAGAAAAATATATTACTCTGGAAGAGATAAAAGTTTTATCTGGTCTAGTACAGTAGTGTCAAATTATATAATTTGTAAGTAACCAAATAACTACTTTTTCACCAACCACATGCATCCATTTAACTCAATAGAGAAATAATCCCCACAAGTGGCATGTCATTTCTCAAGAAAGAGTAGCAACATAAAATGTTGAACAACTTGAAATTAAAGAACCCTCTTGTGCGGCAGAATCAAATTTTGACTTCATTAATCACTGGTAGGTATTTCATAGGAACAATCATTACTCCAGACAACTTAAAAATAAGATGAGTTTCACTATTATTACATACCTGTGGACTATTTAGACTCCTCAATGCATCTGTAACTGCTTGAACAGTACCTTGCACATCAGCCTTCACTATAATAGGCAATTCAACTCTCCGAGGTACCTCTTCTAAAGTATCTGTTATGTCCATCCTTTCTTCACTAACCTTCCAAAGCCTATCTTTCTCTAGTTTCTTTTTCCTCCCATTACTTAACATCCTTGCTCTCTCCTCTGTATCCACGACGACATCATCTCCAGCCATCGGAAGACCCTTTAGTCCTTCAATCTCAACTGGCATTGCAGGTCTTGCTGAATCGGTCACCTTGGCCATCATATCCCTGATGGCCCTTATTCTCCCCCACTCTGCTCCCACAACAATATATTGTCCACAAACCAAGGTTCCAGACTTCACTATTGCAGTAGCTAAAGGTCCCCTACCCCTGTCAAGCCTGGCTTCAACCACATAAGCTTGGGCAGGCCCATCTGTTCTAGCCTTCAGGTCCATCATCTCAGCCTGAAGGAGCAAAGCCTCCTCCAATTTATCCAATCCAGTTTTTGCTGTAGCAGAGATTTCAACAACCTGTACATCACCACCTAAATCCTCCAACAGTAATCCCTCAGAACCAAGTTGAATTCTCACCCTTTCTGGATCAGCTGCTGGCTTATCACATTTGTTTATAGCTACCACAATAGGAACATTAGCTGCCTTTGCATGCAACATAGCTTCCAGTGTTTGTGGCATCACACCATCATCTGCTGCTACCACAAGAACAACAATATCTGTAATTGCAGCACCTCTGGCACGCATAGCACTAAATGCAGCATGCCCTGGTGTGTCAAGGAATGTGATTGAGGCTCCTGACGGCATGTCAACAACAAAGGCACCCAAGTGCTGGGTAATTCCACCAGCCTCCCTGGCTGCAACTGCTGTTTGCCGCAAGGCATCTAAAAGAGAGGTTTTGCCATGATCCACATGGCCCATGACTGTCACAACAGCTGGCCGTGGATGAAGCACTGCACCCTCATCAGAGTGTAGCCTTCTAATATTAACCCCTACTTCCTGCAACAAAAGATGTGAAATAGAAGGTTTATAAAAGGACACATTGAAAATCAAAGGGTGTATGTATTTCAATTCTATGGTGCCAGGCCACAGATCAAAGACATTAAAATCAATGGATGTAAACAAGGTTTGCAAGTTGGTATGGTATTGATAAGGTCGGAATGTGGTTGATTCAACCTGCCAACACTCAACATGCCACAATGCCAAGTACCATTACTGTGAATCTTGGGTGTAAATATTTCAATTCTCTGGTCACAGGACATTAGTGGTGAAAGTGGAATGTATAATTTTTTTGAATTAGGGATGGTAATTTTTCTTGTTTTCTCCGATCTCAATCCCCATAGGAATCTGCTCCGAATAGGGAGGGATGGGGTGGGGACAGCAAGTCTCTGATCCTCATCCCATGGGATTCCCATATATGTTATATTACTTAAATACTCTTTTGTTATTTTAGTGTTACAAATATAACCTCATTTTAGTACTATGGTTTAATTTAATTTATATGAATTAGCTCATGAAATTTATAATGATGATAAATTTATTTGAATCTATTATTTGTAATATGAAACTTAATACTTTATTTTTATTTCTGAAATATAATGAGTAAGAAATAAAAATAAAAAGATAAATATTTTAATGTCAAAAATGGGTTGGTGAGGATGGGGTCTCTGCATAGATGAGGACTTTCATGATGATGGGGCTAAAACAGCAGCGAGGATGGGGTTGGGAGTGGCTTGTTGTTCCTGCCCAACCGCGTTGCCATTCCTAGTTTGGATCCCCTTTTGTATTTGAATCTATTTGGATATAGATACAAATTTAAGCATTTAACTAATATCCATATCCATCAAAGAGAAACAAGTATGGATATGGCTAAACAATTATCTAATCCTTATCTGAATATATAGTTTTGCTTGCAATCCCATTTAGTCTTATATAGGTCTCATGAACCTTTTAAGAAAATAAATGCACATATTAATATGATATTGGCTTAATTTACTTTTTACTTAGTGATATCATTGATTTGGTCATCATAAAGTTTAACCATCAAACTTATATCCACACTTTCAATATATGATTTGTATCCACATCCAATTTTGTTTGGCAAATATGGATGTGTGACCATTCATGCTTGGTTTCAGGTACAATAAAGTGAGCTAAGGTTTGTAACATGAAAAAAAGCATTTCTGACACTAAAAGAAGAATTATGGAGCCCATAAAGATATCAAATGAAAAATTATGAGAGCAAACTACAAAGATTGCTCATACTACAGGAGTAATGATTAAGTGAATGAGTAAATATTCTGTCACAGGAGTAATGATTAAGTGAATAAGCAAATATTCTATGTCACAAACGCACCACAAGAAAAAGCATTTATCAAATTGGTTAAATAGATGGTAAGGTTCCACAAATGGTAGATGATATGTTGAAATAAATAAGAAAACGTCTACCATTGCAACCAGCTCAGCAATGTCAATGCCAAGGGGGTCAAACTCCGATTCAACTTTTTCCCCAACATTTGTAAGTATTTCCTGCAGCACACCAATTTTCACACCTGTTCTCTTAGCAAGCTCAAGGATTGTCATTCCTTCAAAAATGTCAATGGTTTTATCTGGAGTGGATTTCACAATCAATTTTTGTTTCAGAGGTACAAATGGTGCTTCTACAGGTGCCTGGGTCCTATTTTCTCTTTTCACACGTTTCTCCTTCCGGGGAGCTTTTAAACCAGGTGCTTCTTCCTCTTTCCTTCTCCATGCCAACAGATCAAGACTTTGATGAAATTTCCTAAGCAAATAAACATGTTGTTACCACATAGTAGATAAGAAAAATAAAAGGATGGAGAACAAAAGAAACCGGTAGCAGGTACACCAACTAAAGGATCAGCTTACATGACTACTGATTGATATTGCACAAGAAAGGCGAGTAATCTGAACTGAACACAGAACAGTGCACAAGAAAAAGGTGCTCTAAGGATCACTTTGCTTATATTATTTTATGATTTTCTGTAAGTGATATTCTGGTCCCTCTATAGTTAACCTTGCAGCTATCCTAAAATTTCTCTAAAATAGTTCTTGCAAGCTTCAACACTCTAGAAGATATGTCTCGTAAGTTGGAGAAGCAAGGACAGAATAGCCATAAACAAACAGAGCAAGATATCTCTGAAGCTTCTAACAGCGAGATTGGACATTTGAAAAATGAATATGCAAACCTAACAAATCGTAAGATATGTCTGTAGAATTGACCTCAAAAATTCATAGATGCAATCAAAACTCATAGATATACCATTTATGATACCTTCCATATTATATTTCATCATGACAGAAGTACTTAATAAATTTCAGCTTCAATATATACAGAACCAAGGATATAATGATGACTTCAAGTAGAAAACCTGAGTGGGAAAAATGTCCTACAGACTGAAAACTACCAATACAAAGCAAATCATTTTGATTATTTGGTTTCTGTCGGGCATTTTATCCTGTGTTGGCCTGTTTGTATTGAAATTGACATATATGAGAGAAAATGATAGAGAATTCCACCAAACACACAAGCACAAGGTGAGACCAATACAGTCCAATGCAGTATGAACCAAATAATAAAATTTAGAGACCACATCCCCTCCTTAGGCAACATGTCTGAACAACATCTAAACCAAAAGGCTGGACTTCCTCCCTTTTGCTACAGGAATTTTTAACAGATCCAGACATCCTCGTTAGCTTCATTCATTTACAACAAACACCAAAACCATCGGCTACAGCAAAAACCATAGTTTACTTTCTTTTCGACAGATCAAAATCTCCCACCACAAACTCCAAAAAAGCAGTTGTTGGTAGATTTTCTCTGCAAAAGAACCACAATAATGGATTCTCCAGAGCTTCAGATGAGTAATATTATCTGTCTTTTTTCCCCTAAGTAGACCAGCTTGTTTGGCGTCAGGGTTAGTCTTCAACCCTTATGCAACCACCCAAATTGCAACACCATGTAGATTCTTGTCTTGCTCTATGCAGCCCAGTCATCAATGACTAGACCCATATCATTGTTCTAAAAGATAAAAACAGGTCAAGGTGGCCATCATGGCAGCTTTAGGCGAGAACTGCCAATGCTATGGCCTCTGGCTGCCTGGCATGGCATCCTATCTCATGGCAAGAACTCTGATGGACCTTAGATCAGCATAGTGGATCCAGGGTGGGTACCAAAAGAACACAGCAGATTAGACCAGTTTCCAAGTGTCTCTAACGAATAACACATATGATGACAAAGCATCTTGACTTCCCCTCACTCACACCACATACTTAACCCTTGGTTGTAGCATATTGATTTTGTAAGTAATGATATAATGCTGTGAGTTGTGACTATAGAAAACTCCTTAGTTCAGTGTGGTTGTTATAGTGTGATATGAACAACAATTGATTATTACCACTAATTGAATCTTAAATTACATACATAAATTTATGTGAAACAATGTCCACAGGATGTTTGGCAAAGTAAAATATTAATTTCTTTAGCTCGAGAGACATGAAAAAACAATCACACAATGAAAGCATCATCAATCTTCAAAGAGTTTCTACTAAACATGCTCTCATGGCAACTTATTAACATGACGTGACACACCCAAAGTGTTGATAATGGAGTCTGCTTCATAATTGAGAAAAGTTGATAGCATAATATGGTCATCATCCACAATTGGCAACCGCACAAACAAAATTTCAGAATTTTATCCTTAGCTATGGCAAATCAGTCTTAGTTTTCCCTTGATTCTCCCAAGTGAATGACAAATTCTACCATAACATTTTTATGTATATTAGGTATGTAGCACCATGTAGACATTTCATACCATCATAGATACAGCTAAGTATGTAGTACTCAGTAAAAGATACTTTCATTAGTTATGGTAGTATTGTTAGTTCACCAGCACCAACTACACTATGTATGTCATAACGAAAATTTTCTTTAAAAATGTTCATGGGCAGGATGAAACTAACTGTCAGCTTCAAAAAATATATTTAGCTTACATGTTAAGAAAATGAGCCCTATGAACATGAATTCATGTTATGAAAATGATAAAGATTTTTATAATAATTATGTTTAAAGGCCAAACAACAACAACAAAGCCTTAATCCCAAGCTAGTTGAGGTCGGCTACATGAATCCTTTTTCTCCATTTAGCTCTATTCTAAATCATTTTTTTTTAAGATACAAAAATTCTAAGTCATTCTTTATCACTTCCTCTCATATGACTTTCGATCTACTTTTAGTTCTTTTTTCCTCTATATATATTAAGTCACTCTTTCGCACAGATGCATCTCTAGGTTATATTGCATATATCCAAACCATTTAAGTCGTCCTTTGCTAAATTTATCCTCAATTGGAGCTACCTCTACCTTTTTACGAATGATTTCATTTCTTATTCTATCTTTCTTATTACACATATCCATCTTAACATTCTCATTTCCACTACATTCATCTTTTGTAAGTGTATTTTTCTAACTGCCCAACATTCCGTACCATAAAGCGTAAATGGTCTTATAGCTATCTTATAAAATTCTCTTTAATTTGCAGGTACTCTACGATCATATAATATCTCAATTGGACTTGTTCATTTTATCCATCTTGCTTTAATCCTATAGATAACATCATCTTCAATCTCTCATTCCTTATGAATTTCGATCCTAAATACTAAAAATGATCATTTTTAGTAACTTCATGATCTTCAATTTATGCTCTATATTCATCTTTATTTCTAATTGTACTAAAATTATATTCTATATATTTTATCCTTATTCTACTTAACCTAATACCTTTAGATTATAATATTTCGCCATAGTTCTAACTTATGATTAACTTCAGCCTTAGTTTTATTTACTAGCACTATATCATTTGCAAATAACATGTACCATAAAATATCATCCTAAATATGTCTAGTAAGCTCATATATAGGTAAAGCAAAAAATAGAAATTAAGAGAAAATCCTTGATGCAAGCCTACTATCATAAAAAATTAGCTAATATTACTACCAATAGTTCTATACTAGTAATTGCTTCTTCATATATATATATATATATATATATATATATATATATATGAAGAAGAAATTACTAGTATAAGAACTATTGGTAGTAATATATATATATATATATATATCATTATTATTTTAATATATCTAGCAGGTACTTTTCTAACACCCATCGTAATTTTTTTAAGGGGTCTTATCATATGCTTTCTCTAAATCAATAAAAACCATATGAAGATCTTGTTTCTTTACTCTATACATCTCCACTAACCTTTTAAAGAGAAAAATAGCTTCTATAGTTGATCTTGATATAAAATCAAACTGATTTTCTGATATTTTTGTAGCACGTTTCAATTTATGTTCAATTACTTCTTCCAAAGTTTTATAGTACGACTCATGAGTTTGATATCATGATAATTAAAGCAGTTTTAAATATCTCACAATTCTTATAAATTGGTACTATAATACTCTTCCTCTATTGATTAGGCATCTTTTTAGTTTCTAAAATCTATTAAATAAATTTATCATCCACTTTACTCTAATTCATCACCTAAACATTTCTAACTTTTATAGAAATCTTATCATGTCCCAAAATTTTTCAAATTCTATGTTTTTTATAGCCTTATTTACTTCAAATATTCTTTTAATTAATTTTATTCTTAATGGAGTTAATAGAGCATTCTAAATTATTTACATAATTTTTATGTAATAATTTATTAAAAAAACTTAACCAAAACGTTTTGATCATCATTTTTAATGCATTTAACCTAAAACATATATTTGGTTTTTCTATCTTACTCTTGTAATTCTATATATATCTTTCTCTTCGTTTTTAGTTTCTAACTTGTAATATGATTCTTCATATGCCTTACATCTAGCCTTCCGTACTATTTTTAATTTCTTTTTTAACCATCTTATAGTTTTCATATGCTCCTCCATTCTTATTTTTAGGTAGTTTTCTATAATACTTTCTTTTAGCCTTAACTATTAATTGAACTTTCTCATTCCACCACTAAGTTTTCTTATGATATGATCATTTTCCTTCTAACTCTCCTAATACCTCTACAGCTACTTTTCTAATACTATTAGCCATATCTTCCCATATGATATTAATCTCTCCATCTATACCTCATTTTCTTTCATCACTCTATCTTTAAAAGATATTAGTTTCTCTTTTTTCAAATTTCACCACCTACTCCTTGTAGTCTTTCCCCTTATTTTTTATATATACATCAATCTTAGACCCTTACCCAGATAACCTTGCAATCTTTATAGAACACTTGATCAATCTTTCCAATAAGAAATGTTTAGAGGCCAAAAAGATAATTTATTTTTTAAAACCAATAAGACTGCAAAGATAGTCTAACATTTCCAAATCAAATATGTACACGAGTTCAAGCAAATGTTTTAGTTTTTCTTTATTTTTTACAAAAAAAGTTCTTTTCAGAATCAACTAAACATGAAGAAATCAATTACATAAATGGAAATATTACGTGTTCACTTGCCTAAGTCTGATCAAGTTTGGTTTAAAATTATTTTTGAGCTTGATTTTTAAGATCAAACTTGATTTGGTTACTACTTGATCAAGCCTAATTCAATCTTAATTTTGAATTGAGACAAATACTAGCCCATTCAATTAGTTTGATAACTTCAAATCAAGCTGAAAATAATTCAAGTTTGTATCAAGCTTGAAGATCAGTTCAAGTTTGAACTAAAGATTTCTTCAAACTTTAACTACAATTAAATTTAGAAAACAAATACAAAACATAATTTCGAATTTCTTAAATATATATAAAATATTATCATGCCATAAAAATGTACTAATTTGAAAAAGATATCAACCAGAACTTTTGCATCACAATATATACAATATTTTCAAGTCTTTTAGCCAACTTGATCAAGCAGGATCAATTTCAGGCCTGGTTCAAAAAAGTTCAAGCTTGATTCAGTTAACTTCAAATTGAGCACATTTTGAGCTTAATACGAGATGAGATTAGCATGTATAAAATATGTCAGGACAGGTACCTGATGAAGTGCCGATTCTTTAAAATTCTACCATTCGTCGCGGTTTCCAGTATAGCACTGAAACAGCTATCTGCAACACAATGTACATTGGACAGATAAATACCAAATGTTGCCATAACTGATGCAGAAGTTATTGAGATTTGCTAATTTCAATAAATATATAAAAAACTAATGCTTTATAAATAGATTTCAATCATCCAGCAATCACATAAACTATGATACTATGGCATCAAAGGCTTCAGAATAAGACAAAATGAATCCTATTTATCCTTTATTTAAATCAATAATCATGTTGGATCATGTTTTCTCTTATTGTCATGCTTTGCAGTTTGTTATGCTAGCCTACAAGCTACAAAAACCACACCCTCTAATTGATGATGGCCTATGAACCCCACATGAAATGCATACAGCAGTGGGAAGCGTGTGTCGCTCATGCCCATGTGAGTGATTGAAATACAAACAAGTGTGGGTTTGACACTCCTCTAGAGACCACTAGGCTTCACTAGCATCACCCAATTCATAGTCTGCCATGCCCAAGGGGGATTTAGAAGGGGGTTTTAATCTTTTTCCCATCAAAACATGACATTCTAGTCAAATATATATGTATGCAAAAAGGAACTAGGCCAGACTAAACAGGACAAAAACCCTATTCTTCATCTCTTCACTTCTCCAATTTTCGCTTATTCACCTCCCTAACCTTATTCTCAGTCTTACACCACTACTATTCCTTTGTCATTAATCCCTGTATGAGCAAAATATCTATTCTAATCTCTGTTTGATGGCACCGATATATGTACTTGACTGAATTCTTCTAAGGCTTATTAGGAATGACTGCTAAGGGTCTTCATGTAACTAAAACTATGAGCAAAACCAATGTAGTTGTGTTAGAGGATATATATGCCAGATCTATTATAAGTGTTGCATTATCTTCAAGTATGATATAAGCTTCCAAGTATACACCTATAATTTTTGTGGAACTTTCAGTGATTGGAATTTTTGCTTCATGGAAGATAACCATAAATCCATTCATCCACCAGCAAATCCATAAGCAGACAGCTAGATACTGTTAGAACATGTAATGCCATATAATTTCGCTCTACAGCCAATTATCTGATATTCTTCAATATTCTGATGGAAGAATGGCATCAGTTCAATGGCACATACATAACATCATAACCAGTTAGACACAGCAACCAAAGATATCGATAAGCTTCAAGCATTGAGCATTGATCAATCACCATAACATCAGTATTAGGTTTTATTTGGCGCCACTATCATTTTGTATTTTTCAAAAAACTGAAAACTAAAACTTAGTTTCTGTTTTCTCTTTTTGTAAACCAAAAAGCAAAACCTGTTTGATAATCACTGCAATTTTTTTCTTTTAAAAGCCAAAAATTTGGGCTATCCTGGCAAAGGTGTGGAGGTAACGATGGTGGTGTGGTACAGCTTAAGGTGCAATCAGCAAGCAAGGTCCAGCATGCCAGGTACCAGTACCAAGCCGGTGCAGTGTGTACCATTTGAACCTGCAGCGTATCGGTGAGGTGGATCGAAAGGCCCCCACCCCCACTCACTGCTATAGTAAGCCGAACTAGTCAATTAAGTTTGGTACAGGACAGTTCAATCCGCTAATATGGGGGTGGTATGGGTGGCTGAAGATGGTTCACCTACCAAACGAAACTAGAAGACCGAACTATCCCGTTCCGAGATGATTTATCATGGTTTGGTTCAAATCGCCAGATTTGGAAGCCAATAAATATCATGATCAGTTAGACTACGCAAAGGGTCCAACTAACCCTACCAGCAAGTATCATGATCAGTTTCCAGTATGATTTTATATTTGGTGTAATGCTTCTAATACATTATATGAATGTGGCTTTTAACATTTTTAATAAAACAATTTTTAAACAAACCTTCATCCATCGAAACATTCTCCAATCTAATTTATCCTCAATTTACATTTGTTCTCTGGTCTTAATTCTCAACAACCGAATCACTCTTCACTCTCCATAGAGTGACCTGATAGTTGTAGCAATAGTGGTAGTAGTGACAGTGAAGCTAGTGGTAGTGATAGTAATGGTAGTGGTAGTGTGATAGCGATGGCAACATCCATAGTGGTGGCAATGATGGCAACAATGATGGTAGCAATGGTGAAAGGTGGTAGTGGCAATGGTGATGATGGTAGCAACCTCGAGGGTAGCACTTGAGGTGATAACAATGGTGATGATGGTGATAACAACCCTAAGGGTTAAAAGAGAACCAAATTCTCTTTTTTTTAAAAAAAAAGCCACTTTTTGTAGCTTTTTTCCCCAAAAAATTGAGAATAGTTTTTGAAAAATCAAAAAATGTTCTACCAAATCCCCGACTTTAATGTTAAAAATTAAGAATCAAAAACAATAATGATACCAAACAAGGCCTTAAAAAAATATCTTATTCACTACATAGACTTGATCAATTTCATTACTTCTAAAGCAACTTTTGAATTGCAATGATGTTAATTACTTTTGGGAAATTATCTTTCGTCCCCTCAACTTTGCTCATGTTGTACATACAACTCTACACTTTGAAAAGAACCAATTAGATCTATCAAGTTACTTCATTGTAATCTACCCTTTTGTCCATATCCATAACGTCCTCCATAGCTATTCACAAATGACCAAAATACCCTACTTATTTTGAGTATATCCTAAACTGAAAAAGAACCACTTAGGCTGTCATTTAAAATCTATTACTATCGTTGGAGCCGAAAGATCGATTCTACATAGTTCTTTCACCTCCCCTTCAATGCTTAGGTCTTGCATCTTTTGATAGCATGGTTCAGTGGCTTGTCATGTTGAAGAACAGAAAATAGGAGTTCACCTTCCCTAAGCATCACGCTGCCACCAAAACATCTCCTTGGATATCAAAATCAGCTCCAGAAGTCTCATCTGTAAAGTCATGCACACCAATAGGTGTGAGGTGGTCACCAAGAGAAGCAAATCTGGTCCCATAATCGAGAAGTTCCAATAGTGTTTCAGTTTCAGTTGGCATCCTCTCACGACTCCACAAACACCTGGTGGGCATGATAGGCTACCATTCAATAGAGGCTCCTAGTGCATGAGTAATGAAGAATTGAGCTATCTCCACAACCACCTTCACTCCAAGGAGAGAGACTTACACCATCCTGAACTCTTGGAAGATAAGGATAAAAAGAGTCATTGGATAGAATAAGGAGGAATGGATAACTTCATAACCATGCCATGCCACCAAACATCCATGAGGATATCAAGTCATTGGATTTCATGCTATCGTTAGCGAGTTCGAAGTTGGAACGCCACACCTCTTGATAAGGGTGGTTGGGACAGCAGGACATAGACTTGGAATACTACAAGCTCCACCATTTGATGGTGAAGAGCAATATTTATGGGCTTGGGGCTGGACACCCCAATAGTGCCATCAAGTCTGCTCTTTGATTGCCTATTGTGCTTCCGAGGAGATTGGTCCCTCACACATCTACCTAGATGGAAGACACCTGAATCTAGATGCTTGGAATAGTGGTAGATTTCCAAGACATTATTTGTGGCATCTATGCAACTACAGATTCATATATTTTTCTTGTGAATTAGGTTGGAAGGTTCTACTTCAGTTGGGAGACTTACGTCCAGGCCAAGCTCTCCCCCACTTTCACCACAGCCTCAAGAATATGAAATACGACTAAAGATACATTGCTGGTGCAAGCAATAGAGACAGAAGGGTGGGGGAAGGCCAGCAATGGCTAGTGGGGTAGAGGCTTTTCATTTCTCTTCTCCCTTCTCAATTTAGGTATCAAGAATTATTAAGACCTATGTAATAGTGGCATGAGTCTTTTATTGAAGCCTGTTTACCAAAGTTGGACTTACATGTCACATAGGATCAGTTCAGTAATTTGAAGGATCTAGTTAAAACTTTCTAAATTGGTAATCTTCCCTTATAGTTTTAGACAGGCCCTATAAGAACAAAAGTTGAATTAAGAAAGCAACAGAGGTCAATCCAAAAGGTAGTTTGCTGTAGAATGCTACTCTTTTCCTCGAATAGAGATTTCGTTAATCAATAATAAATTTATGAATCATGAATAATCTCGTACATTTGAAGTAAGGTTTGAGGTTTTTCATCAAACTTTTTATTTTGATAAAAAGCTTTAGAGTTCGAGTAGTGCGAAATGATGGTTATGTACGCTTGGCCAATGTTTACTGTACTGATAATGGTATAAGAACTCGTACCAAAACGATATCGGATGAGTATAGTTTGATACAGGGCATACCATACTAAATTGATGCATACCAATTAGTTAGACCAAGAGGTTCCAACCCATGAACAACTCCGTATCAAGCCAAATTGGGAAGTTCGGCATGGTATGGGATGGTTTGGTACAATTTAGAAGGAAGCTCAAGGTGATCCAAGGTGGTTCAACTCCTGCACTAAACTAAACTATTCGATGTTCTGAGCTGTTTCTGGACTGGTTTGGTATGATTTACCCTAAACTATTCGATTCAGTATGGTTCGACCATCCTTGCATTTGACTCAAAAAAATCATCAATGTAGTTTTAGGAAAAACTAGAATACTTTTGCCCTTCTTGATGCAAATATGCTGCTTTCATCCAATATACAAAATTGTATGAATATAGATATCATTATTGCCAGAACATTGGTATCAATTCTTTCCAACTTATTTCTGTTTAAAAAGGACCAAGAACATTTCGAGAACAACTAGCACCCAATCAGAGTCAAGATAGAATACAGGAGATGTGAAGAAAGAATACAAGAGATGTGTGCATGTCTTGATAGATTAAACTCGAAGTAGTCTCAAGTCCCTTGACAAATTGAAGGTTCTTTTAACTCTTTTAAATTCGATCACTTCTTTGCATAAGTATGCAAAGAAATCACTATTGTGTCCATGGTTTTCACATAAAAGAATTTTCAAATAACAAAAAATAGTCATTCATATAATCATGTATGAACGTGAAATCACTCAGCCATGCATAGTTTCAAGGTTGAATATCCAAATAATGTAACTTAGTTTCTATCAAAACATGAGATTGGAGCTTGGAATAAATGGTTTCAAAATACATAATCTCTTCTTTGTCTTGCAAAAACATATATAACATTTTTATATAACAAGTAGATTATTCAAAATGATGTCTTGAGAAGGCTCAGTATTTATATTTGTGACATATATGCATAACTATTGAAATCAGTCGAATATATTGGCAATTATTTTATCTATCCATCTTTTCTTCAAGAGCTGCCTCATACTCGGGTCTACAGATATCACCAAAATTAATATTGTATATTTTTTAGTTACATTTCTAGCTTAATTGAAATAAACGTGAATAGCCCAAACAAATCTCATGCTCAACTCCATTATTTTTTAGCTAAAATTCCAAAATCAGCCTAACCTTTTTTTTTTAATAATCAAGAAAACCCTTGTCAAGCTGAATTTCAAGCAAATTTAAGCTGCTCACAAGGGAGTCACTCACTTGTCAGAGTGTTTCATCATGTCTCTTATTGGGAGTATTTGTCCTATCATTTTTCCTATGATATATATGTGATGGAATGGCTGAATATGCAATGAACTATTCCAAAATAGTTGATATTTTCACAAAATTTGTAAACTTGACCAATTGGATTCAAAAATCAGTTACTGTTGTTTGCTAGATGTTGGTATATTATTTTATTAATATTTGTCCCATTCACATCCATTGATTTATGCGTCCTATTTTTAATAATAGGTAATCTATCTATAATAATTTTTAATTTTTCAAATCATGCTAACTTTTCAAATGCTAAGCAAACTTTCTTCCTTACATATTGTAATACAAATTTTCCAACTGGCCATTCATAAAATGCTGAAACAGAAACCTGCCAACTTGATATAACTACTTTTGAAGAGCACCCAGATGAGATTAAATAGAACAGTAACTATTAAAAGCACTTTTCCCACCAAGTTTACATCCATGAAAGGTAAGGCATGTAAATTCATGGAGAAAAAAAAATAGGCAACTGATGCAGAGCTAATTAACTGCCCAATAGCCAACTGGATATCAGCAATAATAATTATGATGCATAAGCTCTACATATATGACATAATTAAACTTCAAATCCTGAATGTGTTTCTAAGGAATAGGGTTCATTGTCAAAGCACAGCATGGCTTTGAATAAGGTCCACCATGCATTTTCTAAGCCTAGTTCAACTGATACAAATTGTTTTAGTACTATATGGTCTATAGGCATCAAACCTCTAAAATCCTATTAAAATGTTTTGGATCACAAAGATTCATGTCCCAACAGTATTGCTGCATATTACCAGTACCGTACCATCTGATGAGAGAATGACACAAGATGGCCCAGAGACAGTAATTCTATTGTGGATGAAGATATCTAAACCGTTCTAATTTGGCCCAGTCAGGACCCCAGCACTTGGGACAGCTTGGTTTTCCAGGATACAATTTTTCACTTCTCTTCGTTCTTCTTCTTAGTGCTCATTTTGGTATGACTCAACTTGTCTGGATACCATACTAACTCAGAAGAAAACCAGGGACAGGTTCCACTACTGAAATTCTTAAGTTCAATCCTTGCTAGATCATAACCGATCATGTAGATTCTTAATTTAAAAGACCAACATGTAACATACAAGAAAAACATTTGTGCTGAAATACTCCAAACAGGTTAGCCAAATGTTAGTCTACTAATTTACTTTTCTTGTAAACTATTGAAAAGTCATCATCCAATTTTTCCAGATCTTTTCACAAGTCCAAACATCCAAGTCAAATATATAGAAAAATCTGAACAACTTTTAAGAAACAAAGAAATGACAAACTATTAGCAAAAATGGCTGATATATACAATAAACTTGACTGTGATGCACTTCTAGCTGAAACCCTGAAATCTGACCTGCTTCACTTAAGCCAAAATATTCCCATATCTTTTTCACAGTACAGCAAAATTCCAAATCAAAACGATCAAAACAGCTTCAAATAATCAGGTGGCATATAAAAGTTCATATGTATTTCAAATTTCTCTATGAACATATGAAGAGAAGATTAATTGCATGAAATGCATCAAGTCGATATCATTGACTTACCTGGTATTTTTCCAGGTGGAGTAGAGAAAAGATGCATCATACCTCCACGATTTGTAGATAGAAAAACTTCAAGTAAACTCACATGGAGACCCTGGAAAAGGTTAAAGGACGGTAAAAAAAAACAAGGCTTGTAAGCTAAGAGGGAAAATAAGGAACTGAATGTCCATTTTTCACCAATAGCTTCTTAAATTTATATAAGCTATTTGAGAGCAATTCTTGTTAACTAAATGTAAAGGGAAAAAAAAAAGACAATTTCATTATTACTCCTCAGCCTACATCACTTGGTTAATTAGCATATGGCATCCAGACACTGTGATAAAATCTTTTTTGAAGATAATAGATTCCTTCTAATTGATGCTAAAAGCTTAAAATTCCAGTTTTCATTTGAAGTGGCACTGTCTTAAACAGTAATCTTAGTATGTCAAAAATATAATTATTGTATTAAACTCTACCGAAGGAAACTAATTTAAGTTGCATGAAAATTGAACCTTGTCATTTGAAATAAAACAGTTCAAACAAAAATGAGGGCAACATCAGGTCATCCTGTTCATAATTCTAGATTTGCAGTTTTGAATTTACAGATAGAGAAATTCAAGAACAACTAACAAATATATTTCTCTCGGATGTAAATAAAGAGAACAGAGAGGAGAGATGACATAATAATTTTATAAAGTCAACATTAACAGAGCAGCATGGAACTAAGAAGCATTTGAGCAGATCAGCAAAACAGTTTCAAAGTATTTTTGCTTGCCTTAACAATAATCGTCAGACTTACACCAGCCTGATGAATCCTCATGAAGGGTATATATGCATCATAGCCATTTTTTCCCTAGTTGTTTTAAAGAGCATATCAGATGTAGAGTTAAGATTAAAAGTTCTGTGAACATTCCTAAATATACTCAACTCATCTAAGCCTTTTCCCAACTACATGGGATCGGCTACAGGAACCTACTTTCCTCCACTCTGCTCTATGATTAAGTCGACATTCAAATTACAAATAGTTATATCTTTTTTAATTATTTCTATCCATATTAGTTTAGGTCTGCCTTTACCTCTACCTCTATCCTTACCATGGATTGTTAAAAGAACATTTCTAAATATAAAACATGAAATAAAAGTCAAATTGTGAACTACCATAATCCAAACCAAGAAAACAAGTCTTTTTTTCTAACCTCACAATCTCTTCACTATCCTACCCTGATTTTCTCCAGACATCCTCCAACTCCATCTGATGTTGTTCCACTTAGTATCAAAAACTCCCACAATTCAATCTTATATAATTGTAGTATTCAAACAGCATATAAGTAGCAACTGTAGTAACTATCTAATTAATCAGAGCACTAGCATCATACCTCCAAGGAAACAAGACCTTTCTAAGCAACCAAAATTCCCATGTTTCAGATAACTAGAAGGCCAAACGCATCATTCATTGCTAGCTAGCCCCCAGGATAATGTAAGAAACACCATTACTTCAGATAAATTCCCTTAACATCAAGAGATCAATCTCTATATGCACGTCTTTTGAACAAGGATGTTATATGGCATGCCAGAAATAACAAAAAGATGATTGCATTACATGAAGTAAAGCAAATGAATTCAAAGCAAACACCAGCAAGTCTGACCTTTTTGGCTACACTCTCCACGCCATTAACTTGTATGTACCCTCCGCGCGAAGACAAATAATCTGCACATAAGAATTAAAGCAAATTACTCTATAATAATCTGCACGAGATGAGAAATAAGAACTAATTCAAAGAGCAATAACAGCACCAGAAAAACTATGAAAAGCTCAACCGCGAAACCCTGAACTCAATACGCGGCTCCTTCTCTCGCTCACCTGGGGGCCTCTTGGATGTTGGACGCGAAGCAAAAGGGAAGCGTGGCGGCGTGAGTTAGGGTAGGTGGCGGAGGCCGAAATGGAGAAGATAGGCGAGGCTGAGAAGCGGAAGAGGAGAAATAGAGAGGGATACACACAAAAGAGAGAGAGAGAGATCTGCAAGTACCTCCTTCAAATATTCAGAGATACCATTGTGATGAGGGCCGGGGAATTCAGCGAACGTAGTGGATGCAAGAGAAACGAGGGAAGAGAGAGTTCGGACCGCCTCGGGCTCTAGTTTATTAGGAGTTTCGGGAGAGTATTGGGCTTGGGCTACTGGAAGGACTCTGGGCCAATGCAGTGGTCACATGCATCAAAAAGATAGTTAATTGTAGTTCTATTTAGGAAAAGATTTGCAGCACCGTTCTTCGGTGCAGCAAGCACACATTAATCATATGGATTAATCGTTCATGCATGTTGGCATACATACAATGCACGATAAGGCCCATTGAACCTCGACACGCGTGTCGACATGCGCGGACGGTAAATCCGTGCGGTTGGTGCGCGCTTGCTATACCGAAGGACGGTGCAATAAAACTTTTCCTTCTATTTTTGTGATGTGCTCTCACGAAATTATTGATTCACTTTTACTGATTAATTTGAGAAAAATAGAAGGAATGAATTTTTATTAAAATATGGGGGCATTTGGTATGGTGTGACTTATCTAGAATTATCAATGCTCTAAGTAAGGGCGGAGCTTAGTTAAGACTAGGATCCCCCAGCCCTTCAATTCTCACACAAAAAAAAAATGAATATCCCACTAGGTAAACTTTAATAATGTGTATCCATATTATGTCACAGCACGCCCTAGGGCGCGTGTTCTCTACATATTCCTCCTGTGGAGGTGGATTCCGATATCATGTATCATGTCACATATCATATCCTGTCAGCACACTCTAAAAGTGTGTATTCTTCACATACTCCCCTATGGAGATGGATGCCGGAGTAATGTAGCATATAATGTTGTATCCATATTATGTCACAGCACGCCCCATGGCGCGTGTTATCTACCTATTCCTTCTGTGAAGATGGTCCCGGTATCATGTAACATATCATATCAAGTCATGTCATAGCGAACCGTGGTGGCATCTAATAATATACTCACAAAAATACCATTTTCATAGGGATACAGAGTCCTTCCAGTAGCCCAAGCCCAAATACTCTCCCAAAACTCCTAATAAACTAGAGCCCGAGGCGGTCCGAACTCCATCTCTTCCCTCGTTTCTCTTGCTTCCACTTCGTCCGCTGAATTCCCCAACCCTATCACAATGGTATCTCCGAATATTTGAAGGGTATTCAACGAGAGGTACTTGCATCTCTCTCTCTCTCTGTATCCCTCTCTATTTCTCCTCCTCTTCCGCTTCTCAGCCTTGCCCATCTTCTCCACTTCGGCCTCCGCCACCTACCCTAACTCGCGCCGCCACGCTTCCCCTTTTGCTTCGCGTCCAACATCAAAGAGGCCCCGCAGGTGAGTGAGGGAAGGAGCCGTATTGAGTTCAGGGTTTCGCGGTTGAGCTTTTCATAGTTTTTCTAGCGCTGTTATTGCTCTTTAAATTGGTTCTTATTTCTCATTTATGCCGATTATTATAGAGTAATTTGCTTAATTCTTATGTGACATGTAATATGGCTTTATTACAGGTGTACATGTGAAGTTATAAAGCCATGCCCAATATGTCACTTTTCGTGGTTTGAATAAGTCAAAATGCACTAGTACACCTGTAATGTATCAAATATATTACAAAATCCATAATTTCAATACTCATAGCAATAATCAATTGCACTTATAAAATGCCACTTATTTTGCAAAATTTACAATTTTAAATTATCATATCAAGTAGTCAGTGGCACATGCATAGTGCTAAATATTCAACCATTTTCAAACAATTATATCAAATAATTATTTAAACATATAAGGTACCATACATCCCATTTATATTTTTTTAAATAATACAACAAATAATTCATTTTCCTTATTCCCAAAATAGCACAATCAATAATGATAATTTGGGAAAATCATTATAATTGACTTACTTGAGAATGTTAATCCAAATGATGCAAATTAGCTATGCGGCTTCCAAGCACCTACACATAATTTTTTCGATTTTTAATTCATAAAATCAATATCTATCAAGTTTAATTCTGGGTCCAATTTGGGGGTTGAATATCATCAAATATATCAGCCCAAATGGGGAAATAAAAATACCTTAAGAAACTAGGATCAAAGCTGATCAAATCCCATCTTCAATTTATTGAGCCTGGCTCAATTTGAGGCCCAAAAATTGGCCCAAAAGGGGTTCACTGGGCTGGGCCAGACCCGGGCACAACCCTCTATTCCACCATCCTTCCCTTGGTTCACCCGAACCAGGGGAGGAATGGACATGGCCGGCAGCCTAGGGCTGCCGCCGGCCCTCCCAGGGGTCGGCTGGGGAGGCCCGGTGGCCATCAACGGCCAGCCCAGTGCCGGCCAGCAGCCGTCACCGGCAGCCGCCCCTCTCTTTCCTCTTTCTCTCTTCTTTTCTTTCCTTCCTTCTCCCCTGATTCTTCTTCCTCCGTTTCTCTTTCTCCACGGTGGTGGCACGGCCGACCGGGGAAGGCCGGCCGAACCCCACCGGACGCTGCCCGGCGCCGGTGGGGCCACTGCTCGGGGCTCGGGCCCAGCGTGCCGATGGCACGCCACCGAGCCCGAACCCTGCCCGGCAGCCCTCTCTTCCACTTCTCCGGCCACTCCCTCCATCGGAGTGGCCGTCCGGGGAGACGCGCAAAGCAGCTAGGCCTCGGCACGGCTGCGGCACGGCCCGGCCATGGCTCGGCTGAGATTCATCCGTGCCTCCCCCCCCTCACTCTCTCTCTCTCACAATCACCGGCGATGGGAGAGGATGTACCTGCTCGGTGGCGAGGTGGAGACGGCGGCGAAGTCAGAGACGACACGGCGATGGGAAGACGAAGGCCCAAAAGCAACGGAAGGGTCACCAGACCCCCACAATGGCGGTGAGGGGAGGGGAGGGTTTCTACCCTCCCCGCTGCGCCCACGTGGGAAGCACATGGTGTAGCCCGCACCGTCTCAACTCATTTTATTTTTTTTTATATTAAGTGAGGTATTAGTGATCAAACTATTATATTTTTAACTAATTAATTTTTAGCTGATCAAATTATTAATTTTTTAGTTTGTTTTTTCTCTCTTTTCTAATAGAGAATATTTTTTGCAAACAAAACTAATTTTACAATAAAATATTATTTTTTTACCCTTTTTACCCTATAGTGAACATTGTTTTTCTAGTTAGAATTTTTTTTAACATCAAACAATAATTTTATTTTAGCAAATCCTTTTTTATTTTTTTATAATCACATGAGTATTGATTTGATTAAATTTAAAAATAAAACTAAGATAAAAAGTTTTAAAATTTAGAATTTTTCACTGAGTTGATTTAAATTTTGAAAATAAAAATAAAATAAAAGTTTAAAAATGTAAAAATGTTTTTATAGATAAATTTTATAGATCGATCCATTATTCTATATAATAATCTAAACTATATAATTTTTCCAATCCCATAGGTTTTTATTTGATTTAATTTAAAAATAAAAATAAGATAATTGTTTTAAGATTTAGAATTTTTTACATCGATTTGATTTAAATCTAAATTTTTTTAAAAAAAAGTTTTACAATTAGGAATTTTTATATATCAATTTTATTAATTGATCAATTATTTTATAAAGTAATATAAAATATATAATTTTGTAAAATATTTTAATAATTTTATATTTTCTGCTATGAAATATTTTTATAACCTCAACATCAGTTTAGTTATCTCATAATCATATATTATTTACATTCTTGAATTAAGAATAAATTAAAACAATGTTGACTCAAAGAAAGTACCATCAAACCTTTGGATAAATCTTTAAATTTAAATCACTTTTTTACACTTTTTACTTTTCTTAGTAACAAGATGGGAGCCAAAAAATTAATATTTTAATGTTAAAAAATTTTGACTAGAAAAAACAATGTTTCTCATCGGGAAAAAAGAATCGATTAAAAAAATAATAGTTTGATGTTGAAAAAATAGTTTTTGATTGGAAAAAATGTTGCCTATTGGAAAAGAAAAAAGAATAAGCAAAAAAAAAAAAAATAGTTTGATTAGCTAAAAAAATTAACTAGCTTAAAAAAGTAATAGTTTGATTGGCTAAAAAACTAGAAAAAGAATCGGCTAACAAAATTAATAGTTTTTGTAAGCCGAATGGAAAAAATGTTTTCATTGAAAAAAGAAAAAGAATAGTTTGAAAAGAATTGATAATTTAATGTTAAAAAAGTTAGGTTGAAAGAAAATGGTTTCAGACTGGAGGAATAATTTGATTTTTTTTTCTTGTAAATGCCACACACCCACACCATTATCTTTGAGAAGGTGGAAGAAATAATGTTTTGTAAGTTGGTTTATGTTCATTAAATGCATATTTACACGTGGCAAATGGGGGAAGAGAAGTTGAGAGCTGGTTTTTTTCAACTTCAGATCGATTATATATATATATACTGAATGGCAATTGATAAAGAGAGCAATCACACAGAACTTCTGCTATGCCTTGTTTCTATCATTTTCTTGAAATCAAAATATTTTTACCACAAATTCAAGTTTTGCCGGATGATTTTAAACTATACTGTTCAGATTTATGGCTTTTGAAGTGATCGACATGATGCAATCATGCTTCGCCACAAAAGTTCTTCAGGTTTTGTAGATAATTTTTAATTATTCCGTTGAGGCTTATTTTACTTTGGTGTGACATAATTTTAAATTATTTTATTTTTAATCAGATGCAACCATGCATGCATCCTTACATTTGTATGTGTATATATACACACAGGTATATACATACAAAAAATAATAATAATTTAAAAATAGATATATAATATCTTCAATTTATAAGGATATATATATAAGATTAGAAGGGATTATATTTCACCTCACATTTTATTAAATTGATGAAATAAATAATCAATTCAAAATTTAAAGAAATAGAGGTTCAACAACAAGCGCTACCTGAAAAGAATGATGCAATCGCTTCATATGCCTGAATTATTTTATATTTTATTAATTAATTTTTTAATTTATCAGAAATTTGATCCAATCAAATTGATTCTAAATTTAAACCTTGTTTATGTAACATGAAGCACTACCTATCATCACGTCATCGCTTTGTAAAAGGTAATAGATATTTTACAGTAATGTGCCAATCATCACAACGTATCATCCATATATATGAAATCTTTATTAATTTTTAATAATAATAATAAAGAAAGCTCAACATTTTTCCTTTTTGCTTATGTTAATGGTGCCTTAGGCAGGGATGGACCAATCAAAATACTATTTTTAGAATGATTTTACTTCTATTTATATGATAAGTTTTATCAATTTAAGTGTTAGCATAACCCTCGTATGGGATAGAGATATGGCATATTAGACAGTAAACTAAAATGACAATAATGGGTTGCCACATTAAGAGAGAAGGGTCAATAAAAGCATGGTCAATCATCACATGTGATATAGAAAAAAAAAAATATCCATCACGCACTATATAGAACAAGCGCATCGCATGTAACAATTTGTTGTGCACATGTAAGTGCGCATGTGCTAAAAGTATTTTTATTTTTTATGCACCGCATGCATAATCAATCATTGTGCATGATGCTCATGTTCCTATATTATGCGTGATACAGAAAAAGTTTTTCATGTCATATACTCGAGCCATGGCTACGCTTTTATGAAATTTGGTTTTGTTGTTTTTGATTATTCAACCCTTGTAACATGGTGTGAAGAGTCATTTTGGACTATTACTTTTTTGATGCGGAGATGGTATCATGTTCACTAATGATTCAGCGGAAATACAAACTCTTTAAAGGCTTTTTTTTTTGAGGATTGGTAGCCTATATGTTATGGTTGAGGATTTCTATTTTATATAATATTATTTTTATTTTGTTGGCAATCTTATAATATTGTTTCATATTTTCCTTTATTTATGATTCAGGTGGTGCAAAGATTGCATTTGAACTGAAAATATGCCTGTACTTTTTGGCCCTGTTTGGATTGTGGAATAAGGCTTGGAATAGGGGCTTATTCCATCTTATTCCTCCAAACAGCCTTAAAAATGCATGTGGGCCCAGCTGATTTTGGTATTCCAGTCAACGCAGCGATTCCCGTTTTCCTATTCCATGGGGTCCCCAGGAATAGGCATATTCTCGGTGGGGTTGTATTCCCGGGTAGCAATGGAAATGGGCTTTAATCTTATTTACCTTCCACCGACAATAGGGTTTCATCCATCTGGCTCCCCGAGCATCTTCCATCGGAGATCCGGGTTTCAGATCTCTTGCTCTCCAAGTTTCTGCCATCGAGCTCATCTGGGTTTCAGATCTGTGGCTTTTTTGGGTAGAAGCCATCGAAGATCTGTGTTCAAGATTTGATTTGACCGTCCAAGTAGCTGCCATCGATGATCTTGGCTTTGAGATCTTTGCCTCTCCGAGCAGCTTCCACCGATGATCTAGGTTTGTTTTCTCTTGCTCTCGAGTATTTTATTTTGGCCCCATCTAGGTCTCAGATCTGTGGCTTTTGGGTAGGAAGAAGCCATCAACGATCTGGGTTGGATTTCTCTGGCTCTCCGAGGTTTTGCCATCAAAGATCTTAGGTCTGAAATCCTTGGCTCTCTGAGAAGCTTTCGTGGAAGATCTGGGTTTGTTTCCTCTTGCTCTCCGAGTATGTGCCATCGATCTCATCTGGGTTTCAGATCTCTGGCTTTTTTAAGGAAGAAGCCATCAACGATTCGGAGATTGATTTGATCTCTGGCTCTTCGAGTAGTTGCCATCAAAGATCTTAGGTTTGAAAGCTTGGCTCTCCGAGAAGCTTCCATCGAAGATCTGGGTTTGTTTTCTCTTGTACTCTGAGTATCTACCATCGATCTCTTCGGTTATTCATTGTTACCCTTATTTTGTTGCAATTAGATGTCTGCTCTTCATATGATATGTGCTGAAATTGATTTACGTTTGCAATCTGGAGCTTCTATGTCATTACTGATAAGTCTTTTTAAATATAAAATAATTAATATAGAAAATTGAATTCTTTGTTCTGTTTCAAATGTTGCATTACTGATAGTTATGACAGGGATGATGTTTTATATTTTAAGTGATAGAAATTGAATAAAGGCAAATCGGTATAATTGGAAACAGGGAAGACCCATTTGATAATTGAGTGATGGTAATTTTATTGAAACTAATAATCTTAATCTAGAACTAATTCCAATGTAATACTTGATGCCCTACCCGACCCATGCTCAAAGACACTCGACAATAACAAAGTAACAGTGAGTGAGGGTATTATTTATTTAATAAGATTAACTTTAATATCTGTCAGTGAGTTGTAGCCGTAGCTTGATATGATTTTGTTTTCCTGCTAATTATTTTAGATGATTCATCTTTTTTTCCCTCTATATGATCCCTTGTCTAATTCTCTCTTTAAATACTACACAGAAATAATCAGTTAAGAGGTCCCTCTAACATGAAGACCTACATATCCTATTGGCCTATCTTTGTTTTATGCCATTACTAATATTGTCATGACAAAACAAGGAATTTCACTTGTTCGATAATACTTTCATCTTGCAAGCGTTTATTTCTTTGATAAGTTAACAAATATTAAACTTTCGTGTACCATATCTTCATGTTTAACTCTTAAATATATGAAACGTCCGTAATTTCCTACATGTCGATGCATATTACATTGATATGTGCTATGTGTACTTATTCCGTTGCGAGCCATATATATGTCAAATGACCATGCACTCTGGCCCTGTAGATTAACCATGCCTAAATCAAAAAAAGCCAGTGAATCAACACAAGCAAGAGAAGGATCAAGTCGTCCAAGAGCACCTAATTGGACAGATGCTCTTGATAAGATCATGCTATGCTTGATGAGGCAAGAGAACGACGATGGTAACTGTCACAACGGTACCTTCTCCCAGGATACTTGGAGGAAGATGACCAATTTGTTCAATGAAAGGACTAACATGTCCTTTAGTTTTGGAAACCTGAAAAATCGTTTGAAGGTTTTGAAGAAGACCTTCAACTTATACTATAACCTAGCTAATCGATCTGGTTGGGGATGGGATCCAGCACTTAATCTCCCCACGTGCGGCGACGAGCATATGTGAGAGGAGGTCATCTCGGTGAGTGGATTGTTTTTATTGATGAATCATAGTTCGAATGCTATTGATAACATTACAATAATATATTTATCAAACTATATTTTAGGTTAACAAGGACTATGCCCGGATTAAGGGTAAGTCATTTCCTGCTTACGACGACATAGATATTCTTTTTTCAAGGCATACAGCTACCGGTAGATGGGGGGATACATCTGCTATTCCTGAGTGCGTATCCGACAATGATACATCGAACGACGAGATGGATCAGATCAACATCGAGGACATAGAATTTGGGCAACCATCACAAAGACGTGGCGGAGTCTCATGTTCATCAGCCGATCCCTTCGATCATCGTTTTGATGATGCATCCCATCGAGCCCGACTACTTTTGCCTCGACCTTACCCACAGACTGTTCTGCAGAAGGAGGTTTGTCAACTAGTAGTGGAAAGAGGAAAATGTCATCCTTCATAACTACTACAGCAAGTAAGATTACATCCACAACTGATACTGTTGTTGTCTTACAAGAAATGGTGGATCAAGGTAAAAGAAGATTGGAAATTGCTAATGAGTTGCTCAGGAGAGATCAGCTTGCTGACCCATAGTGTACTCTATTGACGAATGCATGCGAAAGTTAAAGAGTCTTCCTGGATTACACCTGAATGTATTCTTGCTGTAGGGGACAGTTTGAAAATTGAGATTAATAGGTGGTTCCTAATGCATTACGAAGGTCCACTACTTGAAGCTTGGCTAAAAAGATAAATGGCTGATTTCTACTGTGTACCACCTTCAGTGCCAGCCCCATCTGGAAGTTATGCTCCTGTGCCTAATATCTTTATGCCTCCAATGCATGGTGTCCATCAGGGTGGCCCACCTGTTTTTGTGCCTCCCATGCATGCTGTCTCTGCAGGTGCACATAGTCCATTAATGCAGCCACTATTCAAACCAAGCAGTGACGATAACAGCTTCCATGGTCAGACCCATTCTCCAGTTGGCAGTGCCGAAGAAACTCTCTGTACCACATCTGCATCTTCGACTCAGCAAAGTGAATTTGGTCATTTTCATCGGTGGCCGTAACATATACCAATATTGAACTAGATATGGAATTAGCTATCTTGCTATAGTTGTTTCTACATATGTCAGACCTTCAATTAGAGTTTTATTTTAACTTAGATGAATGCTGTAATATTGTTGTAATTACCCACATGTTTGCTAGATATCTTTATGTATGTTAGTGTAGTCTATGGTTTCTAATATTTCTTTCAAATTTTAGATATGAATTAGGTTGTCTTATGAACTACTCTCTTTTTGTAGTAGATGGAAACCTTCCATGATCTTGTGGGATTTCTAATAGATGAGGACAACTATTGGCAGGATGTCATAACTATGCTGATAAGTAATGACATCATTCATTTATCAAATTTGGAGGCAGCTATGTCGTATTGTTGACTTTTTTAAGGTCATTAGTTAGTTTTTATTGAAGATTATGTCTATTTCTTCTTTTCTCTTCGGATTTTAAAACTGAACTGGTTTAATATTTGAATCGATCCCATATGTATTTCATCACAGTTGATATATTGACTGTCAGTTGGTTGTTAAGGTAGCCTGCCTTGTGCTTTTTGGTCTACTTTGATTTTTGAATTTAATTTATGACCTAATACGGTTATGGTTTCAAAGTTGCCTCTAATGGATGATTATACTAGATTCACGGCTAATTATCGTTGTGATATGATGAAAAATAAATCCTATGTTCTGAGTTCAGGATTTTGAAGGGAATTAATGATTTCATGGTGTTGACCGAATTGAGGATTTTGATGATTAACAAAACTATTTGAGTATAACATTTGAAGTTACTAATGATTTTGGTTTAATTTTTAGTTTATGATATGTTCTATTAATCAAAATCATAAGATAAATTAAGTTCTGGTTCGAATCTAATGTCAAGGTAAGTTTGCAAAAATTAGAGTCGACACATGGAATCGCAGAGTCGACTCTGAAAATTGGCACCGAGTTAGAGTCGACTCCGGGACTGTTAGAGCCGAGTCCAATAGAAAAGACAGAACGATGGTTTTTCAGGCCACGACTTAGAGTCGACTCTCGGACTGTTAGAGTCAACTCCAGAAGATTTTTGCGTCGACCCCAAAAAAGTCAGAGACGACTCCAGATCGAGTGGATTAAAGATTTTCGAGTTAGAGCCAACTCCAGAAAAGTTAGAGCCGACTCGAGAATGTCAGACGCGACTCCAGAACTATCAGAACGACTCTAAACTTTATCTTTATCTTTTTAATCCCAACGGCTATTGCTATTTTTGATTCTAATCCTTCTTACACTTGTTTCTAATGGATAGTTTCAAACTATTTATGGATTAATCGGGATCTATAAGAAGAGGGTTTGCTGCATCCGAAAAAGAAGAGAAAAAGAGAGACAAAAAGAAAAAATAGAGAGAAATCTGTGAAATCCATCAGAAAATCAAAGGAGAAAAGAGGGAAAACTCGTAAGGAAAGATCATACTGATTCCCCAAAAGAAAAGAGAGAGATTCTAAGCTTTTGTTGTTCTATTTCGAAGAAATCTCAAGGGAAGAAGGAAGCCCTAGTTTTTTGATCTTCTGAGTCTCAAGAGCACCTTGAAGTAAGATCCACTCAATGAAAGAGAAGGAAGAAGCCACCAAGATCTGCGAATTAGGCTTTGATTCCTATCCTTTTATTTCTGTTTCATTATTGTATATTTGCTCATTGGAGGAGCTGTTTATCTTGTAAAACAAATATTGTTTGCTGGGTCAATCTGGTGATTGATTCAGTTGAGGCTGTTAGCCTTGTGCAAGCATTAGCTTGTGGTGTTAAGTTTTGTGCTGGTGAGCCTTGAAAACCAGTTGGATTCGTTGTGCATCCGAGAAAATAATAAGTTCGAGTTGTGAGCTTGCAAAACAACTCTGTTGTAATCAGATTGATTATAGTGTGGACCCAAGAGGTACTTGGGAGTGGACGTAGGTGTAGGTACACCGAACCACTATAAAATCTCCTGTGTTTGCCAGGATTGTCTCTTTATCTTTAACTCTCTATTTGTGCATATTCTATTTTAATTTGTGTGAATCTAAGTTTTTATTTCCGCTGGGGGTTATCTTCAAAAGAGTTTAAATTTTTAAAAACCCAATTCACCCCCCCCCCTCTTGGGTTGCTATCTGGACCAACAATTGTTATCAGAGCTAGTGCTCATTTGATTTGATCTAACGATCAAGAGTCAAAGATCCACATGGCAACTCAAGCTAGTTCATCTTTCTCCGAAGGCCAATCTACTAATAGACCACCCTTGTTTAATGGTTCAAACTATAGTTATTGGAAGGCTAGAATGAAAATTTTCATTCAAGCACTTGACTATGATCTATGGAGCATTATAGTCAATGGACCACACACACCCACTACTAGAGTTAATGGCATGGAGATTCCTAAACCGAAAACGGAATGGGATGAACATGATAAAAAATTGGCACAACTTAATGCCAAAGCAATGAATGTTTTATACTGCTCATTAGATGCAAATGAATTCAATCGTATATCTATTTGCATTTCTGCTAAGAAAATCCGGGATAGACTTGAGGTTACCCATGAGAGAACAAATCTAGTCAAGGAATCCAAGATTAACATGCTAGTTCATAAGTATGAATTGTTTAAAATGGATGCATGTGAATCTATTGCTAATATGTTTACAAGATTTACTGATATAGTTAATGGTTTAAAAAGTCTTGGTAAATCTTATAATAATTCTGATCTTGTGAGAAAGGTTTTGCATTCCTTGCCTAGGACTTGGGAAGCTAAAGTGACTGCAATACAAGAGGCAAAGGATCTAAGTACCCTACCCCTAGAAGAATTATTGGGATCCTTGATGACTCATGAGCTTCAAATTAAGCAACATGATGATGAGTCAAAGAAGAAGAGGACTATGGCTCTTAAGATTTCTGAATACATGGAAGAGCCTCATGAATCTGAAGATGAAAGTAATGATGAGGACATGGCACTCATCACAAGGAAATTTAAAAAATTCATGAAGACGAAGAAGTTTGAAAAGAAAAAGCCCTTTGCAAGAAAAGATGAGGATAAGGGCAAAGAAAAGGAAGTTATTTGTTTTGAATGTAAAAAGCTGGGTCATTTTAAATCTGAATGCCCTCAACTAAAGAAAGGCACCCGGAAATTCAAAAAGAAAGCAATGATGGCCACATGGAGTGATTCAGAAAGCTCAAGTTTCGAAGAAGAAGAAAAGAGTGAAATGACCAATCTATGCTTCATGGCGGACAATGATGAGGTAAGTCCGAGTTTTCTTGATGACTTTACTTTCGATGAATTGTATAGTACTTTTTATGAATTAATGGATGATTTTACGAACTTAAGTTCAAAGAACAAAGATTTAAAAAATCAAATGCAAAAACTATCCTTAGAAAATGAAAAGCATGTTGTAGATAAAGAACTTTTGATAAAAGAAAATGAAAGTTTGAAAAATGAAGTTGATAGACTTAAACCTATAGTTGATAAATTCACTCTAAGCTCTATCAAACTTAATATGATTTTGGATAATCAAAAAGTTGCTTTTGATAAAGCTGGATTATGATATAATCCACTTAAAAAGCAAAATCTTTGAAGAATATTTTTATACATGCTGAAAAATTATCAAATATTACTTGTTTTAAATGTGGAAACAAAGGACATAAATCTTATATGTGTAAATCTCCACATAATAAGAGAAAGATGATTTGGGTTCCCAAAGAAACGATATTTAATGCATCTAACCATGAAGGACCCAAGAAGCTTGGGTACCTAAAATTAAGACATGAATATTTTGCAGGAGTGTCTTGCAGCCATCAGACTGAAAAGAAATTGGTACCTGGATAGTGGTTGCTCAAGACACATGGCGGATGACAAAGATCAATTCATCACCCTTGAATCAAAAAGAGGTGGAGTAGTTACTTTTGGTGATAATGGTTAAGGCCATATCATGGGTATTGGTAAGATTCAAATTACTCCATCTACTCATATTGATAATTTTATATGTCAATAGACTTAAACATAATTTGATAAGTATTAGCCAACTGTGTGACAAAGGTTTCAAAGTTTCCTTTGAAGCTTCTGTTTGCACTGTTACTAATCCCATTGATAACAGTATTATTCTTGTTGGTAAACGTTATGGCAATGTGTACTTAATTAATTTGAGTAATTTATCTCCAAGTAATCATTTCTTAGTTGCTAATAATGCTAAGATGAATGAGATTGGTTGGCTATGGCACCGTAGATTAGGTCATGCAAGCATACACCTAATTTCTAAATTATTGAAAATGGATCTAGTTAAAGGTATTCCTAGATTAAATTTTGAAAATAATCGAATATGTGATGCATGTCAATTTGAAAAACAAACAACAACTTCTTTCAAATCTAAGAATGTTGTTTCAACTACTAGGCCACTAGAGCTACTACACATGGACCTTTTTGGACCTACTAGAACCACAAGTCTAGGAGGAAAGAAATATGGTCTGGTGATAGTAGATGATTACTCTAGATTCACTTGGGTAATATTTTTGGCTCACAAAGATGAGACTTTCTCAATATTCCTGAAATTCGTTAAGAAAGTCACTAATGAGAAAAACACTACCATAGTGTCTATTAGAAGTGATCATGGAACTAAATTTGAAAATCACTTATTTGAAAAATTTTGTTTTGAAAAAGGCATACATCATAACTTTTCAGCACCTAGAACACCGCAACAAAATGGAGTTGTAGAAAGAAAGAATAGGACTTTAGAAGACATGGCCCGTACCATGCTATGTGAAAGCCAACTTCCAAAATATTTTTGGGCAAAAGCTATAAACACAGCATGTTACATCCTAAATAGAGCCCTGATCAGACCTATCCTTAAGAAGACTCCCTATGAACTATGGCATAATAGGAAACCAAATTTAGGTTATTTTCATGCATTTGGTTGTAAATGTTTTATTCATAACAATGGTAAGGATAATCTTGGGAAGTTTGATGCAAAGTCTGATGAAGGTATTTTCCTAGGATATTTTACATCTAGCAAGGCATATAGAGTATTTAATAAGAGAAGCTTAGTTGTAGAAGAATCCATTCATATAGTGTTTGATGAGTCTTTAGCATCAAGTTCAGATAAAACAGATGATGAGAAAGATACATCGTTGATTGAAAGAGATATTGAAAAATTAAATGTATCTTCAGAACAAGAACCTAAAGTTAAGGATGATGACTCACCTAAGGATGATGGTATTGATACTGCTCATAATGATAAAGATCTACCTAGAGATTGGAGATATGCTTATGATCATCCTAAGGACCTAATCATAGGTGATCCATCTCAAGGTGTAAGGACTAGGTCATCAATGAGAAATATCAATAATCATCTTGCATTTGTATCTCATATAGAACCTAAAACTATAGAGGAAGCTGAGAAAGATAGTTATTGGATGTTAGCAATGCAGAAGAGTTAAACCAATTCACTAGGAATCAAGTTTGGTCCCTAGATAGACCTAAAAACCACCCTATAATAGGATCTAAATGGGTTTTTAGAAATAAATTGGATGAAAATGGATTGGTAATTAGAAATAAGGCTAGATTAGTTGCAAAAGGATATAATCAAGAAGAAGGTATAGATTTTGATGAAACTTTTGCACATGTTGCTAGATTAGAAGCCATTAGGCTACTACTTGCATTTGCATGTCATATGAATTTCAACTTATTTCAAATGGATGTTAAAAGTGCATTTCTAAATGGTTTTATAAATGAGGAAGTTTATGTTGAACAACTCCTGGTTTTGAAGATCATGAATTTCCAAACCACGTCTTCAAACTACACAAAGCACTTTATGGTTTAAAGCAAGCACCTAGAGCTTGGTATGATAGATTAAGTAAATTTTTAATTGAAAATAATTTTTCTAGAGGAAATGTTGATAAAACCTTGTTTTTAAAAAGAAAAGAAAAGGATTTATTAATTGTTCAAATTTACGTTGATGACATTATATTTGGTGCTACTAACAATCTCCTTTGTCAAGAATTTGCTAAGTTAATGTAGGAAGAATTCGAGATGAGCATGATGGAAGAACTAAACTTCTTCCTTGGACTGCAAATCAAACAAGAGAAAGCGAAGATTTTCATTAACCAAACAAAGTACACAAAGGAAATACTCAAGAAGTTTGGTATGGAATCTGCTAAACCTCTTGGTACGCCAATGAGTCCCTCATACAAGCTGGACAAGGATGAAGAAGGTAAGAATGTAGATCGAAGCATTACCGAGGTATGATCGGATCGCTTTTTTACCTAACGGCAAGTAGGCCAGATATCATGTTTTCTGTTTGCTTATGTGCAAGATATCAATCTAATCCTAAGGAATCACATTTATTTGCTGTTAAAAGAATCTTTAGATACTTAAATGGAACTAAAAATATAGGATTACGGTATTCTAGAGACTCAACCTTAAAATTGATTGCTTATTCTGATTCTGACTATGCTGGTTGTAAATTAGATAGAAAGAGTACAAGTGGGGCATGCCAACTTTTAG
This sequence comes from Calamus simplicifolius, assembly GCA_900491605.1. Taxonomy (NCBI): domain Eukaryota; kingdom Viridiplantae; phylum Streptophyta; class Magnoliopsida; order Arecales; family Arecaceae; genus Calamus; species Calamus simplicifolius. Next base: position 367,393 of record UESW01004330.1, read on the forward strand.
GAAGTAACTTAATCTCTTGGTTTAGCAAGAAGCAAAATTCGGTTGCATTATCCACTGCTGAGGCAGAGTATGTTGCAGCTGGAAGTTGCTGTGCTCAAATCCTTTGGATTAAGCGACAACTTGAAGATTATGGTATCACACTTGATAAAATTCCTATTAAATGTGATAATACTAGTGCTATTAATCTAACTAAGAATCCAATTCAACATTCAAGAACTAAACACATAGAAATTAGACATCACTTTATTAGAGAACATGTAACTAACAAAGATGTTTGTCTTGAATATGTTAATACTAATGATCAATTAGCTGATATTTTACCAAACCTTTGAGTGAGGAAAGATTTTGTTATCTTAGAGGAGAATTAGGAGTTTGTGATCCTTTAGAATGATTTTCTGAAACTCTTAAGGACAACAACTATCTAGACTTCATTAATTTCTTAAAAATCCTTCTATGTCCAATAAGGAAATTTATCTAGAAATTTGATTCATTGTTTCCCCAATTGTTAAGGAACACTTATCTAGAGTTTGATGATTAATTTGATTAGTTTCAGATCCTTGAAATTCGAATTTTTCACTGAAACTATTGTGGAGTCGACACCTCAGTTTGTGGAGTCGACACCTTCATATTTTGATGTTCTGTCTGGCAATTAGAGCCGACTCTGGCTTCTGTAGAGCCGACTCTAATTCGGGCGCTGACAGATTTTCTGGTTCGGAGCCGACACCTCGTTTTCGGGAGTCGACTCTAAGTGGAACTAGGTCAAAATAAAAAAGGCGGAGTCGACCCCAAACAAACCTATCGTCTCCTAAACCCGTTCCAAACCGATTTCAACCCTCCAAATCCCTCAAAATCCTTCAATAACTCATTCCAATCGAATCCAATGGCTCCCAAAAGGCGTGCTATCATTGGTGGTTCGACTGTTCCGACGAAGCGCCGTTCAAATCGGAGGCAACCTTCGTCATCTTCTTCATCTGCCACTCAAGATGACTCTCCACCCTCACCATCTTCTCCACGAGTAGACCAATTAGCTGGTAAGGCCATTACTACCGGAAGAAAAGTAGATTTTGACTTTTTGCTTTGGAGGGCTTGCTATTGGCGTTTGTTGAAGGAAATGGGATGGGAGAAAGTCTGTTCTTTGGATGTCCCTACATACCCTGCCCTTAGAGAGAATTTTATAATGATTTATGTAGAGGAGAGGGAGGCTTAGTGAGTTTTGTAAGAGGAACTAAAGTGATTATCACGGCCGAGACTCTTGGAAATCTATTGGAGATGCCTACTATTGGTTTAGTTGAATATCAACATGATGACAGAGGAGGTGCCCTATCAAGGATGTTAGGAAGAGAAGTTTCTGAGTTTGAAGAAATCTTGGCAATCAACTTAATTTGGAACTCAGATTACTTCACAATATTTGTGGAAGAATTTTATTTCCTAAAATTGGAAGGTTTGAGTATGTCTCGGAGCGAGACATCTTTGATGGACTGTATTCTCACTGGAAGACCTGTTAATCTTGCCGGTATGATGATTGGTTATATGGCAGAAGCAGCAACTAAGAAAAGATCAACACTGCCGTATGGTATGATACTAACCTTAGTCTTTAGAAGCCAAGGTGTACTAATAATGGATAATGAGCCACTAAGAAAATTAAGGCATACTGATTATTATAGTGTCTCTACAATTCACCGAATGGGCTTCAGAAAAGAAATGGAAATTGGATAAAAGAGGACAAGAGACCAGAGCAGAAGAAGTTAGAGTTGAGGAGGTCAGAGGGAGATATTCCTGGACCATCTATTCCTGGACCATCTTCTGCTGGACCATCTACTGCTGGACCTCAGTGGCTGGACCAAGCACTCACCCTCCACATCAGTCAGCTTTGGCATCAGAAAGATTTTCTGAGGAGCAATAGGTCAGCTCAGAGCTTTACTGGCTGAGTATGATAGTCAAAGGACAAATGAGATGTGTCAGTTGAGAGAGGAGTTCAATCAGTTGAAGGAAGAGATCAATTCAAGGCTTGACATGATTTCTTTTTCCATTAGCAATTCGTAGAATCCTTTAGCGCTGATCTTCATAAGATTTTTGAAAGGATGGAAGGCATTGCAGACGGTTCTGGAACTTATCTTCATGCTACCAGTCAACTAAAGAAAGATATCGACCTTGCCGTTTCTCAAATTGAAGCTTGTCTTGAAAGTTTTAAGAAGACTCAAAAAGATATTATGGAAATGATTGGACATTTAAAGAAAATGTATAAGCA